>OZ030014.1:18097500-18637500 GCA_964023405.1 Apodemus agrarius | reverse complement strand
CCTTCAAAGAAGACTTAACACCAATACTTTTCAAACTATTCCACAAAATAGAGACAGAAGGGACACTGCCCAACTCATTCTTCGAAGTCACAATTACGCTAATATTTAAACCACAAAAAGATCCAACAAAGAAAGAGAACTACAGGCCAATTTCTCTTATGAAGATAGATGCAAAAATACTAAATAAAATTCTTGCTAACCGAATCCAAGAGCACATCAAAACGATCATCCACCATGATCAAGTAGGCTTCATCCCAGGGATGCAGGGATGGTTCAATATATGGAAATCCATCAATGTAATCCACTACATAAACAAACTGAAAGAAAAAAACCACATGGTCATCTCAATAGATGCTGAAAAAGCATTCGACAAAATTCAGCATCCTTTCATGCTAAAAGTCTTGGAAAGAGCAGGAATTCAAGGCCCATACCTAAACATAGTAAAAGCAATTTACAGCAAACCAGTAGCCAACATCAAAATAAATGGAGAGAAACTTGAAGCATTCCCACTAAAATCAGGGACTAGACAAGGCTGCCCTCTCTCTCCATATCTTTTCAATATAGTACTTGAAGTTCTAGCGAGAGCAATTAGACAACATAAGGAAGTCAAATGGATACAAATTGGAAAGGAAGAAGTGAAACTATCATTAATTGCAGAAGATATGATAGTTTACCTAAGCGACCCAAAAAACTCCACCAGAGAACTTCTACAGCTGATAAACAACTTCAGCAAAGTGGCAGGTTATAAAATTAACTCAAGCAAGTCAGTGGCCTTCTTGTACTCAAAGGACAAGCAGGCTGAGAAAGAAATTAGGGAAATAACACCCTTCACAATAGCCACAAACAACATAAAGTATCTTGGCGTAACTCTAACCAGCTTTCGTAACAAGCGAAAGATCTGTACAACAGGAAATTCAAGTCCTTAAAGAAAGAAATCGAAGAAGACCTCAGAAGATGGAAAAACATTTCTTGCTCCTGGATTGGCAGGATCAATATAGTAAAAATGGCCATCTTGCTAAAAGCAATCTACAGATTCAATGCATTCCCCATCAAAATCCCAACTCAATTCTTCATAGATCTAGAAGGAGCAATTCTCAAATTCATCTGGAGCAACAAAAAACCCAGGATAGCTAAAACTATTAAACAACAAAAGGACTTCTGGGGGAATCAATATCCCTGACCTCAAGCAGTACTACAGAGCAACTGTGTTAAAAACTGCATGGTATTGGTATAGCAACAGGCAAGCAGATCAATGGAACAGGATTGAAGACCCAGAAATTAACCCACAGACTTATGGTCACTTGATCTTTGATAAAGGAGCCACAACTATCTGGTGGAATAAAGATAGCCTTTTCGGAAAAATGGTGCTGGTTCAACTGGAGGTCAACATGCAGAAGAATGCGAATTGACCCACTCTTATCTCTTTGCACTAAGATCAACTCCAAGTGGATCAAGGACCTCCACATAAAACCAGACACACTGAAACTATTAGAAAAGAAACTTGGGAAGACCCTCGGGGACTTGGGCACAGGGGAAAAGTTCCTGAACAGAAAACCAATAGCTTACGCACTAAGATTAAGAATTGACAAATGGGACCTCATAAAATTACAAAGTTTCTGTAAAGCAAAGGACACTGTCAGAAGGACAAAACGGCAACAAACAAAGTAGGAAAAGATCTTCACCAACCCCACATCCGACAGAGGGCTAATATCCAATATATACAAAGAACTCAAGAAGTTAGACCCCAAAGAACCAAATAACCCTATCAAAAAATGGGGTACAGAGCTAAACAAAGAATTTTCACCAGAAGAAATTCGTTGGCCGAGAAACACCTTAAAAGATGTTCAACATCATTAGTCATCAGGGAAATGCAAATCAAAACAACCCTGAGATTCCACCTCACACTACTCAGAATGGCTAAGATTAAAAACTCAAGAGACAACAAGTGCTGGCGAGGATGTGGAGAAAGAGGAACACTCCTCCACTGTTGGTGGGATTGCAAAATGGTAAAACCGCTCTGGAAATCAGTTTGGCGGCTCCTCAGAAAATTGGCCATGTCACTTCCAGAGGACCCTGGCATACCACTCCTGGGCATATACCCAGAGGATTCCCCTGCATGCAAAAAAACACATGCTCCACTATGTTTATAGCAGCCTTGTTTATAATAGCCAGAAATTGGAAGGAGCCCAAATATCCCTCAAAGGAGGAATGGATACAGAAAATGTGGTATATTTATACAATGGAATACTACTCAGCAATTAAAAATAATGAATTCATGCAATTTGTAGGTAAATGGTTAGACCTGGAAAATATCATCCTGAGTGAATTAACCCAATCACAAAAGAATGCACATGAAATGCAATCACTGATAAGTGGATATTAATGAGCCCAGAAGCCCTAAATACTCAAGACACAAATAGCAAGTCAAATGATTCCCAAGAAGAAGAAAGGAGAGGACCCTGGGCCTGTAAAGATTGGATCCAGTTTTGTAGAGAAACTGTGGGGGGAGGGGGGAATGATTGGGGAATAGTTGGGGGGGAGAGGAACTATGGGAACTATCGTGGGTGGGAACAGGGAAAGGGGAAAGCCTTTGGAATGTAAACATAGAATATAGAAAATAAAAAAATAAGAAACTGGGAATAATAATGATAATTATAATTTATTTAATTCTCAAAACTAATTTATTGTAAAACATACCATGTTTAAACCATTTTGTGCTGAATAATAAATTCTGATTCTATTTAAAAAAAAAAAAAAGAGTGTGCCCTGTCATATTGGTGTTAGGGATTTGTGGGTTCTGAGGTGCTCAACTCACATCCTCCTACTTCTACAGGAGTCACTATACAGACTACATGCTCCCCAGCTTTGGGAGCTGTAGTTGTTGGCATAAAAATCGAATGCCAGTAATTCAAGCCTTTTCTTTGCTTACCAATATAAGATAAAGTGCTTTATGCATAGCACTGTTTCATCTAGAAAAAATAACACCCCAAACATTATTTTAGTGTTAAAATAACTTCTCTTATTAATTGTTATAAAGCTTTAATACACCATCATACTTCCTGAAAATTCAATTTTGTATACTAACACAGCTAAGTTGCCAAATACCTAACTGTCATTAAAAACACATGCAACGTTAAGTACATGGCCATTTAAGAAAGTTTCCCTCTGCCCACGAATGGCAAGCCTGACAAATTACTTCAGAACTGTTGTTAACATTTAGCACGTCCACTTCTTCGATGTTCATTTGAAAGGAAATCTCTTAAGCTGTGAATTATAAGAATGACAGCCTGGAGCAGAGTCAAATATCTATATTTTTTTCTATCAATTAAACACCTTTGATTTTAAGGTCAATGTCTTCAGTTAAGTCTTTGAGAGCTGTTAAAACATTTCTCACATCTCTTCAATTACTTTGATGAGGTATTTATGTCTCCACAGGGAGAAATTGTGTTCCCAGTATTACTGGATATACAGTTCCCAATTTCCATAGACTTACTCTTTAAATTTATTCCTTACAGTTAAAATCTACCATGGAGGGATGAACTCCTTGAGATTATTCAGTCATATATGAAATAGAACAACAGGCCTAGTACTTCAACAGGCTCCTGAACCACACTAATGAGGTAAAGCAAAGGTAACGAACTGTACCCAGGAATATCTAGCTCAGTAGTCTAGAGTAGATCCCAAATCTATATTTCTCACTAAGTCACTGCAGATGTTGATGCTGAAGTGGCTTCTCCAGAGGCCACACTTTAACAACTATTAAACTGTTAAACTGACGATACATATATCCAATTGGCATTGTAGACTAAAAAGTATCTAAGAATTGAAGATGTTTCGAAAATCATACAAACAGATGTGAAAAATTGAAGGTAGTAAGAAATATTTTAAAGAAAATTTAAATTCATGAAGATGTTTATTTTTTACTTCAGTATTCTTTAAAATTATTTAATCTTATTTATTCTCATGGTAATTATTTTTGAAAAATCTATTGTCATTTTTATTCATTATTTAGGAAAATCAGTAAGAGAACATTTGTGTTTGCATCAGTCTATGTTGAAATGTAGCATTATGTATATACAGCTCTATTATGGTAAGGCCAAAATCCAGAATTTCCATTGCTTGGTGTATCACAGAGAGACCCAGTGACCCAGTGAACACTCAACAGATGCCAGCTTTAATTGCCAATGGAAGTATTTCTACATTCCATCATGTAAACCATATCCCATGCACACATAAAGCTATATAACATATTGGTATTATGAATTATCTTTTTATACATGGTTGTTTTTTCAGTTAGACTATTGAAGACTCAACTTTATATCCTCCAACAATACTTTTGAAAATTATTTTTACTAGTAAATATTATAAATAAATTTCAGTTGATATTTTAAAAAATGATTCTATCTCATATCAGGTTTACCACACATAGTTAACATGTTGAAGATTTCTTTAACTCTGTCTAAGTGCATTCATCTCTTAGAACTGAACTAAACATGACAGCTTTATGTTACTAGTCTCCCAGGTTCGAGTTTCAGAGGCAAGGAAGTTGAGAGCATGCCTTCGCTGCTTAGCAGCAAATTTAAATCTGAACAGATGGGAATAACAACAGTTCTTATTTTGATCCAAATAATGGGGACAGACACAGGGAAAATGCTTTGCCTTTAACATTGGACAAACAGATGTAATGTGTGTTGTGGCTTCTCAGAGAGAGATTGGTGCATTCAAACTACTGCTGGGTTAGCTAAAGCTGGATTGCAATGAGCCATTAAGAGTGTGGACAGCTCTTCAAATTGGAACTCTAAGTAGCTGAACAATTCGGGTTTGGGAATGCTGCCACAATATAATGGCATATACTTTTAGGAGTTCTACTGCATTTTTACAGAGAACGTTAAACTACAAAAACTGTTCTCGTGATTCTTGGAGGGAACATGGAAAATGAGACTCACCTTCAAATAAGTCTAAATACTCTGTTAACTATGACATGGTTTCTATCTCAGTAAAAATAGTTAACCAGATATAAACTTTCTGGGGGAGACTGAATTATTTATTTGTTTGCTTGTTTACTTATTTATTAATTAATAAATTTATTTATTTAAAATTCCAGATTTTATTCCCTTCCTGGTTCACTCACAGACTGTTCCACATCCCATACCTCCTCCCGGCTCCCTGTTTCCATGAGAATGTCCCCACCCCCAAACCACCACCCCACAATACCTCTAAACTCCCTAGAACCCCCAGTCTCTTGAGGGTTAGGTACATCTTCTCTGACTGAACCCAGACCTGGCTATCTTCTGCTGTATATGTGTTGTGGGCTTCATATCAGCTGGCTTATGCTGCCTAGTTGCTGGTCCAGTGTTTGAGAGATCTCTGGGGTCCTGATTAATTGAGTCCTCTGGTCATTTCCACAGTGTCGCCGTCCTCCTCAGATTCTTCCAGCTTTTCCCTAACTCAACAAAAGGGGTCAGCAGCTTCTGTCCATTGATTGCATGCAAATATCTGCATCTGATTCTTTCAGTTACTTGTTGAGTCTATATAGACCATTCTTTCACTATTTTTCTTCAAAAGAGGAAGAAAAAATGAGAATTACTTGTGGGTTTTGACAGTCCCTAAATAGTATTTCACCAAAATATGAGATCCAACCAAGTACCTATGAAGTGATTCACCTTCTTTATCAACTTGTCAAGGGATGGCTAAAGGGCTATAGAAAGTCGTTACTTTTACTTGGCACCACATGTGTACTTACTGAGTAAACAAGGGTGAACTATTCCAAAGAAACAGGGAGCATAGTTGGATAGAGAAAGAACACACAATAGAATAATACACGATGGGAAATTTTTCTTAGTCTGTGAATCTGAAATTATGATAGTTTATGTGAGATTATGATATTAAAGAGCTCAATGAATGTGGAAGACTGCATTCATGTGACAATGGGGAATCCAAGCAGGAAAATGAGAGTCTAAGAAAGAGTAAATAGAAATTCTGTAAAACAGGAAATTATTATTATAGGGAAGGAAGGCTACAGAATGGGAGAAAAATCAGTGCCAACTAAGAATACTCATGACAGAAGTTAACTAGTATCTAGCGTTCATGAACACACACACACACACACACACACACACTCACTCACACACACACAAATTCTCCCCAGGTTCTAAAATTTCTAATTTAAAAATAAAATGCAAATGAACTTATTAGACATTTCTTTAAAGAAAAAATAAAAATGGACAGAACATAAATGACAGAGTGGCCATCATTGTCAGCAACTAGGGACATGTGAATCACAATTAGACTGCATCCCAACTCACTCCTGTTAAGTGTCCATTTCAAGCATAATGAATAGCAACTACTGGTGGTCGAGGTGCTAGGAATCTTTGTTTACTCCTGTTTAGAATATAAATTGGTGTAGCTAGTATACAGCTCAGTCTGGAAGTTCCTGATACTATCACTCCAGTATGGTCTTGCTACATTACTTAAGAGTATGTCCCCATGTGATTTCCAGGTAACACACCAAAGAGATATGTACCTATACATATTTACCCCCAGCATTTTTCAAACTATATAAATGCTTAACAAGAGATGAATGAATGAAGAAAATGTGGTTTAGTAAACAGTTGGTTTTGTCATAATCTTTTGAGATTATAATAGAATTTGATCATTTTCCTGTTCCCTTTTCTTCCTCCAATCCCTGCATTTACTCCTCTTCCTTTTCTCTTTCAAATTCCAGGAAACTTTTTCTTTAATTTCTTTAAAATATTCTTTATTTAAATGTGTATATATACATTATATAGACTATATATGTGTGTGCATATAAATTAAATATACATTTGTGATACATATCACAAAAAATAAAGAATTGTATATCAACATATACATATACATATATATTTGTACCTATCCTTAAAATTATAAATACTACTTGTTTAGTCTATATAATGATTATTGAGTGTTATGTTTTCAGAGCTGAATACTTGGTATTGTATTAACAATTGGTACACTTTGTTTATGGGAAGACAGTGGGCTTTTATTCAGCTATAAAGAATGCTGTCAGTCAGGCTTAATAATTGTGGAGAGTTTGGGGCAGAGGGAGGGATATTTTTGATGGCAAGGTTTAGATATGAATGGAAAGATGAGGATGACAAGATTGGGTTACAGGTAAGGATCAATTGAATCTAAGGATGTATAAACTTGTCACATGGAAGCATTCCAATTTCTACATTAATTAAAACATAATTTAACCAAAACTTTGAAGAAAGATACCATACATGGGTGGATAATGCCAATCCCAGAAGCTTGGAGTTAAGTGAAAATTGTAGAGAGCCATATTGGGGTGCTATGCCACCTGGCAGGAACTTGACATTGACCAAGGTGTAGTTCCTCACTCAGACTTTGAGTGGGAATTCCTGTGCTAGCCATAATCCTGCTCCACCTAGTGTGGAGTGCTCAGAATAAGGTGAAGCCCATTGTTCTCCAAGGACCTGCAGTTTCCTGAGAGACACTAGCCACCTGACACTAGTCACTTGTGGAGCTAGTGAACTGGTTCTGCGAGAGTTTCCAGCCTTTGGGGGAAGGGTTCTCCCAACCCTGCATATATATATATATATATATATATATATATATATATATATATACATATATACACACACACACACACACACACACACACACACATATATATATATATATATATATATATATATATATATATATACATACACACATATATATGTATGTGTATATATATATACTTGGATACCCCCCATTAAAATTCCAGCATTGATCAGGAAATTTGTCTTGGCTTCATGTTTCTCCCACCACTTCCGTTCTATTCCCAGCTTTCCTTCCAGGTAACCCAGTAACCAGTTCAATGTAACTGTGGATGGTCACAGAAAATCTCAGTGAAATGATTTCTAAAATATGCTGGCCAGGAATCCTTCAGCCCTCTAAAACTGTAGTACTTGATTATTCACTGTAATTGGAATGTGGGACACTATACACCTTGATTGCAAACAAAAATGTTATGGAAACTGATCTACAACAAACTTTTCTGTTGATTGGTACATTAGTAGCATCACTGTTACTACATAACCAACTGATTTGATATGTAAGGTTCTAGGAAAGTGCCCATGCCCAGTCCTATGGATGTGGGAAAAAGCTCATGACTGGTAAATTCATAGGTACTCGTGATAAATCTACTACTTATGTCCTGCAAAGCAGACATGCTTTCAAACTTTGTGCTAAATACCCACCTACACCCAAGTGAGGTCTTCTGCTTTGATCCAGAAAGCTTTCTTTGAAGCAAATGGCAGTTAATGCAAAATCTCATTGCTAATGTAGGTACTGAGAACAGTGCCTGTTGAAGTGTCCATCATAAATGGAACATCCCTATCAGTTCCTCCAAGGCTCAAGAATATTGTGGATGGGGAGATAGTGGAAGAATGTAAGAACCAGATGATGATGAAAGTTAGAAGAATATGAAAGAGAGTATTATGGACATAATAACATGGATAAACTCAGGAAGTCCCAGCATCTGCAGATTTTTGAACAAGACTGAGAGGGTAAATATTGTCATATATGGAAAAGGGGCCCAGAGGACCTTGAGCAGGGGAGCTGAGGATAATGAAGTTCTGTGGGAGATGTAGCAGCTATAGGTTGCCCATGTTCCAGTGCATAGGTCTACTTCCAGCCTATGAGACTGGTCCTGGTAGAACCCAGGGAAGCCCAAAATGAAACAATAACAACAATACAACAACAACAACAACAACAACAACAAAACGAAAAAGTCATGAAAGTGTGATGAGGAAGGATTGTTGAAAAGAGGGCACAGAGGTGGTGATAGGAAAACAAACAGGATGGAAAGAGGAGTGCCGCAAGTACATATTGTTCATGTGTATGAAATCATATAGTAATAAATTAATAAAATTAATAAAATGAAAATAAAACCAATAGAAGTGGAAGGTGGAGCCTCCTACCTACATGCTAGACATGCACTGTGTGTGTACATGTAAAAATCTGTGTGCATTTTAAACAGTTGGCAAAGGCAAATTACATAGAATAAATGAATATGAGAATTCAGAAAATAATCATGTTAATTATGTAAAGTATAATAAGCATATTTTAGTTAATATGCGGAAAAACAGATTCCAAAGCAAGGAATAGTATTAGGGTAAGAGGGTACTACATAACTATGAAGATGTGGGTTTTATTTTTCTTTTCAAATTTCACATCCCTTAATCTGAGTTCACCTAACATTTTGTCTATCATTTCCTTTTGCAAGAAGGAATAAGTAGATGCCCCAGTAGGACTGGTGATTTCATAGTCCCTACCTCAAAAATAGATCTAACAGGCAAGGATTTACAAAGAGCACCACCAAATAATCATATAATTATAGGTGACATACATAGACTGTCATCAAATAATCATCGGTTCCAAATTCTTTTTTTTAATATAACTTTCTATTATCCCAAATATAATATTAAAGTATTCAATCATTTGAAAACTTTTTCTGACACCCAAAACTCTAGGTTTTTAATCCCCCACATTTACGTGATATATCTACATATTTCTTTTCTACCCCTTTATAAGTCTTCAAAATCCAGACATAAATATTCCAACTTTCATTCCATGAGATAAAAATAATTGGGACTAACTCCTTGGGGTTAATTTCTGGATTACCCATGGCTTTCAATGACAGCTGAGAATAAACGACATGGGCTCAATATACAGATAATTATAACTAGATAGAATATCAACAAATTTCAGCTTATACTATTTGGACACTATATTCATTAATGGCAATAATTAGAACAGTATACTTGTCTATCAAATTCAAAAAAGATAACTGCCTGTTTTTGTTTAAAATTAATATTGTAAACCATTTTTCCTTTCTTTTTTTAATTTTTATTTTCTATATTATTTGTTTACATTCCAAAGGCTTTCCCCTTTCCCAGTTCTCCCCCACCATACGTCCCATAATTCCTCTCCCCCCCCAACTATTCCCCAATCATCCCCCCCACGATTTCTCTGTTCTGGGTCTACAAAACTGGATCCAATTTTTTCAGGCCCAGGGTCCTCTCCTTTCTTCTTCTTGGGAATCATTTGACTTGCTAATTGTTCCTGGAGTATTTAGGGCTTCTGGGCTCATTAATATCCACTTATCAGTGATTGCATTTCATGTGTATTCTTTTGTGATTGGGTTAACTCACTCAGGATGATATTTTCCAGATCTAACCATTTACCTACAAATTGCATGAATTCATTATTTTTAATTGCTGAGTAGTATTCCATTGTATAAATATACCACATTTTCTGTATCCATTCCTCCTTTGAGGTTATATCTGGGCTCCTTCCAATTCCTGGCTATTATAAACAAGGCTGCTATAAACATAGTGGAGCATGTGTCTTTATTGTATGCAGGGGAATCCTCTGGATATATGCCCAGGAGTGGTATGCCAGGGTCTTCTGGAAGTGACATGCCCAATTTTCTGAGAAACTGCCAAAATAATTTCCAGAGCAGTTTTACCATTTTGCAATCCCACTAACAGTGGAGGAGTATTCGTCCTTCTCTACATCCTTGTCAGCACCTGTTGTCTCTTGAGTTTTTATCTTAGCCATTCTGACTGGTGTGAGGTGGAACCTCAGGGTTGTTTTGATTTGCATTTCCCTGATGACTAATGATGTTGAACATCTCTTAAGGTGTTTCTTGGCCATCTGAGTTTCTTCTGGTGAAAATTCTTTGTTTAGCTCTGTACCCCATTTTTTGATAGGGTTATTTGGTTCTTTGGGGTCTAACTTCTTGAGTTCTTTGTATATATTGGATATTAGCCCTCTGTCAGATGTGGGGTTGGTGAATATCTTTTTCTACTTTGTTGGTTGCCATTTTGTCCTTCTGACAGTATCCTTTGCCTTACAGAAACTTTGTAATTTTATGAGGTCCTATTTGTCAATTCTTGATCTTAGAGCATAAGCTATTGGTGTTCTGTTCAGGAACTTCCCCCCTGTGCCCATGTCCTCCAGGGTCTTCCCCAGTTTCTTTTGTAATAGTATCAGTGTGTCTGGTTTTGTGTGGAGGTCCTTGATCCACTTGGAGTTGATCTTAGTACAAGGAAATAAGAGTGGGTCAATTCGCCTTCTTCTGCATGTTGACCTCCAGTTGAACCAGCACCATTTGTTGAAAAGGCTATCTTTTTCCCACTGGATGGTTGTGGCTCCTTTATCAAAGATCAAGTGACCATATGTCTGTAGATTCATTTCTGGGTCTTCAATCCTATTCCATTGATCTACTTGCCTGTTGCTGTACAAATACCATGCAGTTTTTAACACAATTGCTTTGTAGTACTGCTTCAGGTCAGGGATATTGATTCCCCCAGAAGTCCTTTTATTGTTGAGAATAGTTTTAGCTATCCTGGGTTTTTTGTTGCTCCAGATCTATGATCCAAATGCAAGGGCACCCTCATTCTTAAAAGTAACCTTACTAAAGCTTGAAGCACACATTACATATAACACAATAATTGTGGGTGACTTCAACACTCCACTCTTCTCAATGGACCAATCAGGAAAGCAGAAACTAAACTGGGACACAGTGAAACTAATTGAAACTTTGGACCAATTGGATTTAACAGATACATATAGGACATTTCATCCTAAAGCTAAAGAATATACTTTTTCTCAGCAGTGCATGGTACCTTCTCCTAAATTGATCATATAATTGGTCACAAGACAGATGTCAACAAATACAAGATGAGCAAGCTAATCCCATGCCTCTTATCAGATCACCATGGAGTAAGAGTGGTCTTCAATAGCAACAAAAACAACAGAAAGCCCACATACACATGGAAACTGAACAATACTCTACTTAATGACACCTTGATCAAGGAAGAAATAAAAAAAGGAATCAAAGACTTTTTAGAATTCAATGAAAATAATGGTACAACCTACCCAAATCTATGGGACACAATGAAAGCATCACTAAGAGGAAAACTCATAGCTCTAAGTGCATCCAATAAGAAACTGGAGAGAGCATACACTAGCAGCTTAATGGCACACCTTAAAGCCCTGGAAGAAAAAGAAGTCAATTTACCCAGGAGGAGTAGAAGAGAGGAAATCATCAAACTCAGGGCTGAAATCAATCAAGTACAAACAACGAAAACCATATAAAGAATCAACAAATCCAGGAGCTGGTTCTTTGAGAAAATCAACAAGATAGATAAACCCTTAGCCAGACTAACCAAAGGACACAGAGACAGTATACAAATTAACAAAATTAGAAATGAAAAGGGAGACATAACAACAGAAACTGAGGAAATTCAAAAGATCATCAGATCCTACTACAAAGGTCTATACTCAACACAACTGGAGAATCTGGAGGAAATGGACAATTTCCTAGACAGATTCCAAACACCAAAATTAAATCAGCATCAATTAGATCAGCTAAATAGTCCTATAACCCCTAAAGAAATAGATGGGGTTATAGAAAGCCTTCCAACCAAAAAAAGTACGGGACCAGATGGTTTTTGTGCAGAATTCTACCAGACCTTCAAAGAAGACTTAACACCAATACTCTTCAAACTATTCCACAAAATAGAGACAGAAGGGACACTGCCCAACTCATTCTTCGAAGCCACAATTATGCTGATACCTAAACCACAAAAAGATCCAACAAAGAAAGAGAACTACAGGCCAATTTCCCTTATGAATATCGAGGCAAAAATACTAAATAAAATTCTTGCTAACCGAATCCAAGAGCACATCAAAATGATCATTCACCATGATCAAGTAGGCTTCATCCCAGGGATGCAGGGATGGTTCAATATAAGGAAATCCATCAATGTAATCCACTACATAAACAAACTAAATGAAAAAAACCACATGGTCATCTCATTAGATGCTGAAAAAGCATTCGACAAAATTCAGCATCGTTTCATGCTAAAAGTCTTGGAAAGAGCAGGAATTCAAGGCCCATACCTAAACATAGTACAAGCAAACCAGTAGCCAACATCAAACTAAATGGAGAGAAACTTGAAGCAATCCCACTGAAATCAGGGACTAGACAAGGCTGCCCTCTCTCTCCATATCTTTTCAATATAGTACTTGAAGTTCTAGTGAGAGCAATTAGACAATATATGGAAGTCAAAGGGATACAAATTGGAAAGGAAGAAGTCAAAGTATCATTATTTGCAGACGATATGATAGTTTACTTAAGCGACCCAAAAAACTCCAACAGAGATCTTCTACAGCTGATAAACAACTTCAGCAAAGTGGCTGGTTATAAAATTAACTCAAGCAAATCAGAAGCCTTCTTGTACTCAAAGGACAAGCAGGCTGAGGAAGAAGTTAAAGAAATAATACCCTTCACAATAGCCACAAACAACATAAAGTACCTTGGTGTAACTCTAACCAAACAAGCGAAAGATCTGTATCAGGAACTTCAAGTCCTTGAAGAAAGAAATCAAAGAAGACCTCAGAAGATGGAAAAATATTTCTTGCTCCTGGATTGGCAGAATCAATATAGTAAAAATGGCCATCTTGCCAAAAGCAATCTACAGATTCAATGTGATCCCCATCAAAATCCCAACTCAATTCTTCATAGATCTAGAAAGGTTCCAAATTCTTAACTAAGTTCTCCAGTCAAAGTCATTCCAAAGAAACATATCCTAAGCTGCAAAACACACCCCATCAAATTTGCTTTCACACCAAAGAGTCAAGTTAAAATAAAAACAACAAAACAAAAAACTAAAAAAATCCTCATACATGTTGATGTTAAATATTTTTTAAAGAAATGTATTGTCTAAGCAAGAAATCTCAGGCAAAATTATGAAAAATTTAAATTAAATAAGTTAAAATAAAATGTTTATTAAGAAACTTTGTAGGATGAACTGAGCCTAGTGTTTAGAAGGAAATTTATAGCTACAAAGGACACAGTAGAATGGAAGAAGCATGTAAGTCAACAATCCTATTTATTCAAAAAGTCATACTAAAAATAGAAAAGTAAGTCAGTCTAAAGGTGCAAATGTATGCACATTAAATTATTTGGAAACAGAAAATTAAGGCAGAAACAATTTAAAAACCAAAGATGATAAGAAAGGAAAGAGGGGAAATCGGGAGTGGAAAAAACAAAGGGGGACTGTGAAAAGAGCTGAGGAGAAAGGAGGAGGTAGGGAGACAGACCTCACCTTCCCTACTGTGCCCAAGCCTCATGATTTAATGGAAAATATTTATTTTTGAAGAAGTCTCTCTGACAGTAGAAAAAAAAGAATCAAAACTGTTAGAAATACAAAACAATTCCATGGACAATCTGGTTAAAATATTTATACACATTGAGGGCTTGAATAAATAGGAACAGAGGAAGTTATGCCAGGGTTTATTCCACCTTTGCTATTTTCACTGAAATACAATCATGACATCATGATTTTCAAAAGCACTGGAATTTCTTTATTCTACATTCTTTGACTCTTGTATCATGGTAGCTCTCTTTTATTGTCCTTGGCTTGCAGACAGCCACATTCTTGTTTTCCCTTCATATTTTCACTGCTCTTTCGTCCACCCAACTGTTTTCTCTTTCCGTGGATTCTGATGATATAAATCCTTAACCTTTAAGTCCCTACCTCCTACTAGAGTCTTAGCACTTTTATTGTGGGTGGAACTTTAAGTCATGAGTTTGGGGGTTCAGCACATAAGATATGGAACATATTGCGATTACAGGAGGAAAGTCCTCTAGTATTCATTTCTACTCTTTCCTCAAGGATCATATATGGAATTAAATGAGAGCTGTGCATGCTCTCTGGAAAGGACATCAGCATGGAACTGTGGTACTATTAACTAGCTGACTACATGCTTTCCTAGGGGCTAGATCGTGTTTCAACTCATGGCATAATTGAGGACATGTGGACATGTCTATTTTCTCTGACTATGAAAGAAATCCTGGTAGATAAACATAACCATACAGGAAAAACAACAACAACAACAACAACAAAAAGGCTACAAAGCTCTATTTCATAACATTCAATGAAGATGAAAGGATTTTGATGTCTGAGGTATAAATCTTTGCCTGGACTACTGATGTTTTAGGTGAATGACTTTAATTAATAAGAAACTCAGTTGTGTTGGCTGTTGATAAACTGGAAGCACTAAGGTGGAGCATACATTAAAATAATTTCTTGACGTTGGAAGTTAATTCACTGTTAATTAACAATAGGTGCCGCTGAACAGTTGACACTTCACATGGAGCAGCAAACAACCCATTTTCTTAATTAATACACTTTTTCTCTTTTGAATGTAGCTATCTGCTATTGAGTTGCATGCAATGTAACTATGTGATCAATTAGTAAACTCAGCATATGATATTTCAGAGAGTATAAGAAAAACTTTCTCAAGTAAGGGGGTTTATTATCTGGAGGTAAAATCTTGAAAAAGGTTGAGGGTCGAATATGTTTAAACAAGTCAGATAGAACCTGGTTTATTATTGAAAGGATACGTGAGGGCTTCGGAAGAAAAGGGAGGGGTGTTAGTGTGCTGTGCTTCCTCTCTGTCATTCTTTATAGTATGAACTACAGCTGTTTTTCCTTTTGTTGTCTTTGCATCCATTTGAGCTCTAGAAGTAACTGCATAATTGCATATCACTCCTTTTAGACTGTAAAGATACATTACATGTTTTAAGCACAGAACTGGCATAATCAAACTTCTGATTTGAGGCTTGCGAACTATTTTAAAAAGTGACTTGCTAAGTTATCAGCCCATTGGACTTCAGAAATCATAGGCAGTGTTTCCTGATAACTTAGGGTTTGTATAGGGAGATCTATCAAAAGATAATAAAACATAGCACTTACCCAGTGATCCTCTTGAATTGGAGGAAATTTGCAAAGCACAGCAAATCTAATGGGCATGTTTGTGTTTCTGTATCTTGTAGGCATTCTGTCCCTATTTCTGCAATACTGATCTTATAAATGGAAGACAATTACTTTAAATATATATAAAGGCTTTGGGAACGTAAGAGTTTTTCCATTTGAAGACTTACTTATGCAATCTATGAATCTTGACTTGATGTTTAAATGATGAATGATTTGAAAGGAAACAAGGAGATGAATAATGGGATTTTCAGAGAAGCATCAGTATTATACAAAGGCCTTCAAAGACAAGGAATGTGATGAGCTGACCTATCTTAATTCTATCAAGGATATATTATTTAACTTATTATTCTAGACATTTTTGGGAAAAAAATCCTTGGTGCTAGGTTTGGGAAAAAGGATTATTTTGTGTATAATCAAACCCCTAATGTCTAGGATATGGTGACCAAGCCAGGCTCATACATCTTGTGTTCCATCCCATTTGTTCTGTTTGTCTACTTGGTCCTATGTTGTCTGTGCCCTCACCAACTTTCAGACCTAGCCAAAGTCACACAACCAGTGCCCCAACCCTGTCTAGAGACACCCCTACACCTTCCCTAACCTCGAGCTTGAGCCTCGACATACATCCTGCATGCCAACTCAATAAATTGAGTCTACCTGGCCTTACCATGCCTGTACCATATCCTAGTCTTCAGGTCCCACCTGGCTTGTACATCTTTTGCTCCAATAAATGGTGAGTCTCCCTGAGGCTATCCTCCCTACAACCACAATTGCTAGGCCATCTCCCAGTCCTACATCCAGAGCCCTTATTTAGACTGGTAATACTAGACTGGTTGCCTTTAGCAACCTCCATGATTTTACTGACACCTAAGTTGTTTTTTGGGGGGTTTCTACTTCTCTCAGGCAGGAAAAACAGACATCTGTGGTAGTATTTAATTTTTTTCCTGTTTCAGTGATGCTCTAAAACAAGTGACCTGGTTTTCAAATAAGTTTCAGACATTTAGCAAGACAGTTAAATATATCTCTCTACCTTCTGCTGATAATAGTAGTTTCAAAGTTATTTCTGTTGGCCAGAGAGAATGATATCAAAGCAAAATTGATGTTTTATGGAGGCTTTTCTTACTCTCTAAGCTTCTGCCATAGAGTTCTGTATGAAGTCGAGGAGGGTTAATTAATATTGACTGAGCTACTTTGGCTGTATCTACTTTAGCTTGCTTAGAGCTGTACCTAATATACTAGATTCAGGACATTTTTTTCTGGCTTCTTGGCTTTGCTGACCAGCATGAAAAAGCTTTGGTTTCTAATACATTTTTGGGCAAAACATATCCACACTATAATCTTAAAGTTTGCTTCCAGTTTCAGATAGATAAAAGTATACTGTTATTTTAGCCATAAAATTGCTCTAATACTTTTGAAATCCCTATTTCTAAGAGTGGCTCAATAATACAGGACTTAAAGAAATATCATCTATATCCTTGAACTGGTAAAGCCAGTTACAGTGTAGCAGGTATTAAAAGTATAGACATATAGACTAGATGAAGATAAGGGGCTTCTGAGTTGATCACTTTGTCCTTCTTTATTGCAGTGAAGTTGAATGTTTGAGAGAATGTCAAATGCATTTGACTGTCTTTAATATTTCACCATTCATCCAAGGGTCAGGAATCGCCAAAACTCATCTGAGCCATCTTAATGTAGTTCCATGGTATGACTTAAAAAGGTTTTCAAGAAAATATTAATGCCAGTCATTGCAATCGAATTTTACAAGCCCTACACAGAGAAATAAATATATACTACTGCTATACTCAATATTTTAATAATTACAAAAGTGACATATTTTACTTAAAGTTTCAGTTTTGTGTGTGTGTGTGTGTGTGTGTGTGTGTGTGTGTGCTTGCAATGAAAATAATTTAAATGCAAGAATCAGCGAAGTTATAGGGTTTACCAATGAAAGGAACAATACCTTGAATACTTAAGTATTTTAAAATTTTCTGCTGCAATTGCTTTCAATAGTAGGATTTGTACTTCATTTTTGAGAAAGGTTTGTTCCTAGAATAAACAAGAAGAGTGAAAAGATGACCAGGAGTCTATAAATTAATTTACCTTTAGTCAATTGACTGGAACTTAAAACAACATGTCCTAGCTAAGCATCATGTGCCACAGTCTGATCCTATTCCCTTGGCAATATCATCTATTTAGTATAATTATTCTAATTTTACAGGTAAAGTAACAGCCATGAACGAACTATGTATCCTGCCTAAAATTAGACAGGACACTCATAGGAATTGCCAGAATAAAGGTTTGAATTCAGCAACATGGCATTGGAATATGTATTCTTACATCTCTGAACCTAGAAACAGTGGAGACTGAATGCCAGTGTGAGATGCCAGGGGACAGTTCGAAGGGGCAGAGTACAAGACTGTCAACTGTTAAAGGGCCCAAATATATTGAAGCTGACACTGTTTTACAGGGTAATGGCAGAGAGATGATGCCATGGAGAAGAATCCAGGACTATGTGGGTCCTGCCTTCCTAAGGTTATGCTGTAAGAAGTTTTTTTAATAGAAATTATAGTTTTATTGTATGTATATGGTTGTTTTGATGGCATGTATGTCTGTAAGCTACTTTGGTGCCTGGAACCCGAGGAAGTCAGAAAAGTGTGTAGAGTCCCTGGAGTCCAGACAGTTGTGAGTCACCATGTAGGTGCTGGACACATGGTCCTCTGTAAGAGCAATCAGTGCTCTTTTTCACCTTTAAATGATCTCTCCAGCCACAGTATGCAATATTTATTGGTTTCTACATAACCCATTTCTCCTGAAGACCAAATGTTTTCTCATAGTAAATGATGACAAAAAAAAAATTCTGTACTCTGAAGGCTTGACTTGTGCTGTTGACATCTTCAAGTCATCTTTAAGATAAGCATATTGGACCACTTTGGTGACTCCAATTATCAGAGTACAGGAAGAGCACTTCATTAATCCCAATGTATTTAAAAGACTAATTATCTGAATCAATTTAAAATTGTAACTTTTCCACATGAATAAACAGTTAAGTTATCCTCTCCTAGCCTAGTTTTGCTTAATCAACAGTTTGATCCTAGTATTCACAGGAAGGTTGTTATGTACATAACAGATTTCTCCTTCTCAATACCCACACCCTTCCTATTGCTCATTACACTGAGTATCTCTGGTGTCCTCACTATTATTGTCCTTAGTTAGTCACTGATTGTCCTTTCACTTCTTTACAAGAATTCTCTTCATTAAATATAAAGAACCATTGCTCCAAGGCTAGAGGTGAACATCGGCTGTGCTGCTCCCTTGTAATCAATGTGGAGCACAGATCCCATGCTGCCCCTGAATACAGCCATTAGCATCACTGTGAAATGAAATGTCCGAGCTGTCATGTTCAATGGCAAGAGTTGATTTTGTTGAAAAAAAAAAAAAGAGTCTGAATTGCTCCTGAACATTCATAAAAGCTTGAACATTTAATGTTGCTAGGGATCTATGAAGTCAATTGGATCAATCTCCTCTTTTCATTGGTTGGAAAAATGAGGTCTGAGTACTTTGGTGAGTTAATGAGGGTCACAGAAATTGTAAGAACATCAAAGAATGGGGATCTCAGATAAATGGTTGTGAAAACTTAGGGTTATACCCACAAAGCAAATGATCTTGCTAATGCATCCTTCCCCCTTTAGATTACAGGTGTAGTATGCTTACTATAGGCAAAGATAAACATACATGATAGATTAACATTTCATTTTTAGCAATCATAAGATATGAGGTATTGCTTATACTTCATGAATATGATACACAGAAATACTAAAAACTTGTGAGTCTGTTCACAGGCATTGAGGGGGAGAGATGAACTGACAGTTCAGGCGCATGAGTTTCTGAGTTCATAATACCCTCCCTTTGATTTGTAACAGAACATTATTTTAACTAGTCATCTTTGCTTAGGATATTTGGTAGGATTTTTGCTGTTGTTGCTTGCTTAAAAATGCTTTCTCTCTCGGCCTTTTACTATAAAACATAGCTACCCTTTAGGTAAAGCCATGGAGAGCAAAGAGGGAACATCACCAAATATTTTCAGAATATTTAGGTTTGCACATAAAGGGAAAATACTAAGTAAAAATCATAACCATAAAAATGACACAAGTTTTACTGATCTACTACTCTGCTCAATGATCTGAATTAGCTTATTGAACTGAGCAAAATAACAGATTCTTTCTATTGATATAGCAAATATACCATAGAAGAACATTCAATAAAGAATAAATAGGAACATTTATGTATCATATTTGGTGGTAACAACTTTCTTGAAAGAAAAAGAGGGGACTGAAATTTGGGGTGAAGACTTCAGGAGGACTTGATATCATCTGTATGTTATGTAAGAAACAAATATTAGCATGTTTGTGTTTTTACATAGTGTTAGAATTTATTGAATGTCAATAAATTCACAAGGCATTATACTTTTAATAGCAGTAAATTTCTAGCTATGCTTACTTTGTTAATGTCATTTGGATGAGAAGATTACAGGCTCTTTTATTCTAATCTTTATTACCAATATTAACTCTCACACATTACACATCACACTATAAATAAATCTGCATATATATATATATATGTGTGTGTGTGTGTGTGTGTGTGTGTGTGTGTGTGTGTGTTATGCAGTGTTGACAAAGATTTAAATAGGCAGGGAGTTTCAAAGAAGACTGAGAGGGCAGAGCTATGATATAGTGCAATAAAATAATTCAGATCATGGGGCAGGAGTCTGTATTGATGAGACAAGGAATTTAATGTTGCTGCGGGGAAGAAATTGCTACTGTCAGTCAGGTAGTTTGGAGTCATAGGTTTCAGAGAAAGTCGATGCAAAGTTGAAAGGGCAGGTCTGAGTTCAGAAAAAGGAATAAGTATATGGATGGATGGTAAATATAGACTGGTCAACTGGAGAATGGACAGTCTTTAGTCAACTGGGATTCATATACAGGGGGAAATCAAGCCACATAACGATTGGCAGAAGACAGAACTGGAGACAGAAGAGTCATTGAGTTATACCATATCCACATAGTAAATTATCAAAAACATGGAACCTGAGTATATTGAGGAGGAGGGATGGATCCCTCATGATGAAACAAAGTGGCAGGTTATGTAAGATGAAACAGGCCAAGAAGTTTGGGTTAAGCTACAGGTTATATGATTTGAGTATTAAATATCCCCCAGATAGGTGATGTTTAAGGATTGGTCTCTAGTGTATGCATTATGTTCTTGAGAGATGACTTTTCAATGTGGGTTCTACATGCATTAGTGGGTAATTGATTGATAGCTTCACTAGTTGATGGCATTGCTGTGAGTAGGCCCTTGCAAGAGGAAATGTCATTTAGATAGTGGTCTTAGGGGATACATGCTGTCCTAGGCGCCTCCATTTATAATCTTAGTTCCTTACTGTGTCGCTATATCTTATGTCAGAAGTAGCTGAGCATGGACTAACAACTCAGAAACCATGTGCTGAAACAATTCTTCTATCCCAATCTTTTTGTAATAGCAAAAGAAATCTGTTTAACAAAGCAGATGGTGGTCACAGTGACAAATCTT
This sequence comes from Apodemus agrarius, assembly GCA_964023405.1. NCBI lineage: Eukaryota > Metazoa > Chordata > Mammalia > Rodentia > Muridae > Apodemus > Apodemus agrarius. The sequence continues at coordinate 18,616,075 of OZ030014.1, read as the reverse complement.
TCTTAGAGAAACAAAGGTAAAGGTTAGAATATAGGGGGTGGAGGATTGTAGCTGAAGGTCGGGAAACAAAAAAAATCATATTTCATAGGGCAACACATTTAAAGAAATGATGCACTGTTCAAGCAATTGTTCATTAAAAAGAAAATTGAAGAGTTGAGAAGTTGTATTTTTAGGAGAGATAATATGAAGCTATATAATAAGCAAAGGTGAGATTAGATGAAAGTTTTGTTGAAGACAAAAAGATATTAAACACATCTTATTTCTTATATAAGTTTTGCAATAATACTTTAAGTTAGGTTTCTTACATAAGTTGTAGTTTGAGTGTCAATGTTTGGTTTATAATACTGGAAAAAGTAACATTCCTGTAGGGGTGGTGTATTTAAGAAAAGGGATCTTTATGACCCCCACAACAAATTGACCATTGCCAGTTGGTCCATCAAACACATTCAAATAACATAGCACTATTTTCTGAATTCATTATATCTTAACTTTCAGAATTGGATTTGTGATAATGAAGCTCACAGAGAATACAAATCCATTTATTTAAATCAGGCACAATCTCTACTGACTAATGCTAGGAACATTATCAGCCTTTATCTTTTAGTTTCTTCCTTTTAATTCATGCTTTATCTCCACTTTCTTCATATATTCTTCAATGTCTTTGAACACAGTTAAATATAATTATTTTAATGTAGGTTTCCTTAGTTACAGTCAAAGCAAGTCTTGCCTTCATAAAAGCGTTCTCAGGTCACCTTGATCAAATTACAGATGCACCAAGAACACCTCTTCAATCCAACGATTGTGCTGAAGATTATGCTTATTCTACACTTTGAAGTTCTCTAATTAAGTTATCATTACATAACTTTTACTTCAGTCATGGAAGAACTTTATATGCTTCAGTGCAACTCATGAGTTCTGGTAAGATTAAAAAGATAATAATAATAATAACTATGAATATTTTATCTGTCATTCATCCAAAAGAATCGGATGATAATATTTTCCAGATGTCTAACATCCCTTTTAACATACTTAAGGAAGACAATGAGACATGGAGTTCAGCACACAATTACTAAGTAAGACAACTTAGATAAATAGTGATCCAAAATCAGCATCATTTCTCAGTTTTGTATTTTTATGTGCCAAAGACATGAGAAAAACCTAAGTTTTGATATAAAGAAAATTTTTCTAAAAGCAGTGTAGGGGAAATTAGGTGAATCTATGTCTTGATACCCAACAATCAATTCTTCCAACTTGTGTTGAAGGAATTTTATTTCATCCTGACCACTACACATGATGGTTATTTTTTTTTAGCTACCATAGCTCCCTTGGTTTCAGAAGAGCCATAGAATCCACGTAGATGAATTTAGCCTCTAATAAATATAGCCTGCTGCAGAAGCCTCAAGTATCTCCACTCATTCCTCATTGGGTAACTTGGCTACACTAAAACAAATACTACAACACCACCAACAATATCCCTATGTAACTATGGTTTTGCTGTTAAGAAGGAGGAAAAGAGTAAAGGACAGGTTTGGATGGTCATTGCATGTTGACCATGGTAGGTTGAGTCTTGGGGGTGCTCAGTGAGTTACAGTGAGTCAAAGTAAGGCTCTTGGAGAAACTTCTGTTATCAACCTTGCAAAGATACTCAAAGGATGAGTGGGGGGTTCTTAGGGATGGTTCTTAAAGAACAATATTGTAACATCTCATCATCTGTGCACTGGTGCTTCAATTTCATTTCAATTATTTTACATGTGAGATTTTATTTTCGTTCAAAACTGTCTGAGTAGTATCAGATATATGATTTTAAGAACAATAGCTCCAAATATTGATGGTTTGCCTACAAATGAAGCTTTATGTGCAGAGTTGATTTTCTTTTTATTACTTTGAGTGTTTCCTGCCCTAGTCTTGTAAAATCTTCTTTCCTAACTTACACTAGATATTTGGTAAAATTAATTATTCATTTCATATATATCTTTCCATACAGTGGCTTTGACACCATCATGCTAAGAATTGCTATTCTAGTTTGTCTATCTTTCCTAAATTCATATGACTATAGTGCTTCAACAGCTTCAATAATTAATTTAACCCTCCAAGATTTGCTTTCTTTATGGTATTCTTCCAAATGAAAAAGAAGAATTCATACTATAAAGAAAGCAGATGATTCTTACAATTTTAATGATATTTTCATTCTACTTTGCCTGTTGCATGTTAATAACAATTACTGAATTTTTATATTTCTGTTGCAGGATAACAAAAGGAATATATAAACAGAGACTTAAAATCCAATGTTAGATTTTTCTGCATGTAATGCTTACTGATTACCACTGCTGCCTCAGAATACCAATATGGTATAGAAAATAAAAATACAAATAACCTATTTTATTTTACTGTGTAGCATCAGAATATTATGAAGTATACAAGTAAGCAAAGAATACAGACAGATGAATGTTATTTGGGGAACCAGGGTCTACACTGACTGAATGCTGGCCCACAGTCTTTTGGAACAGACCCAGGAATGAAAATGTGTAGAAACTATGGCCTTAGCTGGTAATATGAAGAAATTGTTTTCATGTGACTGAAAATCAGACAAACCTGAGTATCATGGTAAAGAAGGTGATTCTTGGCCTCATAGAAAGAGTGTGACAGAAGTTTCTCAACAAGAGAGCACAATAGTAGTTAGAATACAAGAAAGTGTGACCAAACACAAGGAAAGGCCGAAATGAACTAGTTCAGTTCTTCTTCTTTTTTTTTTTTTACTTTTCTTTTTCTTTCTTTTTTTTTTTACATTTTTTTATTTTCTATATTCTTTGTTTACATTCTGAAGGCTTTCTCCTTTCCCAGTCCCCCCCCCACCATATGTCACATATGTCCTCTTCTACCCCACCCCACCCCCTGCCTATTCCCCAATCACCACCCCACCATTTCTCTGCTCCATTCTGGTACTCTCCTACCAAACTGGATCCAGTCCTTTCAGGACAAGGGCCCTCTCCTTCCTTCTTCTTGGGAAACTTTTGATTTGCTAATTGTGCCTTGAGTATTCAGAGCTTGTGGGCTCATTAATATCCACTTATCAGTGATTGCATTTCATGTGTATTCTTTTGTGATTGGGTTAACTCACTTAGGATGATATTTTCCAGATCCAACCATTTGCCGGGAGAGATTTAGGGGCATCTTACATGGCTACAAATAAGACTGAGTTTTGCTGATGCCAAGAAGTGCTTGCTGACAGGAGCCTGATATTGCTGTCCTCTGAGAGGCTCTGCCAGAGACCTTCCAATACAAATGTGGATGCTTGCAGCCAACCATCAGACTGAGCACAGAGATCCCAATGAAGGAGTTAGGGGCAGGACTGAAGGAGTTGAAGAGGTTTGAAACCCCATAGGAAGAACAACAATATCAACCAACTAAACCCCACAGAGCTCCCAGTGACTACACCACAAGCCACGGATTAACATGGAGGGACCCATGGCTCCACTTTCATATGTAGCAGAGGATCTTCTTATTTGTAATAAATGGGAGGGGAGGCTCTTGGTCCTGTGAAAGTTTGATGCCCCAGTGTAGAGGAATGCCAAAGCAGGGAGGCAAGAGTTGGGGGTGGTTGGTGGGGAAGCATCCTCTTAGAAGCAGGGGTGAGTGGGGGGATGGGATAAGGGGTTTGCAGAGGGAAAATCAGGAAGAGGAAAATGTAAATAATAATAATAATAATAATAATAATAATAATAATAATAATAATAAACTGGGATGATCACATAGACCAGATCTTCACAAATTGGCTTCATAGGCATTTATGATTCTTCTTTACAGCTCAGGGTTCATGAAAAGATATGTTTGGGAAATACTATGTATTAAACTACCTTATTTCATTCAAAATGCCTTTAAACTGAAAATGTTCCGAAAGGCTTTTGGAAATAGTGATATGCATGATTTCAGAAGCTTCCTGGTACAGGGAATCAGGCTTTATTTCCTCCTAATCTCACTCTGCATTTTAATTGGTGGCTTATGGAACACAATATAGAAAGCGCTGTGGGTGATAACAAAAAGCTTTGAAAAGGGCATGAAAATCAATGTGCTTTGTGTGTCTCAAAATCGTGTTTTATAGTTTTATTAAGGTAGGAAGGGGGCAGTATTGGAATCCAGAGACCAGTTAAAAGACTATTGGGCCAGTACACAGAGCAGGTTCCTTATGAAAATATTGTAAGTAGAGAACAAGAGAGATTTAAAAAAAGATATGAGAATATTTGTGCAGTATGAACTGAGTTAAATATGAGCAGATAATGAAATCCAGATCACTGCAGGAGAAAATAGACCATGTTAGTATTGAACAATCAAGTATCAAAATGTGATGACCATATTCCTTGGAAACATACTTCTTTCGACATAGGGAAAGATAGGTGTCTGTTAGTGAAGTTAAACATTTCCTATTGCGAGATAGTAAAAAATGAAAAAGCAAATATTCTAGCTTAAAATAAAATTCCATCTGAGAAAATTTGACTAGAGTTCAATCAAGTGAGTAAAATAGGATTTTTTCATCACAAATATCATTCATAAATGTCTCGGCAACATGATCATTCCGTCAGGGGGATAGCATCAGGATGAGACTGAGAACAAGGTATAAACCACTAGCTTTAACACTGGGACAAAGAAATGTTACCATATAAATAACATAAAAATGAGTGCCTATTTCAGGCATCATGGGCTTTACCCTGTCTACTTGGGAACATTCATTGATGCCATCCTTGTTCAGCTCACATTGGGAAGTCACACTGTTGAGACTATATGAGTGTATCTTCTGACATTCCTAGGAGGCACAGTCTCACAGCAAAGTCCACAATCCTCTGGTTCCTGAAAAATTCCGTGTATACTAAATAGTTTGGAGAGAGAAGAGAGAGGAGAGAAATTATGTGATTATATTATGAAAACTAAAATAAAAGAAAAATCTAAAACATACCAAATTCCAAGACAAGTGAATGTCTTAGGAACCAGAAGATGATTCTGGAACAATTTCTGCAACATGTGTGAGTTTAATGGAGGATTAAAATCAAGACTTTATAGCATATAGGACCATTTTTTAACCCCAAATGGAATATACTTATTTTAATAATGCAATATGGGAGGATTAACTATTTATAAATCTTAAAATCTATTTCAGATTGTCTTCTTATTTTCTTATGTTTCAGCATCAAATCCTTTTTTTCTCTGCATGCTTCTTTAAAAGACTTCAACAATAGTGACAGCAATTAGCTGTTTGTATCAGAATCATGAGTTAAGATGAGTGATTATGAATTAAAATACTGTTTTGTAGTTGTTTTGTAGACGCAAAAATCTAAAATCAACCATTGCACATGTGCAATGTGACCGTGAGGGATTCTTGTATTTAGTTGCTCTGTAGATTGCCCAAGTATATGCATGCCAAGTTGAAATAAAGACTAATTCAAGATTTCTACTATTTCCAAACATTCCATAGATGGCTTTTACCTTAGTCTCTAAGCAAAAGTAAGTCTAATATATACATACCACTTCTAACTTAAATATATACTAGAAACTTAATTCAAATATTAAAAACTAAGTCCCAAGACATTCTGGCATCAACATAGAATGTGTGTTCTAACACAAATATATTTGACTGTTTATTGAACACATGCAGAGCAGCGATGTGTTGGAAAGCTTGGGTGTTCTTTTCCATTTTTCCTCTCTTGCTTTTCTGTTGATCTCAAGGAGAAACAGACAGCTCTCTGAAGAAGCATAGACCCATCTGCTTCTTGTTTTATTTTTTATGCTTGAAAGTTTCAAATTAATTTTCAGACAATTTGTAAGGCTGATCTAAAGAACTTTAATTTTTAGACTTGGCATGGAGAAGTGAATCAAAAATCCTGATTCTCAACTTACTTTTGCAGAAGTATTTGATAATGACATTGTTTCTATTCCAAATAAAATTATTATTGGATTTAAAAAGTTTCAGCAACATAGATGTACTGGAATCCAATTAAAGTGGAAAAAACACCATATTTGAATTTATTTATAGCATATCTATCTACATGGATTCATTTGTAATGTGTAATGTAAGCTTCCTTTTCACATAGCCATTATCATTTATAAATTGCTTACACATATTCACAATGATAAAATTAACTATACATATATTTGTATTTTATTACTTTTCTTTGCCAAATGATCAATAATTTAGAACAGTGGTTCTCAATCTTCCTATTGCTACCACATTTTAATAGAGTTACTCATGTTGTAGTGATGACCAACCATAAAATTATTTTCATTGCTGTTTCATAATTGCAATTTTGATACTGTTATGAGTCATAATATAAATATATGATATTCAGGATATCTAGTATGTGACACCAATGAAAGGGTAATTCAGCCCCCACAAGGGTTGTGACCTACAAGTTGATACCCACTGATAGAGAAGAAAAGAAATATCTGCTATTAAAATATTAATTCAGTTTTCTTTGCAAAAGGGAATTAGCCTGTCAAAAAAAATTGGAACTCTTAATTTAATAGACACTCAAGATTTTTAGTTGGAAGTACCAAAGTGGAGAGTTGGAAATGGCATTAAAAGTAGAACCAGACACTTTCTTTTATACAACTTGAATGCTTTTCTTTTATTTGAACTTGGGAGCCTCTGTCAAAGTGGAAATACCTACAAGTATTAGATACAATACTTCAACAAAAGATGAGCAAAAGATTAAATAAGATGTAGAACTCAATGTTATTGTATAGAATCAGAATATGAACTCAGAGATGTCAGGCTGGTACACTCTAGGAAAATGCTCTAACACTGGTCCCTGTTCCTGAGAGCTTTTCCTACTCCACCAACTGAGTCATAAGCCATGTGTCTTATAGGGGGAAAAAAGGACAAACCAAACCATAGGTATGTAAATAAGTGCTTCAAGGTGTGCAATACTAATGTCAACAGGTCTGGAGGAAAACATTTTGACCAGCTAGTGACTTGTTTATAGTACATATTAGAGGATTGAGTTGGAAGTATGAAAATAATGGTGTTATAAAGAGATAATAGGAACTCTATTTGTAGAACTGTGTGTAGGACTTGAGGAAGCTCATTTTCCATAACGGATACCATATTCCCATAGATCTTGCAGAAATAAGGAGTGAAGAAGTTATTTTTCCATAAACGAGAGGGGAAGAGTTAACATAGTCCCAAATTATGGGTGGAATTTCGGTTTTGTCTGTAGTTAGTCCCATATCTGGAGTGAATAGACATTTGCTCACAACCCTCCAGAAAACATAATGTAACAGCAACAGCAAGATTTACCTGGTCTTTAAACTTTTTAATATAAGTTATAACATATGTGTCATAATCAGTAAGTAAGAAAATGTTTGCTCTATATTCCAAGAAAAGCTGGCAATGAAAAACTGTGTGTAGGGCACATTTAAATAAAATAAGCCCATTCATAAAATGTTAGGAGAACTGAGCTGCAACTTATATAAGAGCCTTTTCAAGTGTGAAGGTCATCAGCATCTATGTTTTCAACTTGGAGAACAGAACACATTGGAGTTACTTAACTAAGGTGCAAACATTCCATTTTATAGTCACAAGTACATCACAAGTAAGCCACTGATAATTCTTATATAATTGCATATTCGATATATTGTTTGTAGATTTCAAAACTATTTTAAAATGTTGGAAGCCGTCACTAAATCTGAGGAAGTATGACAAGTTACAAAATGTATGTACCTTTCCAAATTATATAAGTCCTAGTGTGAAGACATTGCAAGTAATTTGAATGGTAGTATGTAGACAGAATCTATTATGTACTGAATGGAGGTATCACCTGTCAATAAACAACTGATGACCTGTCAGCTGAGGCAGGAAATAGCAGGTAGAATTCCCTGTAGGGGGAGGAACTCTGGAATAGAGTCAGGTGTGTGAAGAGATTCACTGGCAACTGTAAGAAGGCAGACACATGAAACTGAGGAGAGATAACTAGCCCACATATAGAATTGAATAATTGGGTTAAAGAAGTTAAAAGATAGTCAGCAAATGAGCCAAGCTTCTGGACTAATCATTTATTCATGAACAGTATGTATCAGATATGTTATTTCAGGAATTGGGACCCAGGTGGAAAAGCCTATGGATACAGCAGTACATCTAAAGAGCTTCTCTTCCTTCCTTGCTTCCTTCCTTCTTTCCTTCCTCCTCCCCACACTCTTTCTCTTTTTTTCACTTCTTTTAATTTAAAAAGAAACTTTAATAAATGGTGTATGGATCCCGCCTTGTACAGGAAGATAAATATTCATGACTCCAGACATATATGTGGCAGAGGATAGCATTGCCTGACAGCAATGGGAGGGGAGTCCCTTGGTCCTGTGGAGGTTCAATGCCCCAGGATTGGGGGAGGCTGGAGAGGTGGATTGAGAGAGGGTGGATGGTGGACCTTCATGGAGGCAAAGTAGAGGGGAGAGGGTAGATGTGGGATGGGTAACTGGTAAGTGGGATATCATTTGAGATGTAAACGAATAGAAGGATTAATAAAAAAGAAATGGTGTATGGATTTTCAAGTAGAACTTAATTAAAAATAAAAACTATAATAACTACATTATCTGTATCATACCAACAGAGGTTTGGGTTGCTTTTTAAAGACAATGGCTTATTATAATAGTCCAGGCTAGCTCAGAACATAAGTGTATAAATTCTAGCAGTAATATAGCATCTAAGATGCTTTGTTGCATGTGAAGCAGTTACAAAGCCAGTATTTGCACACTTGGCCCAGAAAGGCCACTCAGGGTCTTTATCCATTGCCAAGTCACAGCAGGACTAAGTACATCCTCTCCTATTGTGGTCAGACAAGGCAGTAAGCATGTATGAGAATGGGATTGAAAGGCAGACAACAAAATTAAAGACAGTCCGCTCCAATTGTTAGTAGACTCACATTAAAAACAATCGGCACATCTGATACATCAGTGTAGGGGGCCTAAGTCTAGTCCATGCATGCTCTTTGGTTGGTGGTTCAGTTTCTGCGAGCCCCCATAGACCTAGGTTCGTTTACTCCTAGGTCTTCTTGTGGTGTTCTTGATCCATCAGTCTCTCTCAATTCTTCCATTCTTCCACAAGACTCCCTGAGATCTGCCTCTTGTTTGGCTGTGGGTTTCTGCATTTGTTTTCATCAGCTGCTTGCTGAAGCCTCTCAGAAGGCAGTTATGCTAGAATGCTGTCTGCAAGCACAGCAGAGTATCATTAAAAGTGTCAGGGGTTGGCTGTATCCAATGGGATGGTACTCAAGTTGGGCCAGTCATTGGTTGGCCATTTCCTCAATCGCTGATCCATCTTTATCCCTATACTTCTTGTAGGCAGGTCAAATTTTGATTCAAAGGTTTTTGTGGGTGGGTTGGTGTTCCTCTCCCTGGAAATCCTGACTGCCTGGAAATCCTGCCTCATCAGGTTCCATATCCCACACTGGTAGAGGTCTCAGCTAGGGTCACCTGCATAGACTCCCAGAAGCCTCTTCTCTCCTAGAGATCCCCCACACTGATTTCCATTTTATCTTCTAGTCTCCCCTCTCCATTCCTGACCCCACTCTTCTTCTTCTCCAGGGTACAGTCTATGGACCTAAAGATGTTAAGTCACAAGGAAGGCCCAAGGTAAGATGCTTGAATCTTACCCAAAAAAGGAAACAAAATAGACATCAGAAGTAATAAAGTAACACCGTTGTAAAAATATTTATGCAGTTGTTAAGTGAAAATAATCAAACTTGGCTGTGATTGTCCAGGTAGTTTATGTCATATTCACCTATGGCCATATATAATTTTTCTAAGCTAGCATTACATATATGCTAGGCAAATGCTATAATATATATCCCTAGTCCACCAAAAGTACACTATATTTTTAATGAACTATGTTTTGTCTAAAGATCAACATTTTCTCTGAAAGATAAATTTTTATTGATATGCAAGAATCCTTGAAAGCTCACAAATTTTTTTCAGTAAATTCTTCTCAGTGAATAATTTAACAAATTCTAATGTCGTATCTACAGCTCTCTTCAATGGCATACGGTAGTTATAATATCAAAGCTACATTTTTAAACACTATGTTTTACTTTTACCTGATATTTAGGCTTAACTACAGCCATAAAGCTGGATCCCTCGGAGACACTTTATAAAGGATAAGTGAGATTGCAAATGCTTGTAATAGGAGTCTTCTTAATTACTTTCACTAAACTCTACAAAGCTTGGAAAGTGAATTGTGTGCTTTCAGTTCATCTGAGGTAGTCCCCTCTTTCATGTTCACTTGTCATTTCTAGTAGGATTGAAAGCACTGAAGAGATGATGCCAGAAAGGAATGCTTTGATAACAAAAGGAAACCATTCCTCTCCTGCTTGCACAGAGCTCTCAAATGATGAGGCTGTTTCATGGAAGAGGCAGGTCAGATGCATGGGAGTTTTAAGCAGTCTGAGAAGCCCTGCTGGGCAATCATTCCCTGTATTTGGAGATGACAGAAATGATTGCTACTGGTCCGCGAGAGTGTCTTCTCATGTCTATATATACAGGCAGAACAGGGACTCTGTCACCCTGAACATCCCTCTCTCCCCACACTCTAATATATTTGCTATACATTTATTTTCCTCAGTTCATTCTTAACCCCTAGTGGTAAGGAAATAACAACCAAAACTGAGGTTGTTAGACTTAAAATAGAGGCCTAGAATAATGCCTATTAGATTTTTTCCACCTTTCCTGTCAATAACTTAATTTATTGATGGTTACTTAGTACATTCATCTTCAGTGTTTAGATGAAGCTTTATCTAGGGGCATACAATAGGTTATTCCATTAAATGATTAGCTGGTCCTTAACACCTCTTCACACTGGAAATTACTTGAAATTTATTGCACAATGGCAAAGGTTGAAATTAAAATGTTCCACATTGATCTAAAAATGACACAGGATAACACAATAATTATAATTTGTAAGCATTGTTATTTTAAATATGCCATTTACAAGGACATTTTCAAATTTCATAAAGCATTTATATTTTTTAGAACACAAGGACTTTAGTAGTCTTCTACTAGAGAACTCTTGCAGTATTTATACTTTATTTTTTAATGTATATTTTATAGCACAACTATTCAATATGAGAAAGATATAAGTCTATGTAATTTTAAAGACTTTAAGAATTCCATCAATTGTAATTCTGTAGATATAAACACGTTGATTTGATGGTACCATAGCAAAAATAGTAGTTATGCTTGCTTAATAGAGGAAAACATAGTTTAGAGTGATTTAATTTCACAAAATGATGTGGCTTGTACATGCAAAATTCCAAAGACTGTCAGCTGGGTCATATTGGAATAAAAACTATGAAGAGAAAAATTAAAATCCAGATATTCTGGATCCTCTAAGTATTGCTGACACCATGATAATTTAAACACATTTGAAGGCTTCCATTTCTCACCAAGAATCCATTTCTTTAAAATTCTTACTAATTGGAGCAGTACTTATCTCCTTCACAGCCTGTGACATTTTCGTCACTCCCAAGTGATAAGATGCCCCCAGATAAGCATTTGTGTGATATTCAATTCTGAAGATATCTTCAAAAAACTCTGACAACGGTATTTATAGGAAGAATTAGGTTTTATTTTCTGGTTATGCAAGTGTCTGCTGGATGTTCTAAGCCTCGTTGTCTCATTATGTCCTAGAGGGGACTGTCCATGTGTATTTAAGGCAATAAGGTGTTTTTTGGTAGTTAGTAATCCAAACCACGAAGTGGTTTTTGGTATGTAGTAATCCATGGAATCATGGATTGTCAATTCCTGGACCATCGCATTTCCTTCATGATGGTAGATGAAGGGTGTTTCAATGAAGTTGAAACCAAATAAGATCTGGATGGCAAGACCAGCACAGCCATGAGAATCTGTAGGTACCTAACTGAGCTCTTTGTGAACTCCTTCAAAATCTTCTGATTACTAAAACCAAGAGAAAACAAATGTGTATTGAGTCTATGCAAGGCAAACTGTTTAAGTCAAGAGCATACATCAAAGTGAGTGATGTTCAAAATAAAGAAAATTCACAGAATCTTAAGCATCTGAGCAGTGCTCAAAAAAAGCAAGGAAAAGGATATCAAAATGTAGACAGAGAAGGAGGGCTAGCATCACAGTTGATCTTAAGTATAACAAACACAACTATTTTTCCTTCTTTGTTTCCCATACCCTCTCCGAATCTGAGTCCAATTTTAAAATACAAGCCAGAAATTTGAGTCTAAAGTGCAGCAGACTACAAGGCAGAATCAAATACCATTTATTAAGATGCATTAATAAGATAACAGTTGATAATTCTCCAGTAGTAACTTTAACCTCATAGTTACAACATCTGAAGACAGTTTGATTTCACCTTGATATTCGAATTTGTTCTTTTTAATTTTGCATTCAGCAAATATGCAAAGCCCTTGGTAGATTAGGGAACTGATGGGAGAAGTGATACAGACTGAAATCCGAGTTCTTGAAATGCTAATCCAACTGCTTCTCTATCCTCATAGTTATACCTTAATAATGCTTCCAAAGAAGTCCAGCAAAGTGTTAGGTTCAACAATGTTACATGGTAATTTTATCATTTACAGTATCATTAATGAAACAATATATTATGTAATAATTGCAGTTTAAGAAAAAATTTTACTCCTATTTGGTTTCTAAACGTGTTTTGAAGTTTTTCAATATGATTTTTCATTTATGTGTCTGTGAGTGTCTCTGTGTAGATGCACGTCCCTGCAGGTGTCAGAGGTCAGAAAAGGGCATCAGATCCTCATGAGCTGTAGTTTTAGGCAGTTGTCAGCTATCCAATATGGCTCCTTGGAACTGAACATGTGACTCTGAAGCTATTATCTGCTGAGGCATCTTTGTAGCTTCTAATCATTCTTATATTGCTAGTAAATTAAAACTTTGTTGTCCTTTATATCACATTATATTAATAAAAATCGCACACTCACATTAATGTAGAGGTCATATAATTAAAGTTTTATTTATTTATTCATTACCTGATAATTGGATAGTTTTGTTCTACATTTTACACACTTCATATATCACCTTTGGATATAGTATTTGGTGAATACAACATTTTAATATGTTGTAAATGCATTAATTCTTTTTTCTCCCATTTTCTCTATTTCAATATTTTCTAATATATTATAAATTGTTGGTATCTAGGACAGTTAATTGTGTGGGGTAAGAGATGACTTAGTGTTGCAGAATACTCCTGTACCTTTAATTCCAGCACCAGGTCAATCTCCATGAGATACAGACCAATGTAGTCTAAATAGCAAATTTCAGGCTACCAAGAGATTCATAGTGAGACTCTATGTCAAATGAAGCAAAAATCAGCCAAATAAACAAAAAGAGAAAACTCACCATCATCAACACCTGAACCTCTATCAAAGTGCTGGAATTCGGTTTCAGCATTCACAATGGGCATACACAGCAGTCTGAAACTATAGCTCGAGTGGATGCCTAATCCTCTTCTAGCCTCCACTGGCACTGGCACTGGCACTGGTAAGCATGTGTTTTACACACACACACACACACACACACACACACACACACACACACACACACACAGAGAGAGAGAGAGAGAGAGAGAGAGAGAGAGAGAGAGAGAGACAGAGAGGCAGAGAGACAGAGAGACAGAGAGACAGAGAGACAGAGAGAGACAGAGAGAGACACATTTACAAATAGAGAAAACACTTTTATACTTTAGGACAGAATGAGACATAGGCATGTCACTCTCAAAATCCATGTTAATAACCTAGTCTCACTATTGTGATATCTGGAGGTAGGGCTAGGAGAAAATGATTACATTTAGAATATGATGTAATGGCAGGGTTCTTGTGATAGGCACAATTGTTCTAATAAGAGGAGATCAAGGAGCTTGATCTTGCCTCATCTTCACAAAGAACAGGTTATATGGATATAGCAAAGTGGTAGTGTCTACAAGCCAAGACTCTTCACTCGAGCTCAAGTTTATTGGCACACTAACTTCAGAGGCCTCTTAGAGCACATTGCTTCTAGAATCCACATCTTCATCTATTTTGCTGCAGTCCTCTTTAGCCGACTTTTACCACTAGGTATTGCTACAAACAGCTAACAGGCCATCCCTCTGACTCCAGTCACAAAAGACTGAATTCTACCTTTTTCTTTTTAACCATTGACTGGGAATAGGACTATCTGACTAAAGGCACCTACTAGAGAATCCTTATTAACAATGAATGCTGTCTAGAATTGTTAAGAATAGCCTTGTCTGTTGGAACGTAAGCCCCTCTTTCTCATATTTTAAATTGTTACTATATTCTCTGTTTTGAAAATACATGTATTACCTTGAATAATAATTTAGTTCAGCAACTTTCTCTACTGAGGTTTTTCTTGTTCTCTCAAATCTAACATTACATGGCCTTTCAAATTCTGAGAGATTAGTTTTCTTTTATTTCAGACCCCCAGTTTATTATATTTTGGTATGGTAAACCAAAACAAAGATTCGGTGGTTAATTTAAAAAGATTATTTTTGGTTTGTGTGTGGTGGCACATGTCTTTAATCCCAGCACTCAGGAGGATCTCTGTGAAATTGAAGCCAGCCTTGTCTACAAAGTACGTCTCAAAACAGCCAGAGCTGCTATGCAGAGAAACCCTGTCTCCAAAACAAACAAACAAACAAACAAACAAAGCACAACGCTTATTATGTAAAGTTTTCAATTTGTAAATCTTTAGTAATTCTTGTGATAAACATGTGATGCTTTTCTCTGTTTCTAGTAATGGCTTTTTTGTATTGATGGTAAAACAAACAAACAGACAAACAAACAAAAACAACAAATAAACAAACAAAACCCCCAAACAAACCAAAACTCTATGCTGAGATATAACATTAACTGGCTTTACGATATGTTAGCCTTTGGAGGATGTTAAGGTCATGAATGTGAAGCTTTTGTGAGTATGGTTAGCATGCTTCTCAAAGAGACCCTGGTGAAGTAGATGCCTCCTTCCACCAAATAAGGGTGAAAGTAGTAGTATTATCTGTGGACCAGAAAGCCTGAACCAGACAGTAAGTCCCCTGGCATGTTGATCTTCATAGGAGAAGGATGAGAGGGTAGAAGGGAGGAACTGGGAGGAATGGGAAGTGTTACTTAGTCCTTTAAAAAGATTGCATGCAATTCTTTTCTAAGGCTGTTAGCTACTCTAATGCAAAAATGTATTAGGAATAAGTAAATGGAATACTAAAGTCCAATATCATGTGTCAGCAGAACTGGTTTCCTCTGAGGAATTCTCCTAATGGTGGATTGTGACCTGGAATGGAAGCCAAATAAATCCTTTCCTCCCAAGTTGCCTTTGGTCAATGTTTTATCATAGCAACAAAATAAATCTAGAATACATAGTCAGTCCATCAGTCTTTACGTTTTGGAAAATGGCCATACTGACTTTCATAGCAGATGGACTAGTTTACAGACACACTAGCAGTCTATAAAGTTTTGTCCATTTTGTCCATATTTCCTTGATCACATCTTAATTATTTTCCCAATGACTGCTATTCTTATGAGATAAGATGGAATACCCACTTGGTTTTAATTTGCACATTTCTCATGCCTAGTCAGGGTGAGCAACTTTATATGTTTATTGATCATTTACATTTGATCTTTTGGAAAACATTTTTTATTATGTTAGTACATTTATGGACCTGAATTATTTGATTTTTATTGTTTAGAATCTTGCCCTTTCTATATTCTAGAAAATAATCTATAGCTATAAAATTATTCTTTCATTTTGGGGTTTATTTCTCCACATGTCCTTGTTTTAGTTGTATGCAGAATGTTTGGATTTCACAATGTCCCATTAGTCAATTGCTATCATTGTTTCCTTAGTGCCTAAAGTTCTATTCAGATTCCTATTCAGAAAGTCTTTGACTATGTATCTTTTTCTCTGTACATTTTTATTAATCATTTTGTTTTTTTATATTTTTGAATGATATCCTTTCACAACTCCTCTCCATCCCACACACCCTATCCTGCTCCCCTTTGCCTGTATGAGGATTCTCCCCTACCCACTCACCTACTCACCTACTCACCTACTCACCCACTCACCTACTCACCCACTCACCCACTCACCCACTCACCCACTCACCTACTCACCCACTCACCCACTCACCCACTCACCTACTCACCCACTCACCCACTCACCCACTCACCCACTCACCCACTCACCCACTCACCCACTCACCCACTCACCCACTCACCCACTCACCTACTTACCCACTCACCCACTCACTCACTCACTCACTCACTCACTCACTCACTCACCCACTCACTCACTCACCTACTCACCCACTCACCCACTCCTGCCTTACCACTCTAGCTCCCCTTACTCTGGGGCATCAATCCTCCACAACAGCGAAGGCCTCCCCCCATTGATGTCAGACAAGACCACCCTCTGCTACACACACACACACACACACACACACACACACACACACACACACAAATATATATTATATATATATATATATATATATATATATATATAGAGAGAGAGAGAGAGAGAGAGAGAGAGAGAGAGAGAGAGAGAGAGAGAGAGAGAGAGAGAGAGAGAGAGAGAGAGAGAGAGAGAGAGAGTTCTCTCCATGTGTACCCTTAGGTTGGTGGTTTAGTTCTTTGAAGCTCTGGGTGGTCCAGTTACCTGATATAGTTCTTCATATGGGGTTGCAATGTAAACTTTTCCTTGGCTAATTTCAGAGTCGAAATTGAAGTTGTATCCATTTAGAACAGAATTTGGTGCAGGTTAAGAAATAAGTATCTAGAATCAGTTTTATACACATGGATCCTCAGTTTTGGATTGTCAGCACCTCAATATTGTCAACAATATTGTTGAAGAGGTTGTCTTTTTAAAAATCTATAGTTAATTTTGACTTCTGTGTCCTAATCAAATGGTTAGGGTACAGAGAGATGGCTCATCAGTTAGGAGCACTTGCTCCTTTTCTAGAGTATTTAAGTTTTGTCCTTAATAAGGTCATGAGATTGCTCACAACAACCTGTAATTCTGCTCCTAGGAATCCAACTCTCTTCTCATCTGTCCTTTGTAGTTACACATATACAAAATTAGATATTTACACAGACACATTCATATCCAAAGTTCAGGTGGATATAAATTTGTTTAGTATGGCTCTACAGTAAAACTTACATTAAGGTATAGTGACAACACTAGCACTATTTATTTGATTCAGATAAATAGTAGCTTTGGATATCTGGGTCCTTTTGCTATTTTGTATGAATATTAGGAATTGTTTGTTTTGTGAAGAATGTCACCTATGATTACATTGAATCTGTAGAGTACTTTAGGTGTGGTATGGACATTTGAACTCTACTTCTTCCAATCTGTGAACACTAGGAATGCCAATTAATTTTCTAGAAATTTATGCCTGTTTTATCCTCACTGTCTAAAAGTTCACAATAGAGACATTTTCCTTCATTGATTATGCTTATTCTGAAAAAAATTTAAACTGGGACAAGTGTGAGTGAGTTTGTATCTCTGATTACTTTCCAAATATCTTTCATGGGAGAATGTAAAGGTTTCTGATTTGGATTAATTTTGTATCTTGTCAAGGTGAAAAGGATTATTGAATCTGAGAATTTTCTAGTGAAACCTTTGCACTTTCTTCCACATAGAATCATCATCTTCAAACATGACTACTTTGAATTCTTCCTCTCCTCTTGGTATCCCTTTGACTCCCTTTTCTCATTGCTCTGAGATTTCAAGATGCACTCTGAATAAGAATGAAGAAAGTATATAAGTTGTTTTCATTAGAAATGGTTTGGGTTTTTCCTTATTTATCATACCTGTGTAAATCTGTGGTAGGGAGCCTTTATTATATTGAAATGAATTCTTTCTATTTCTGGTTTCCAGCTTTCAATCCTGAAATCATGCCAGATTTTGTCATAAGCTGTTGTTTGAATCTACTGAGATGAATATTTTATTTTTGTCCTTGATTCCATTTATGTGATGGTATCTATCTATTCATCTGTGTGTTTTGAAATGTCCCAGCACCTCTGGAATGAAGCCAAGCTTATCATAGTGAGTCATTCTTTTGTTATGTTTTTGAATTTTGTTTGCAAGTAATATTTGACAATTTGTGCATTTATGTTCTTCAAGGAGACCTGTATAAAGCTTTATTTTATATTATGTCTTTGTGTGGTTATGGAGACTGACTTCATATCATGAGTGTGATATTATTGTTTTTCAATTGTTTTGCAAAAGTTTGGGAAGCATTGATGATAGATCTTCTTTAAGGGTTTGTTAGAATTGATCTGAACAAGGAAAAAATCAATGAACCTTCCTAAATGGACAGGAAAAACCTACAATAACTCAACCCTACATGTCTAGGCAACTGAAGAAAGCAGGGAGTGGAAGACATGGTCTTCCCCAGGAAGAGCACATAAGTTGCTTGTCCATTGTCAAATTGTGAGCTCTGAAAACAAACACATACACAAGTAATACTGTACAGACTTAATAAGGAATATATTTGTATGTACAAATACATATATACCTATAATGACAATTAATTAAAAGAAAAGGTGAGTGGTGAAATATATATGGGAAGGTTTAAAAGGAGTAAAAGTAAGGTGAGAAACGTGATAATTAAATTAACTCACAAAAATAAAATGTAATTTTAAAATGTGAATAATTGTGTTTAGGCTTTTAATCACATTCTTCTTTGTTGTTAAATAGCTTCTTCAATCTCATTGCTTATTTATTACCTATATGAAATTTTCATCTCATTTTGATATAATTTTAGGAACTCATTTGCTTCTAAACTCTACTGTTTTTATTTTAGAGTTTACATTTTTGTATTAGTTATCTACTAGTGAGCTTTCTGTATTTAATTGAGACCTTTTGTAATGTCACTCTTTCTATTTCTATTCTTACTAACTTGAGACTTTGCTCTGTGCTTCTTTATCTAAGGACTTGTTGCTCTTATATCTTCAAATAAGCATTTTCCTTCCTCACTGCTTCTCATCCTAGCAACTTAACTGAGAACTTGAATTCTCTAGAACAACAAAGAAAAATGATTACCAAAAATTGGAAGATTTAAAAAACTCATCAAGATAAGTCTTGAAACCAATAAATAAGAAACAACAACAATAACAAAACCAGGAAGCAATGAAACAGAGCTGTTTCTTTGAGAAAATCAGTAAGACTGACCAACACTTATCCAGAATATCTAAAAGTTGAAGAGAGAATATTTAAATTAATAAGATTGGAGTTCAAAAACAGAAATAACAGATGCAGAGAATATCATAAGGACATATTTAGAAAACCCATACTCTACCAAATTGGAAAATCTGAGAAATGGATCATTTTCTTGATTCATATCAGTTAGTAGAGGCAAATCAATATCATATATACCCCAGTGAATTAGAATCAGCAATTAAAATCTTCTACCAAAAAAAAGTTCAAGACCAGATTGTTTGAGCATAGAGTTCTTTCATATTGTCAAAAAAAAGTTCATAACAATAGCCCTCAAATTATTCTACGAAGTATAAGCAAAAGGAACATTGCCTAACTCATTTTTTGACTCCAGAGTTGCTCTAATACACAAACTATATAAAGACTCAACAAAGAAGAAAATTAAACAATTTTTCTTAAAAACATATATGTAAAAATCTTCAATAAAATATTTGCAAACCGAATCCAAGAACACATCAAAAATATAATTCATCATGATCCAATAGGCTTCATCCTAGAGATGCAGATGTGGTTCAATATGCAAAAATCATAGGATGTAATCAACCATAAAAATTCCTACATGGTTGTCTCATTAGAAAAGCCCTTTGACAGAATCTAACAATTGTTTATGATAAAAGCCCTACTGATACACCTAGTAATATTAGTGATACACCATATACTGTTTCTTCTTTTTTGACTGTTTATCACAGTTCAGTCTGAGAATGCATGACAAGATGTTGCTATTTAGCCTTAATCATTCATTTGGTTATTAAAATGCTAGTAGCTTTTCGGCTTGGACCTTTCTGTTGCTTTTAGCTTCAGAATGATCATAGCAGTTCCTTTCTCAGTTAGAGAGATAGAATATTGCATTGTGCCAAAAAATGTTTCTAGTATAATAATAGTAATAACTATAATAATGTACATGGATGCATGCAAACAGCTATGACAAAAATGTTTTAATTACTACTTAAATTTTGGGATGTGATAGCCTCTGAATGATTACTATATGTTCTTTCCCTCAGACAGTAAAAATTCTGACCTGAGATAACTTAGATTCCTAATTTTATCCACAAAGTTTATATTTTGACTATAAACAATATATATATAAACTATATATATATATATAAACTATATATATATATATATATATATATATATATATATTCTTGATAATTCATAACCCTGGACAGTACTTTTCATCTGTAAAGAGAAGACAAAACAAAAGAACTCATACATTCATGAACAATAGGTTAAAAATTACTTTAGTCATTGATCTCTGCAGATCTTTAATGTCTATCTGGCATTTAGTTGGAAAAAATAAACTGTGTTAGGCTGGAAAATCAGTGGGCAGGATGCTATTTATTTTAACTGCAACTTAGGTTTTACTGTGGGAAAAGGTGTTTTCATGTAGCCAAATTTGGAGGGATAGAAAATTTGCAAAGAACTTTTGGACTCTGTCATATTCTTCTTTTAAAAAGTTGCATTTTATTTAATATCTACTAAATTACTAGTGTAAAATCCCCACTCTACAAGTTCTGCTTGCCAGACAAACTTTTCACATTTATTTTGCTGATGGGTATATGTGTGAGTGTGTATGTATATTTGTGAGTGTGGTACATGAATATGTGTGTAAATGTATGCATGTCTGTGTAACCATGGAGAGAAACAATGATGGTGTTAGCTTTCCTACCCTATCTCACCACACCCTTTCCTTTGAGGAAGGACCTTTCCTTGCTCCTATAGCTTTTACTATATATCTATGCTAAAATCCAAGAAGCCATGAGAGAGAAATGACCCATGTTGGGCAATGAGGAACCTTCTACTGCAGTGGATGAACATATTAACTCAGAAATTCTTACTCTTGTAACTTATCTAAAAATACAGCATGTTCCAATGACAATCATCTGGGGATGAGAAACTGATGTCTTATAAAGCATTCTCCCGTTTATGGAAGGCATGTTGTCTCTTTCTTTGCTCCTCCAGATTTTGGCACCCCTTTTGTCTCTCCTTGCATCCACTGCCTGTGTCTACTCTCCAAATGATGTAGCATGGAGTGAGTATGGATTCATCCACTTTTAAAAAGAAGCCATAGGGATAGAGAGCCACTAAGAGGAGACAGAAAGCATGTATTTAGAAAGTTTTTCATTTTTCATTAAATGATGAATCTATATTTCCAGTTAAAAAATGCAGCAGTCCTTTAACTAACCTCACACTTTAACTTAATACCCTGAAAAATCTTCAAAAACTGCAAGAGACCAGCTTTGTACATGAGAATTCTCTTTGTGAACAACTTTCAAATTTTCCAATATTTTTCTGCTGCCTGCTCTACCTATCTTCCTTTCCAGGTTGTTTCTGAATTTACTATGTTCTGTGGATGCAAGACTCCTGATTAAACTGCTTAACCAGAAAAACCAATTCCTTTTGCTCCGGTACATGCATAGGAGTTTTCCCTGCTGTTCATGCTTCCCTGACATTCATTCTCTTCCTACTCCACTCACATAAAATTTATTTAACTGTCACCTTAAATATTGCTTTAGTATGAGCACATTGTTTACAAGTACTTATAGACCATAGCTCTGCTGAGTTATTTGATTGTCTCATTTTCAAAGAACTGTGTCTCTAGTGTTTACTATTGGTCACAGGACAATTTAATGACACCTTTACTGAAACGAATAGAACAGAAAACAAGATGTACTGACAGATAGATACTGAAAGTACTGAATGTGTGTACTGAAGATATAAGTATGTGTATATGTGTGCTCAAAAAGTATTTGTTTTCTCTTCTCTACCTCCCCTACTCTGGCATTTTTCTACTACAAATTAATCTTCATTTTACTCTCAATTTTTTTCTAATATTGTTTTGTAAAAGAATGTTTTGCATGGTACCAGTATAAACTTCCTGTTTGACAATTTCATTTAATCCATCATCTACTAAGGATCTGTAGATGTCACCCTATCAGCTTTGCAGGGATAAGTGATCTTTGACTGGAAGCCCGAGATAGCAAAGGTGATGAGAGATGCCAAAATGAAAAGAAGTGGGCACCGACTGCCCTACACTTTGGTGCTTATGAAATGTGGGTAACTAGAATTCATAAATATTCCACCATTTTAGATTTATTTCAGTTTCCCACTTGATACCTTTTTTCCAGTTGAAAATAGAATGTTTTCTCATACAACACACAGACCACAGTTTTCCTTCCTTCCTTCCACTCCTCCCAGTTTTTTCTCCCATATCTCTTTCCCCTGGATCTATTCTTACCTCTGTCTCCCTTCAGAAAATAGCAGGACTCCAAGGGAAAATAACCAAATGCCGCCTCCACCACCACCACCACCACCACCACCTCCTCCTCCTCCTCCTCCTCCTCCTCCTCCTCCTCATCATCATCATTATCATCATCATCATCATCATCATCATCATCATCATTATCATCAATAACAACAACAATAACAGCAACGACAACCACAACAGAAACAACAACAACCACCACCACCACAACAGCAACAAAAATTTGCAGTAAGGCAAAGCAAAAGCCCACATACTTAGGATAGCAAGGTGACCTAATAGAAGAGCTCAAGAACAGGCAAAAGACAGAGACAAATCTGTTCCCACTATTCAACAAAAACACTAAGCTGACTGTCATAATATATACACAGAGTCCTGGTACAGACCCATGAGAGCCCTTTGCTTACCATCGATGTCTCTGGGATCCCTTATGAGACATACTTACTTGATTTCAGTAGACCATGTTCTCCAGGAATCTTCCATTCCCTTGGACTCCTATAATCCTTCATCTCTTCAGTGGAGTTCCCTAAGTTCCCTAAGTAGAGGGACCCAATGGAGTCCCACAATATAGACCATCTCTCCATATGCTATCTGGCTGTGGGTCTCTCCATCTGCTCTGGTCTGCTGACAATGATGCCTGTCTACCAAGGATGCCTGTCTGATGATGACTGTAAAAGACTCTGATCTGTGAGCATAACAGAATATCATTAGGAATTATTTTATTGGTTTTATCTATTTTTTGATTATTTATGTTTGTTTCCACTCCCAGTCTCCAGTTCTTGGCTATGGAAGAGGGCATGGAGCCCTTCATATGGAGTGCACCTCAATTTAAATCAGACATTGTTTAGCCACTCCCACAAGGTCTGAGCCACGGTGATGGGGTTTTACAGTAACAATTTACTCAGTCATCTTGTCCCACGGATTCCGGTCACATTCTAGAGACAAGACCCTAAACACAGGTGAAATGTCTGCAGAGACAACTACGAGTTACAAAGAAATGGAAGGGGAGTTCTACTCAAACATGGCTCATGGCTGCCATGAAATAAATTGTTTTGTCAATTTAGAAATAAGTAGTCCCCTAATACCAGTGGGTATGCTAATTGTTTTATCTATAAGTTTCCATTTTTATTGAAAAACTACATTTTTTTTTCTGATAGAGGAAAAGATGAAAGAAGCGGCTGAAACATAACCAGTTTTAATTAGGAGTAATTGATATGATTAATCTTTGCGTCAGCTTTCCTTGCTTCACATTAATTTTTGGTATAGAAATGTCTGATCTATTTCATTTTTCTAAATGATGAAGATGCCTATCATTCTCTGTCTTTTTCTTCAGATAATGAGGTTTCACAGTGAAGAAATCATAGCTTAGGAAACACCACTGACCTGGGAATCAGTTTTTTTTCTTTTCCTTATATCAGTCTCTTGTATATTCAGATGCTGACAACTGGGACTCATTTTTTGTTTGACATAAAGTAACACTGATTTGTTTCTTTACTTCATTATTCTAATACTAGCCTGTAGCTATTGATTTTGTCAGGAAAGTCTTTGAATGTAAGAAAGAAAATGAAAACCAACAAGCCGCATCTGAACAAATGTCCATCCAAGGTCTGCTGATAGAAACAACAACCACAAGCACACTAAAGCCAAATCAAAACAACAAAATTAGCTATTTGGGAATATACAGTTTATTAAATACTATGTTCAGTAATTTCCCACTGTGTAAGATGAGTTTATAAATAGTTGTAATCTATAAAATAGTTCATTTAAAAATAAAAGCATAACTGATGTACTATCACACAGTTCAAAAGTAGTATGAGCAAAGCTTTATCATAAGTAAAATCTTTTCAAGAACTGTATAAAGTAGTTCATGTCCTTAATAAGTTCTGCATTAAGAAAGCATTATCCTCAGGTAGAAATTGTAGCTTACTAAACTTGCAAAGTGACTGCATCTATTTAAATAACAAGACAATTGTCCTAAAAAGCTTTTATTTTTTATGTTTTGATGATGTCCATTTGGTCTTCATCTCATATTCAAGACATGTCATAGGTAAGAGTTCATTCTTCTTTCTGGACTTAGGTGGCCTTGGAATATTTTTCTGCATGATTCATTCTAAGGCTCTTATGTTAATTTACTATGCTGGAATCTTTGCTTTCATCTGCATGATGTGGGTAGCCTTCCTCCACACTTCCCTGTTGAGAGGAGCCAGAGAGGAAATGGCAGAGACACAGTTCACAGGTGACTGGAACAAGCCACAGCTTCAAACGCAACACTGTATAATCATGGCCATCACTATCATCATTGTTTGGAAGTGCATCAATCTATACTTTTTGAAAGTAGTTATTTCTTTAGCATAGAAATAATAGCTTTAATGTACACAATTAAAATTTCTAAATTGGCATAATTGCAGGGACAGTTTCAGAAGAGTTTATTAAAGTACATTTTCAAACATACATCTATATTCATACACATATGCATGGAAAATATCTCTCTCACCCATATACTTATGCCTTGGTCACCAGGGAATTTAAACTATACAGTAACCTTTAGTGATCTCACCCTTTCAGTAGCAAAATTGGAAGTAAAATTGACAGTTGTTGTTTGAGTCTTAAATTTTAACTTTAAGCCTGGTTTGTAAGTCCACAGCCAATGAATTCTTCTGAACATATTCTTAGCATTTTAGTTGAAAAAAAAGAATAATTTTTAATGGTCTTATTGATAAAATTAGAGTCAATCCAGAATGATCTGCTCAGCTCTTTTCACTGGCTGATATCATACAAAAAAAATGACTGATTCAGGAAAATCATGGTATTTTAAGATTTTTGGTTAGGCATCTGCAATGTGCTTAGAATTTTAACTATATCTACAGAAATTGTTACTAAGTGCATGAAGGGTGGTGTTCTTCAAGCTGGTTATTTTTAATTATAGAACTTTCTAATGTTAATTTTTATTTGTGTTTTTATTACCAGGTAAATAAGTAAGAGACTTTAAATTTGTTCTCACACATGGATAGATATTCATAGAACACTATTTTAATGTGTGAAATACATACACAAATGCACACAAACATCAGTTTTAATATGTATATATAACATATATGTATATATATATATTTATTAGAATATAATTCAGACGGTGAATTTGAATGCTTGACATCAAGCCCTGTATTTCATAAGGAGAGGACATGAGGGGGTCACATTACATGAATGAATAGTACTCTTTGTGACAAATGATTTTATTAGGAAGAGTTCACCAGCTCACATGTGAAAAATAAAATAAAATATTAGAAATTGAAATGTTCCTTCAGATAGAAAATTGATGTTCAAAGAAAACAATTTGCTTTTTTGATCAAAATTTATGGGTACTAAGAGTTGGTGGTGTGTAGATAAACATTTTTACACAAACACATACATAATATATATATACATATATATGTATATATATACATATATATGTGTATATATATATATGTATATATATATATATATATATATATATATATATATTCTTTTCTACTTGTCAAATTGATAGAACTTAGTTCTAGACAAAATCATGACTTCTGGACATGCTGATTTACAGGGACCAGAAGAAAAATAACTGCATCCAATATCTAGCTTCACATAAAAGTGTGTAAAATGGATTAATATATTTTAGTTAAAAATAAGTGGTCAGATTTCATACTTCATGTTAGAAACTTTTGATTTAGCAAAATTTCAGTATTTGTTACTGAAACAATATTAATCAAAGAATTATAAAGCAATGTTACTCAAACAATATTAAATTGTTAATTTTAGCTTAAATATATCTACTTTGTGATATGGCATTTACTTCCTAAAGTAAAAATAAATGGAAATACCCATTTTAAGATATAAACTTATGTTTATATGTTGGAAAACTGCCAGCAGCATTTATACTAAAAATATTTTTAGAGCATGAAAAATACTGACAAAATATTTGCATACAAAAGTTATTTCTGGTAATCATGTTTGATAATACAGAGCCATATGGAGTTTCTATAGATAGCTCAGTTATAAATTGGACATTTCAAATGTCATTTCCACAAGGGTAAAAATGAGGATAAAACTACTTAGAGTTGTGTGCTTCATGCATCAAAAATATTTAAGATAAATTTATTTTGGCACTTCGGATACATTTGATTTTATATCTGCAAGAGAAAATTAGTGTAAGAGGTTTGGACAGGATCCTGGTCCATATCTCCTACTATGATCTCAAGTTGCCACATAGATGTTATGTCCTTTGGACTTTCTCAAGGAATTATTAGTTGGTTTGAATTCAGTCACTTTTACTGATGTTGATAAAAACCTCTGATTCTTTATAGTTTAGTCTAAGGATGTCCAATAGAGTCTTATGCATTTGACAAATGAGATCTGATATAGTGGGATGACCCACTGTACTCAGAAGTCATACCTTTTCTTTTCTTTTCTTTTCTTTTCTTTTCTTTTCTTTTCTTTTCTTTTCTTTTCTTTTCTTTTCCTTTCCTTTCTTTTCTTTTTTCTTTTCTTCTTCTTCTTCTTCTTCTTCTTCTTCTTCTTCTTCTTCTTCTTCTTCTTCTATTACTACTATTATTATTATTATTATCATTATCATTATTATTAATTATAGAAGAATGTGTGGGTTTATTGGAGGGAAAACCCACATTCTGCCAGAGCTCTGGACACTGGGCGGGTGCACATGGGGAGTTGGACTGCATGCACTCCCCTGCCACTGGGTGGGCATCTGGCTGTGAGAAGCCACAATACCTGAGTCTGCAGGGGTGTGTGTGGGTGTGGAAGGCGCCATATTGGGGGTTCTCAATCTTGAACACACCAGACACAGCTGGATGTCTTGAAAGAGTTGAGAACTGATTTGGAGCTCCAAGGGCTGGGCTCTGGGCTGGGGTCAAGGGAATAGGGCACTGGAGAGCTCTGGCTGTGTCCCACAGGGACAAGAGTGTCCTTGGCTTGGTTGGTGGACAGCTTGGGTGGCTGAGAACATGGGGAGGTCTTATAGAGGGGTTGAGGGGGCAAGACTATATGTAGCTCTTTAGAGGAAGCTCCATTGTTCCAGCATGGAGAGTCCAGAGGAGAGGATGCAGTCCATGGTTTTAAAGAGTACATTGTAGGGAAGGAGGGGGAGAGAAAAGGTAGAGAAGTAAAGGCTGGCCATGGACACATGAAGAGTAGGGGGAAGGGAAGAGGGCAGGGAAGAGCCCAAGAGGGCAAGGGAGAACAAGAGAACAAGAAGATAGGAGAGAAAGGAGGGGCAAACACCCCTGGCTGTTGCCAGGTAACCGTAAGGCAGAGCACAGCTAGCTGTTGCCAGGTGACTGTAGGGGTGGATTCTAGGCAGAAGGTGTTGCCCTATGTGACTGATGGCCACAGGATTATGGCCTCCTGTCAGCAGCCTAGTGTCTGGGAGCATGGCCAAGTCGTCTGTCCCTTGTAGAATATCTACTGGGTCTCTGGAAGTTATGCCTCATTCAACCAGAACACAGACTGCCTTTCACCCTCATCCAAGAGATAACAACCAACACAACAAAATGAGATACAATAAGACAAGACAAGAACTCTCATATTAAGGCTAAACAAGGTAACCCAACAGGAGGAAAAGAGTCCCAAGAGGAGTTGAAAGAGTCAGAGAAACACCTGATCACATTGTTAGGAGACCCATAAAAATACCTAATGAATAGTCATAACATATTCAGAGAACCTGATGCAGACCCATACAAGCCTTAAAATTGCATATGTTTTGATGGAGCAGTGATGAATGCTATGGGTAGAGACAGCAGAAATAGACATATCCATACTTTCTTTCTTCCTTTTTTTTTCTTTTGGTTTTTCGATACAGGGTTTCTCTGTGTAGTCCTGGGCTGTCCTGGAACTCACTCTGTAGACCAGGCTAGCCTTGAACTCAGAAATCTGCCTGCCTCTGCCTCCCAAGTGCTGGGATTACAGTCGAGTGTCACCACCACCCAGCCAGACTTTCTTTTGAATGTTCCATGTTGACCCCTCAGATTTCCTAAGTATGGTTCTCTCAAATACTATGAGGCTTTACCTTGAAGATTACAGAAATAACCATCATTTTAAATGAAATTAGATATGTCCAGAATACTGTACAGGCTATATAGGTAGCACATAAGAGAGCAGGTAGATACACTCTAATTGATTGTGTTGATTTATATAAAGTGCTTAATAATAATAATAATGATAATAATAATAATAATTTGATTTATTGTGATTGTAAGATTTTAATAATGTAATAGTGTTCATCATTTTTGCAGATAATTTGATCATTCTCCAAAAAAATGGCAGTATTCAATATTGACATATTGAAGAAAAATAGGTCCAAATATGCATATACAATATCCTTATACATTTTACAAAGTATTAATATTTTTGACAGTTTTGTACATGTATACACTGAGTTTCTACCCTTTACCTTTTCTCATCCCAATGTTCATGTGCTGAGAGCCTCCTTCTATGCAGCAAGCACACTTTTACGTTAATATGTTTTATTTACTTACCTATTTACCAACCAATCAGTTGTGGTTGCTTGCATATCCATGAATAGGTGGTTGTTTTCTGGACAAAATATGAGTGGCTATACTACTGAATAAAGTTTCTCTGCATTCTCCAGAAAAAGATAACTGATCATGGTTAATCGGTGAAGACAGAGGCCTTATAAGTATCTCACCCACAGTTGTTGAAACAGTGATAGGTTCAATTTTGTTAAACAACCCACAGCTACAGCAAGTTCATTAGGACAATAGCCACATCATGTCCAGAAGGTACTATTTTTTATTTAAATTTTTATTTTCTATATTCTATGTTTACATTCCAAAGGCTTTCCCCTTTCCCAGTTCCCCCCCACACCATACGTCCCATAATTCCTCTCCCCCCAACTATTCCCCAATCATCCCCCCCCACGATATCTCTGTTCTGGGTCTACAAAACTGGATCCAATCTTTTCAGGCCCAGGGTCCTCTCTTTTCTTCTTCTTGGGAATCATTTGACTTGCTAATTGTGCCTTGAGTATTTAGGGCTTCTGGGCTGATTAATATCCACTTATCAGTGATTGCATTTCATGTGTATTCTTTTGTGATTGGGTTAACTCACTTAGGATGATATTTTCCAGATCTAACCATTTACCTACAAATTGCATGAATTCATTATTTTTAATTGCTGAGTAGTATTCCATTGTATAAATATACCACATTTTCTGTATCCATTCCTATTTTGAGGGATATCTGGGCTCCTTCCAATTTCTGGCTATTATAAACAAGGCTGCTATAAACATAGTGGAGTATGTGTCTTTATTGTATGCAGGGGAATCCTCTGTGTATATGACCAGGAGTGGTATGCCAGGGTCCTCTGGAAGTGACATTCCCAATTTTCTGAGGAACCTCCAAATTGATTTCCAGAGCGGTTTTACCATTTTGCAATCCCACCAACAGTGGAGGAGTGTTCCTCTTTCTCCACATCCTCGCCAGCACTTGTTGTCTCTTGAGTTTTTAATCTTAGCCATTCTGACTGGTGTGAGGTGGAATCTCAGGGTTGTTTTGATTTGCATTTCCCTGATGACTAATGATGTTGAACATCTCTTAAGGTGTTTCTCGACCATCCGAATTTCTTCTGGTGAAAATTCTTTGTTTAGCTCTGTACCCCATTTTTTGATAGGATTATTTGGTTCTTTGGGGTCTAACTTCTTGAGTTCTTTGTATATATTGGATATTAGCCCTCTGTTGGATGTGGGGTTGGTGAAGATCTTTTCCGACTTTGTTGGTTGCCAATTTGTCCTTCTGATGGTGTCCTTTGCCTTACAGAAACTTTGTAATTTTATGAGGTCCCATTTGTCAATTCTTGATCTTAGAGCATAAGCTATTGGTGTTCTGTTCAGGAACTTTCCCCCTGTGCTCATGTCCTCCATGGTCTTCCCAAGTTTCTTTTCTAATAGTTTCAGTGTGTCTGGTTTTATGTGGAGGTCCTTGATCCACTTGTTGATCTTAGTACAAGGTGATAAGAGTGGGTCAATTTGCATTCTTCTGCATGTTGATCTCCAGTTGAACCAGCACCATTTGTTGAAAGGGCTATTTTTTTTCCACTGGAAGGTTGTGGCTCCTTTATCAAAGATCAAGTGACCATAAGTTTGTGGGTTCATTTCTGGGTCTTCAATCCTATTCCATTGATCTACTTGCCTGTTACTGTACCAATACCATGCAGTTTTTAACACAATTGCTCTGTACTACTGCTTGAGGTCAGGGATATTGATTCCCCTAGAAGTCCTTTTATTGTTGAGAATAGTTTTAGCTATCCTGGGTTTTTTGTTGCTCCAGATGAATTTGAGAATTGCTCTTTCTATATCTAGGAAGAATTGAGTTGGGATTTTGATGGGGATCGCATTGAATCTGTAGATTGCTTTTGACAAGATGACCATTTTTACTATATTGATCCTGCCAATCCAGGAGCAAGAAATATTTTTCCATCTTCTGAGAAGGTACTATTTTAGAGTATTCCTCTTGAACTATGGTTTTCATGTTCTTTTGGCAATACCCATCCCAGACACCTGGGAGGGGGTAATGCAGATATCCTATCTAGAGCAGATCCTTCTCCAGTCAGTTGTATTTCACACCAAATTTGACCAGATGTAGATTTCTGCATGAGCCATTACATACTGCAAAATAGAAGCTTTTCGGCTGAAGGCTGAGAGCAACAGTAATCTATGGATATAAACACAAACATTTCGAAAGCAGTTTGCTACTCAGTCTATTTAGCAGAATAGTAGCAGGTTATCCCTAAGACCTACAATTTCTAATGTCATGGGTTCTTTACTTCCCAGGCAGTAAAAAAATTCTTCTATTAGGTTTGAGGAATCACACAAACAGCAAGGAATACAAACAAAGATAGTGCAAAGCAAAGGGGGGATACTCACGACATCAAAGTGCACAGTCATGGATTATTGAATAAGATTTACTGGGTCAGGCGTGAGTTCTCTCTCATGCAGTGAGCATCAAATCTAGTCAGAAAGTGGTTGGTTACTTAACAAAGTGCCATGCCACTCTGTCACCAGTGGGAGTACCTTGCCAGATAGACCATTATTGTAGTTTGGCCGAGGTTGGTATTTCACCGCCTAGGATATTTAAAGACTTTTCCTCTTCACCAGTTTACAAAGAACTATGAAAGCTAGCCAGCGTGAACAAAGTACCCAGGCAGTTTCAGCTTGATTTCTCAATGTTCCATGGTTCAAATAAGTGGCATCTTCAGCAACAGGATATTACTTTTGTATTTTGATAGGCAACTAAGGATTGTGGCAATATGCTGTAATATTTGGTGAACCTCTGCCGTGTTTGGTCTCTTTGACCAATGGCTCAAAGTACATGTACATTCTTGTTCATTGATGATTTGGTCACAATAGCCAGGAAAGAGAAACAACCTACATACTCATCAGTTTACGAATGACTAATGAAAATTCAGTGCTTTCATTCAGCTTTAAGTAAACATTTGTTAATTTTTCAAAAAATAAATTGGACTTTGTGTGTGTGTGTGTGTGTGTGTGTGTGTGTGTGTATGTGTAGCATGTTTAAGTGTGGCAAGGAAAATGGGACATAGGATGCAAGAAGAGACCATGATGGAGAGAGGATAACAGAACATATTTTATATAAAATTAAAGAGAGAATACTGGTATTAGATTTAAGAAACATTGGAGCAGGGGAATAGGAAAGAGTAGACAGTGGTAGAAAGTATTAACTAAAATTAGGGATGTATAAAAAATCTTTATGTAAACCTACTGCTTAAAAATAATTAAAAACAAGGAATATATGAAAAATATTGTCTTTCATGTGTATATAATTGTCCTTCAAGAAGGCAAAAGGTAAAAGGTATTAAATAGAAATTCTAGTGCCATGTGTATAAAAATGTAATATTTGCCCAACTCTAATACTGTAAAATAAAAAATGTAGAACTATGAAAAAAATCTAGTGCCAATGTGGGATACCTCTGTCACTAAATATTTTAATGGTAATACCTTTTATATGGTAGCAAAAGGAATCTCTTTATTCATTTTCCTTTCATTATTGATACCAAACTCATTATTATAAAACACAAATAAAGTCATGCTGGCAAATGTACATGTTCCAAGTTAAATTAAATAGTAAAAACAATTAATTATAGTAAAAATTATAAAGGTAAAATTTAATTTTTTTTACATGACAAAGTCAGATTATGTCTTGCAGAAAGATTTAAGAAGGATAAAATATTGTTAAATGTGATACTACAAACCATCTAAATCTGTCCTTAAGGATACAGGGGCTTCCTGGTACCATCCCAGGAAAACCTTTAGTCATTCCTGAAATTCTATACCTCTACTCATATATAATTCTCTGCATTAAAGTTGACCTAAAAACATGTGCTAGCTAATTTCCATAGATATGGATCTTTCTAGAAGTTCATAGTTATCTCTCGAGTATGTAATTTGGCCATGTAATAAATTTCCTCTGATATGGGAGGGGGAAAATGTGGGGGAAAGAAAGAAGAACAAGGAGGAGGAGGAGGAAGGAAGGAATGAGAAGAAGAGGAGGCGGCGAAGAGGAAAGTAGACTAGGGTCATGGGAATGCAAAAGAGAGGGAAGAGAGAGAAATGATATCATGAATATTTCCCATTGAAAATCCCAGTGTCTTAAGGATAGGGCAATAATTCTGTGTGGAAAAAATTGCCATAGTAATGTTAGGAACTGAATTTTAATCAAGGGCCCACCTGCAAAAGCCACATAAGACTACTTATGTCTCTAGCACTAGAACTGGGGAGGGAGACAGAAATAGGGTGACACCAGATTTGGAATATCAGCAGGAAGTCTTTCTGTGGACTTTGGAGGCACACAAATAGGTACACACACACACACACACACACACACACACACACGCACCACAAACTTTGTTTAGAAAAGGGGAATTATAACTGCAGACATGTTTACTAAATTTATTGATTCTTTGTAAGTTTCACATCATTCACCCAGTCCTAATCATTTCCCCATATCTGCCCTCACCCTTCCAACCTCCCCTCTTCTCAGTAGGAAATCATATAAATAAATAAGCAACCAAAAATAACCAAAATGAAGCATAGAAAAATTCTCATTGTGGAAGCTGTAGTGTGTCCCACCGTGTCCCACAGTAATCCCCTCTGCCAACACACCTTCATTTGCAATGATTCACTGGTCTAGTTCAAGATCTCTGGCTTCTGTGACATCAATATTGGATCCTCAACTCGAGTCCTCCTGGTTTTACTGTTGTTGCCCTGTGTGATGGAGATCCTCCAGCTTTGGATTAGCAGGACGGGCCTTTCATGCAAGTACACAAATGATGGAGGTTTAGGGGTGGTACAACTCAAAGGCCTGTATCTAGGTATTAGCCAAGCTTGTCAGCCCATCTATACCATCAGGGTGAGCTGTCCAGCACTGCTTCTGCTAGGCCACCCAATGCTGCCATAGGCAGGAGGCAGGGTCAGCTCTCCTGCTCTCAGGCATCCAGGACAGCTCTTCCACCATGCTTCCTGAGGCAGCTCGACTATGCTACTCAATTGCGTGCTGGGGCCCATTCTGAAAGGCTGTGGCTGGTGAGGGGCTGGGCCAGCTCTCCTGCTCTCACATCCTTGGGGCTAGATCAACAATTTCTTCACTACCAGCATCAAGTCTACTGTGTTACTCAGGTGAGGTTCAGGCCTCCACTTGTGAATGCTGCAGCCAGAGAGGGATGGGATCAGCTCACTCACTCTCATGACCCCAGGCTCAACTATCATCCTGAATGCTTCCAGCATGGAGGGTTGAGAGAGAAGAGGGCATTATCATATCAAGACCACATTATGGTAAATGAGTTGTGCAGTCAGCTCTCCCACACTCTTGCCCTAGGAGCCAGCTTACCCATAACCCCAACTCCAGGGCCAGCTCCATTTTGCTGCCTGGGTGAGCTGCAGAGCCGACCCTCCCAGGAACAAGTCCTGCCATTGGTGAGACACAGTAACAGCTCTCCAGACTGCCAGAGCTACTGATGGGCTAGGTCAGTTCTGCACACATCTTGGACATCCACATGGTCCTAGACAGCTGCCCAGACCAGGGATATCTCCATATTCTTTAGTGGTAATATGTGCTATGGTCATCAACAACAACCCCTGCATTTGCATAGCAATGGGCCCACACATGACCCTCAGTTGTAGTAGGGGGTAGAACTTCACAGAGGCCTCAGGTAATGGAATTTGTGATGGCCAATCACAATAGGTTATCACCCTCTACCTTTGAGTCCCCTGTTTCATTTCTTTTTATCATTCTCAAGTGTTCACCTTCTATTTCTCTCCCATCTGTCCACCACATAATTGCCCATTGTAGTGACTCCTGCTGCAGTGTGAAGGGGGAACACACTTGACTGGTAGGACAGTAGGTGACCTCTGTCTGTGTTTCATGGCATGATGGCAGGTGTGGTTTTGTGTGTCTATGTCCAACCTGTGTAGTGTGTGGAGGACAGGTCTGTGGGTGTCTTTCCTTGCCTATGCCCCTGTGGTATGTAGTTGGCAAGTCTGGCTAACTTATTTCTCCTGCACTGTGCTGCATGGCCAACTTAACATGATAAGTACTTCTAATTCTGTTCTTTAAAATAGACACTATGAAGCCTCAAAAATATGCAAATGTTCATTTTAAATAGTAGGGTTTTTTAAAATTTATTTTTGCACTCCATATTTTATTTTCCCCACCCCACCCCCTGTCCACCCTCTGACTGTTCTATATCCTATACCTCCTCCACACCTCTCTGACTCCATGTGAATGTCCCCACCACCCACCTCACCTGACCTCTAAACTCCCTGGGGCCTCCAGTCTCTTGATGATAGGTGTATCATCTCTGAATGAACACAGACCGATAGTCCTCTGCTGTATGTGTGTGTGTGGAGGGGGGGCTCAAATCAGCTGGCGTATGCTACCTGTTTGGTGGTCCAGTGTTTGAGAGATCTCAAGGGTCCTGATTAAATGAGACTGCTGGTCCTCCTACAGGACTGCCCTTCTCCTCAGCTTCTTTCAGCCATCCTTAATTCAACAACAGGTGTAAGCTGTTTCTGTGCATTGGTTGGGTGCAAATATCTGCATCTGACTCTTTCAGCTGATTGTTGGGGCTTCTGGAGTGTGGTCCTAAGTCCTATTTTGTGAGCGCTCCATAGCCTTAGTAGTAGTGTCAGGACTTGGGACTTCTTTTGCTGAATCCCACTTTGAGTCTTTTACTGGAACTTCTTATCCTCAGACTCCTCTCCATTTACAACCCTGTGATTATTTTTGAGAGGCACAATTATGGGTCAGAGTTGTGACTGTGGGATGGCCGCCCCCTTTCCCTCATTTGATGCCCCATCTTCCTCCTGGAGGTGGGTTCTATAAGTTCCCTTTGAGGCATTTCATCTAAAGTTCCTCCCTTTGAGTCCTGGGAGTCTCTCACCTCCCAGGTCTCTCATGCATTCTGGAGGGTACCCCCAACCTCCTGTTTCCCAAGGTTTCCTCTTTCCATTCTTTCTGCTGGTCTTCAGGGCTTCAGACCCTTTCCCTCACCCAATACCTCACCTAAAGAATTGTTCAATGTCCTTAGTGATCAGGGACATGCAAGTCAAAACAAGCCTGAGATTCTGTCTTACACCAATCAGAATGGCTAAGATCAAAAGCACAGGTGAGAACACATGTTGGAGAGGTTGTAGAGAAAGAGAAACACTTGTCCAATGCTGTTGGGATTGCAAACTAGTACAATCACTCTGGAAATCAATCTGGAGGTTCCTCAGAAAATTAGAAATAAATTTACCTGAAGACCCAGGTATACCACTCTTAGGAATATACCCAAAAGATGCCCCACCATCCCACAGGGACACATGTTCCACTATGTTCATAGCGGCCTTATTTGTGATAGCCAGAAGCTGGAAACAACCTAGATGTCCCAAGACAGAAAAATGGATACAGAAACTGTGGTTCATTTACACAATGGAATACCACTCAGCTATTAAGAATGAGGACATCCTGAGTTTTGCAGGAAAATGGATGGAACTAGAAAATATTATCCTGAGGTAACTCAGACCCAAAAAGACAAGCATGGTATGTTCTCACTAATGTTAAAAAGTACAGAGTACCCAAGATACAGTTCACAGAACTCAAAAAGGTCAACATGCTGAAGTGCTCAAGTGAAGATGCCTCAGTCCCACTTGGGAGGGAGAAGAAAGCAATCACCAATGGGGAGGGAGAGATGGATATGGGAGGGATAGTGGATGGGGGGGGGAGGAAGGTGAGAGGGAACCATGATCTGGTAAATAATATGACTTTTAAAAATTAATTAATTCAATCACTTTACATCTGAATATCTGAGCTCCCAATTTCTCACAGAACTTCTACATTTAGATCCTTTCCTCCACTCCTCCTTCCCCTTCTCCTTTGATAAGGGGAAGTTATCCCCTCGGAGTTTCACTGCTTGTCCCTCTGCACATTGAGTCAATAGTATAATTTTTTTGATCCTATAAGTTCAAAGCATATAATTCTAATGGAGAATGAAATTTAAGGATGAGAAAAATGCCCATTATTTCATACAGTATTATAGGAAATTGATAAACATGTGACAGTGTCAATAAAATAAAAATATGTAACTGACACAAGTTCTGTATTCTGATACAAGTATTATAATATATTCTGTATAATTATAATTGCATGTGAAGGGGCTGGATTTGATTTCTTTCTTAGTTTCCATTGATTTTATTTGCCAGAGTAAATTTGTCTTACTAACATTCAATCTTTTGTTATTTCAAATCATTATGGGCAATCAACCGAATTATTAGGATTGAAATAGTAAATAAATTAATAATTAGCAAAATAAATGTGAGACAGGTTAGTCTGAAGTTAACCTGGCAGTATCTGATAGCCAAACTGTGCTTTTTTTTTAAAGAATAATTTAAATAGATCAAGTTGAGCAAAATAAAAATAAGAATCAATTTTGCTTGATATCTGTTGCAATGCCTTACAATGTTTACCTTTAAAAAAATATACGCCTCTGGCAAGAAGTGTATACTCCAGCTCCAAATGTAATTCTCTCTCAGGGTTGCTCAGTTGTAAATAAGGTAACATTTCCCAGTGGCAGAAATGCACTCCCTTCTGTTCCCTTCTTTAGTCCCACTGTTTCTCAAGCTTCTAAGGATGATTTTGGAGACTAGGTGAGTTATTTTGCACTTGTCTTCTCTGGGTTCCAGCACATATTGCCTGGGGAGGTTTGCAAACTTTGGTTAATATTAATGAAACAATTTGGGACTATGAACAGGCAGGAAAACAAACCTTGCCTTCATGGGCAGTTTTACCTCCTTGTTAAGGGTCCATGGGAGGAGTTCATCTTACATTTAACCTCAGGGTCTTAATCATATTGTTTTTCCTCTGCTTATCTCAACTCTTCCAGGATTAAAGAGGAAAGATAAAAGTCCCCATTTTCTCCACAGAACGCCTTCCTCATGTCCAGAAACAAAATGCTATCAACCATCTGTAAGTAAGAGACATGCCCATCAGAGCAATGCCATAATGCTCTCCTAGGAGAACTGATAAATAATTTACAGCTCATGATACTGAATAAAATCTGGATCCCTACGGGCCTTTGGAGAGTGTAACATCTCAGAGCAAAAAATAAACTGTTGTAGTAAGCCCTTCCAACAGTTTTATTCCAGGGTACAGGAGTAGCCCTGGGTTTTATGCACTTCCTTTTTAATACTTTTAGGGAACCAGATAATTATCAACAGTCATAAATATACTACTAATAGGACAGAATCCAAGCTTCTGTTTAATAAGTGACTCTCGGTGAATTTTATCTTCTGGCTTACAGTCCACTGTGAAGAGAAGTCAGGGCAAAAGCTCACACATGAACCTGAAGGTAAGAACAGAAGCAGAGACCATAGAGATGGGCTGCTCATTGGCTTGATTTCTAACCTTTCATTAACAGAATACTTCACTTCCAGAAAATGTGAATACCCTACAAATAAACCCACAGAACCAAAAAAAGAAAATGAAAAACAACAAAAGAACAACAAAACATCCACCTTCAGTCTTACTCCTTCAATATTGCAACCCAATTAAATCTCTGCCTTTCTAGAAAGTTATCTTTTAAGCAGAGGGAATGCTATCCAAATAAGAAGTTAATTAGCTGAAAATGATTTGACTTAGGGATCTGAATATTTTTAATCAAAACACATTGCATCTATTTAAATTATAGCACCATATATTTCTTAATGTGATTTTTACATGGGTGTATAATAAATTGTTTTAAACTATGGTGCATCTGGTTATAATATTAATGTGCAAAATTATTTTATTTGTTGCCATTGAGTTTGTTATAATATGTTTAATTACATTCACCCACCCAACACTGCCACATCCCCATCTACCAACTTTGTGTAGTTTTTAAAAAAAATATAGTAACACTATTTTTGAAGTTTTTATACAATGTACTTTGATCACATTCTTTCTTCTGCCGTATGTCCCAAAGAGCCTCTCCTCCTCTGTACCCACCCTGCCCTTTTCTTTCAATTTTAATTTATCTTTTTTATACTCCATGTTTTATTCCCAACCCCACCTCCGTCCACCCTCCAACTGCTCTACATCCCATACCTTCTCCTCAAACCCCTGTCTCCATGTGGATGTCCCCACTCCCTATCCGACCTGACCTCTAAATTCCCTGGGGCCTCCAGTCCCTTGAGGGTTAGGTGCATTATTTCTGAATGAACACAGACCCAGCAGTCCTCTACTGTATGTGTGTTGGGGGGCCTCATATCAGCTGGTGTATGCTGCCTGTTTTGTGGTCCAGTGTTTGAGAGATCTCAGGGGTCCAGATTAATTGAGACTGCTGGTCCTCCTATTGGGTCAGCCCTTCCTCCGTTTCTTTCAGTCTTCCCTAATTCAACAACAGGGGTCAGCTGCTTCTGTCCATTGGTTGGATGAAAATATCTGCATCTGACTCCTTCAGCTGCTTGTTGGGTCTTCTGGAATGCAGTCATGCTAGGTCCCTTTTTGTGAGCGCTCCATATACTCTGTAGTAGTGTCAGGACTTGGGATATCCCCTTGTGCTGGATCCCATGTTGGGCCTGTTGCTGGATTTTCTTTTCCTCAGGCTCCTCTCCATTTTCCATTGCTGTAATCCTTCCAGACAGGATCAATTATGGGTCAGAACTGTGACAGTGGGATGGCCTTTTGCTTTTAACACATCATGATCAATTTATGCTACCCAGTTTGACTTCTCTGTGTTTAATGAATTGTGTAAATGTTGTCTTGAGTAAGTGGCTTCACTATCACCCAGTACAGAGTAACCAATGGTTGTGGCAGAAGAGCCTGGGTTTAGAAGTTTCCATTAGGCCCCTTTTGTCCAAAGTTTCAATCAAGTGCAATCCATGTCCAGTACTGTAAGGCTTTATTTGGTGATAAGAGATGTCCAGGTAAGGTTTAGTATTCTCCAGTATTTGGTTACTTCATTTAGATTGTACATGTGTATGCTCACACTCACACACACACACACACACACACACACACACACACACACACGGAAGTTTCTACTGTATTAGTTTCCCATACAACCACACAAATGACCTTTATCTTTAGTCGTCCTTCCCCATATTCCAACACTCACCTCTTTTTTTTTTCATTTGTCCTTCCCATTCAAGCCCCCCACTCAGTCCTGTACATCCATACTTATCTATTCAATTCCACCTTCTTCCTAGGGAGATCCAATCCTCCCCTAAATTCCTTCACTCTATACTTAACCTTGTGGTTTTTCTGGACTCTAGTTTA
Organism: Apodemus agrarius; assembly: GCA_964023405.1. NCBI lineage: Eukaryota > Metazoa > Chordata > Mammalia > Rodentia > Muridae > Apodemus > Apodemus agrarius. Next base: position 18,575,770 of record OZ030014.1, on the reverse strand, counting down.
TCAAATACTTAACAGCTATGCATTCCTTTTTTCATTGATTAATTTACTTATTTGGTTTATACCCTGATTAAAGTTTTCTCTCCCTCCTCTCATTCCTTCCCTCTCACCCCACTTTCCTTCATTCCTCCAATGGATACCATCCCACCTTGGCATATCACATTGCAGTAAAACTAGGTGTGTCTTCTACTGAAACTAAATAAAGCAGCCCAGTTAGGGGAAAGGGATCCAGAAGCAGGCAACAGAGTCAGAGACAGCCTCTACTCCTGCTTTTAGGGATCCAAGTTGAAAACCAATCTGGACATTTGTTGCATATATAGAGAGAGTTGGTGGTTCAGTCTCTGTGAGGCCTATGTGCCTAGGTAAGTTGATTCTGTAGGGTTTTTTTTTGTGGTGTCCTTGATTTCTATTGTTTCTTTAACCCTTCCTACACTTCTTCAACAAGATTCCTAGAGCTCTCCTTAATGTTTGACTGTGGATCTATGTGTTTTTTTTTTCTTTTTCATCAGTTCCTGAATAAAGCCTCTCAGATGACAGTTACATTAGGTTCTTGTCTTCAAGTATAGCAAAATATCATTAATAGTGTCAGGGTGGGATCTCTCTCATGGCATGGATCTTAAGTTGGGCCAGTCGTTGGTTGATCATCTCCTCAGTTTCTGTTCCATTTTTACCTCTTCACAGGATAAATTCTACAATGTTTTGTGGTGGGTTTGTGTCCCCCTCCCTCCATTGGAAGTCTTTCCTGCTTACAGGAGATGGCTATATCAGGTTCCATATTCCCCATTGCAGTGGTCTTAGCTTAGATCACCCTCATGGATTCCTGGGAGTTTCCTTTGTCCTATGTTTCTAGATCATCCCCCATTTTCCCCTTACAGTTCTTTCTCCTAGTTTTTTTCTCTTTCTCTCTCCATCTGTTCTCCCCATTCTCTCTCTTATCCATCCCTATCCACCATGACCATTCAATTTCTCCTTATCAATGAGATTGAAGCATCTCCCCTGGGGTTCTCCTTGGTACTTCATTTCTTTGGGTCTGTGGATTGTAGTAGGTTTTTCCTCTGCTTCATGGCTAATCTCCACACATAAGTGAGTACATACCATGTTTGTCTTTCTGTGTCTGAGTTACCACACTCAAGAGAATCTTTTCTAGTTCTAACCATTTGCCTGCAAGTTTTATCATGTCCTTGTTTTTAATAGCTTTATAATATTCCATTGTAAAAATTTACTACATTTTCTTTATCTATTCTTTACAAGAGGGACATGTAGGTTGTTTCCTGTTTCTGGATATTATGAATGAATCTGCTATGAATATTGTTGAACAAGTGTCCTTTAGTCACAGTGGTGTTTATTTTGGATATATGTTAAGGAATGTTATAGCTTGGTCTTGAGGTAGAACTATTCCCAATTTTCTGAGAAACCACAAGATTGATTTCCAAAGTATGTGTACAAATTTGAACTCCCACAAGAAATGGAGGAGTGTTTTCCTAGCTCCACATCCTCCTCTTTAACAAGAGCGGTCACTTGAGTATTTTATCTTAGCCAGTCTCACATATGTAAATTGTAATCTCATTTTGATTTGCATTTCCCTGATTAAAAAGGATGCTGAACATTTGTGTAAGTGATTCCCTGTCATTAGAGATTCCTCTGTCAAAAATTCTCTCTTTAGATCTGCACCAAAATTTTTAATTAGGTTATTTGCTTTGTTGGTGTCTAACTTCTTGAGTTCTTTATATATTTTAGATATTAACCCTCTGTTGGATGTAGGGTTAATGAAGATCTTTTCCCGTTCTGTATGCTCTCATTTTGTCCTTTGATGGTGTCCTTAGCCTTGTAGAAGCTTTGCAGTTTCATGAGGTCCCTTTTATGAGTTTTTGATCTTAGAGACTGAGTTGATGGTGTTCTGTTCAGGAAGTTGTTTGCTGTGTCAATACAATCAAGGCTCTTTCTCACTTGTTGTGGATGGGTCTAGTGCTGTTTATATGTTTATGCTAATTCTGCTTTCCTGTGAGGGGCTGCAGACAAGGAGTGAGTCACTCAGGTGACATCTTGTGAACCATTTCCCCAAATAAATAAAGGAGCCAATCACTACGCAAATAGGAGGGACTTCCAGGTTGGAGAGGGGAAGAGAGGAGAAGCTCAGAGAGAGGATCCTTTTTGGATAAGGATAGTGTGAGGATAAGATGTAATTTCTAGTGTCTCTCAGTTTCAATGGATGATCCGTGAGGACCCACAGAAGAATTTAGATTTCTTAGACAATTAAGATTTTTAGTTGTTCACCCAGTGATTGAGGTACCATTGTTTCTGAACTAAGTTTGTGTTGCATTTTTCTTCACCAGGCTGCTTGTCTGGGTTCAGGAGAGAAAGGTATGTGGCAAAGCATGGGTTTTCTTGAGCTGCACCACAATGGCCAAAGGGATTTTGAAGCTTGGGGCTGGCATGGTAGAGACCAGTGAGAACCTATCAGGCTGGGTGGAAAGATTTCGGGGTTCTGAGTCAGAGTTTCCTTGAGATAAAAACAGGTTGTCCATTGCAGGCCAGTACATGGCGTGTCAGGCCCTGGAGCAGAGAGTTTCCCGCACAAGTGCAGGAACATGCTGGTTCCTTTTTAATATTTTCCTCCACACCCACTTTCTTTTCTAACATATTTAATGTATCTGGTTTTGTGTTGAGGATTTTAATCCACTGGGACTTGAGTATTGTGCCAGGGGATAAATTCTTTTATATGTAGATGTCATTAGGTCCATACCATTTGCTGAAGATACTGTCTATTTCACTGTATAGTTTTTGCTTCTTTGTCAAATATCAAGTGTCCTTATGTGTTTGGGTTTATTTCTGGGTCTTCAATTCCATTCCATTGATCAACTTGTTTGTCTTTATGCATTTATCATGCTTTTTTAAATTACTGTTGCTCTGTAATACAGCATGTAATAAAGGATGATCATAACCCCCAAAGTATTTTATTGTACAGTATTGATTTTTGTTGGTTTTGTTTTGTTTTTCTAGCCTGTGTATTTTTGTTTTCCTACATGAGCCTGAGTATTGTTCTTTCAATGTCTATAAATAATTTTGTTGTAATTTTAATGGGAATTGCATTGAATCTATAGATTGCATTTGGTAAGATGGCCATTTTTGCAATATTAATTCTGCAGATCCATGAGCACCCACGAATTGACTTCCAGGATCAGCTTCAGAGGGACAGCTCAACTTCATTTGGGTTAAATAAGGTCTATATAGATATTGGGGAGTATGTAGGGAATTCCAAGTTGGGGAAACATTAGTAGCTATGACTGAGGCTTAGAAATGTTTTATTTTTATGAAGAGACATTCCAGGTTCTTATTGGGAGAGAAGTTGAACTCGTAATCTGGTCATTGCGTATGCGCCTTTTCTCAGATATTTTTGGGGGTTTGGAGATGGGAAGGGCTGATTTGTCATAACACAGTACCTAGTTATCATATAAATATCATTTGGTTCATAAGACTTATGTGCTAAACCAGGCAGCACTTGCAGGAAGCTTTATGCAGGTTCATCATCTAGATAAGGTCAGGTACCTGTGCTTAGAGACACTTCCTTTATAATATTAGGCAGAGAAGAAGAACCCCAGCTGGAAAAGGAACTCCAACATCTGGTATAGAACTCACAGATCTTATCTGGACATGGTGGACTGCAACCTTAATAGAAGGTTTTCCATCAGCGGTCTGATAAAGTACAGGAGGGTTATTTCAACTTTATTCTATCTGCTTATACTTGATGTATAACCAAGTATATGGGCAATTTTTGAGAAGTTTCTGTGAGAAGTTTCTGCAGAGAAGAAGATATATTCCTTTGTGTTAGGGTGAAATGTTCTGTTAGGTACATTTGATTCATAACATAGTGTTATAATATAATTTTAAATCCAGGGTAGAGATATCTCCAGCTGTCCTTTTTTCTGGTTGTTTAGGATTGTTTTAACTATCCTGGATCATTTATATATTTCTCTAGGAAACTTAAGATTAGTTTTTTTTTTAAGCCAACGGAAAGTCTTTATTAGCCAGCCAGAGTACACTTGATGTTCAGAATCTCAGTGTACCTTAGCGTCTTTCTCAAGGTAGTCATAGCCTGGGTTGACGCACCTCAGTTAATATAAACAGCTAGCCAGAAGCGGAACCACAGAAGCCAAAACAGCAAGGTTGGTACATTTAGAGACTTTCCCAGAACTATGGACTTTAATTTGGTTGATCAAATCTTTGTTTTCATTTTGGCAGGCGGTGCTGTCTATGAGCCGGCAGTTTGATGTTGTTGTTTGGGTTTAGGTTTTTGTTTTGTGTTATTTGTTTGTTTGTTTTTGAGGCAGTTTCTCTGTAAGTGCCCTGGCTGTCCTAGAACTTACTCTGTAGACTAGATTGACCTTACACTCAGAAGTGCATCTTCCTCTGCCTCCTGAGTATTTGGACTAAAGGCATGTGCCATCACTGTCTGACCTATGTGCTGAGTTTCATAGCCTGAACAGTACTTCCATCATGGAGTCTGCTGAAGATTAGTTTTTTAATTTCTGTGAAAATTGTGTGGAAATTTTGATGAGGATTGCATTGAAGTCATAGATTGTTTTGAGGGTGGTCATTTTCACAATATTAATCCTGCCATTCTGTCTTTTGTCATCTCCTTCAATTTTGTTTAGTGTATTGTCATCTTCAATTATGTTCAGTGTCTTAAAGTTTTCATTGTATAAATCTTTCAATTTCTTTGTTATATTTATTACCAGACAAATGTTTGGAAATATTCTCTAAGTGGTATTGTGTGCTTTTGAGTACACTGTCCTTGTCTTCAGAGACACCAGAAGAGGGCATTGGAGCTCATCACCATGTGGTTGCTGGGAACTGAACTCAGTACCTGTGGAAGAGCAGTCAGAGCTCTTAATTGTTGAACCATCTCTCCAGCTGTTAAGTGGTATTGTTTAGTATTTTTTCCCCTCAGTGCATTGGTCATTTGCATATAGAAGGGCTACCAAGTAATGTATGTTAATTACATACCCTATTACTTTGCTTAATATATTTATCAGCTCTAGTTTTCTGTTGGAGTACATAGGGTCCTTTGAGTGTAGAACCATATCCTGAAATAAAGGTACTTTAACTTCTTTCTTTCATAGTTGTATAAGTTTTATATCTTTCACTTGACTTGCAACTTTACCTAAGTATTCAAAATCTGTTTTGAACAAAAGTTGGGACAGTAGACATCCTTGTATTGCTCAAGATTTTAGGGGATTTTTTTTTCCTTTTTGCTCCCTTCTGATCACCAGGAACCACAGCTAAAGCGTAACCTATCTCCCTCACCTTTGGCTGGGTGACTCCATATCCAGTGACATAATGATTTTCCTCCTGCATTCTAGCATACAATAACCAGGCACAATCCACATACCAAATGATGTCCAAGAAGAAGAAAAAAATGGCCCCTGGTTCTGGAAAGGCTCAACGTGTCAGTGGAGGAGAATACCAGAACAGGGAATTGGGAAGGGGTGGATGGGGGAACTTTTGGAGGGAGGGGAACCAGGAAAGAGGAAATCATCTGAAATGTAAATAAAGAATATATCGATTAAAAAAACATAAATGACTTGATTAAAGTATTTAGAAATGTAGCTCAGTTCAGGATTTTTTGTTTTTTAAATTAATTTAGGTGATGTTGGCTATAGGCTTCATGAATTCTCACTTGCATAGACCCTTTAATTTGTTGAGTCACTTATATCCCCACTCTCTTCAGAACTTTTATTAAGAGTATATATTGATTTTTTTAAAAGGCTTACTTTTTGTCTTATGAGATGATTGTGTATTTTTGTCTTTTGGTCTAATTATGTGGTGGATTATGTTTATTGGTTTACACATACTGATTCACAACTGGATATTTGAGATGAAGTAGACTTGATTTTGACAAGTTCTTGAATCCAGTTTGCAATATTTTACTAAAATCTTGTGTGGATTGTGGTAGTTTTAATAGGTATATCCTACATAAACTCACATGTTTGAATGCTAGGCCTATAGAGAGTAGATCTATTAGTACGTAGGAGGTGTGGCCTTGTCAGAGTAGGTGCGGCTTCCTGGAGAAAGTGATATTAGGAAGGTTGGCTTCTCTTTTTAATTACTGCTTCTCTTTCACTGTTGTAACTTTATTTACATTATTTACTTAATTGTGATTTAACTTTGGTATGTCATACATATCTAGAATTTCTTCTGGTTTTTTTTTTTTTTCAAATTTCCAGCTTGGTGGAATACAGATTTTAAAGTACATTTTTATGATTCTCTAAATTTTCTGTGTCTGTATAGCATCTCTTTTTTCATTTCTAATTAATTAGTTTGGATATTCTATTTCTTTTGGTTAATTTCACTAAATATTTTTCAATTTTGTTAGTTTTATAAAATTATATTTAATTCATTCTTTGAATTGTTTTCTTTTTTTATTTTTCATTAATTCCAGCCCTGATATTATTTGTTCCTACCTACTTTTTGGGGGTATTCATGTTTCTTGGTTTTCTTATTTCTTCAGTAGTATCATTGCCATTAATTTAAAATCTCTCAAATTTTCTGATGTCGGCACATAATTATATCAAGCTTACTGTTGTCACTGTTTGGTTTGTAATATTTTGATTTTCACTGAGTATTTCTTTAAAAAATAATGTTATGTATTGGAAAAAAACCTGGAAACACATAGGTATGCAAATAAGTATACATTTCGTGAAATAAAACCTATGATATATTTTATTCTTATATGAAATGAGCTTCAGCTTGGCTACAGAAATCAAAAACAGAAGTGTGCAATTTCAATAACAGTACTTATTAAATTCACTGTCTCAGAGAGTTGTCTATTTTCCATCCATCTCTCATCTTCTCTTTTCTGTCTCTCAAGGACCGTTCTTCAGAAAGTCACCAGTCAGCCCAAATTCGTCCACTGAGTGCTTCTTTGATGCTTCATGGATCATTCTTGCTTTTAGTTCTTTTAAATGCATTTCATTTCTCTTCAAGTAAATATCTGCGTCATCTCCATTGTGCTAGTGATTCTGAGGAATCAAAGGAATTTAGTGCAACTAGTCCTCAGATCGATCCTGCTTGGAAGAAATTACTCATGTAAGTAAGTGAGGTTTGGAGATCCTGGGTGATATTTTTTTTTAAACTAATGGGGTAACCCAAATCATTTGAATGTCATTTTCTAACTGCTGTTTTCCGAACATCTTTTTACTGACATTTTTATCTCAATCATATTATGCCCCCTATCTTCCATATTGGTTTCTTCTAGCATAGTATTAGCATCTATTTCTCGAAAAGCTCTTCTCTTTGTTTGTCAAGCTTTACTGTATAAATGGATTTAAAGTATTATGTTTAATTCTCCAGACTCTTCTTCTTTCTCATGTTCTCACTCTGTAGAATCAAAACTGTCTTGTCTACTGGACCTACATGCTCCCAACTCTTCTAGCTAAGAAAAAACAAACAGACCAGCAAACTAGCAAACAATGTTATTCATTCTTATTTCCATATGCCCAGTAGACTGTTATTTCTACTTTACAAGTGTTTTTTCTAAATAAGTGTTTATTTGTTGGCATTGTTCTAAAATGTATCAAAACTTTACTATATTAGACCAGGCTATAGACTAAAATCACTGCAAGACCATTTTGGTATTGTGCCCAGTTTTAGGCAATTATTTTACTAACATGCAACTGCCTCCAGGACATTTTCATGCTTATGAATTTCTATGAGCTTTATACTTAAGAATTAAGTCAGTCAATACATTTCTTCCAGTATGGCAGTCAGCCTTGTTGAAAACACTTATCCCAAATCTTATATTACATAGTCTGAAATTAAGTAGTAGAGAAACAAAGAAACTAGAACCATGCATGTGCTTAGATTTGTTTGTGATTTCAGGAGCCACAATGAAGCCCATTTCATGTTAGATTACAGAATATTATTTAGATCTTATTTAATGGAGAAGTTTATTATGTGCCCATATTCATTTCCATGTTGTCCCAATAAAAGAAGTTTAAAAATTTTGATTATGCTATGTTTTAGAATGCATCAGAGTATACATAAATATGCATTAAATATGAAATAGTGCATATGAACTCATGTTAACCTGATTGAGCAATAGTGTTGAATGTATTTGAATAAAATGTAAAAACAGATAAGAATTTTGAAATTAAAGTTAATTCATTTCATCTAATTGACTTATTTATTTTGTTGGTTTACTTCTGTGCTTAATGAACTTTGATAATGTCTCTATAGAAATGTATATTCTTTATAAAAATTCATACTTCTTCAGTGTATGAAAAAGTTTTGGAATACACGATATATAATTAGAATAGAACAGACAGTGTGAAAATAAGAGGGAAAGAAAAAGAAAATTCAAGCAAAGGTCTTCTATTTTAAAATGTTTTTTATATTTTCTGCACATGTATTTTGAATTTGTTACCAAATCTGCAGCATTGTATATTTTCTTACATGTATAGCTTTATATGCTATATACTGATTAAAACAAAATATGTATTATTGTGTTGATGCAACTTGAGAAAGTAAATTCTTTTTTTTTATCTTGAGAAAGCTCTCATTACAGAGCAAACTGATTTTACAATGGTGAAACCCTCCTGTTTCAGCCCCCCATTTGATGTGTTGCAGATACAAGCCAATGAGCTCAACAGTAAATATTTGTGATATTATGATGGGCTATCATCTCAACCCCAAAATAGAATTCTATATTTTCACTTTTATGGCTGTAAGAAAATGATTGCATTTAATCCTTAGTATTAGTAGTTTTAAAATAGTAGTATTAAGATTTTAACTAAATTGTTGAAAATTTGAAATTTTCATGCCTTCTTCCTGAGGTATTAAGCATATTCTTCAATTATGAATAGTTAAAGAAAACTCAATATTCTTTACAGACCTTGAAGGAAAAGTTCTCAACTTCATATGGCAAAACAAAGCACTGAAGACAGCTAAAACAACCCTAAACTATAAAAGAACTTCTTAAGGTATCACCATCCCTGACCTCAAGCTGTACTACAGAGCAATAGTAATAAACACTTCAAGGTAATTATATAGGATCATGCAGATTGATCATTAGAATGTAATCAAAGATCCTGAAATAAACCCATATACCTATGGACACCGAATTTGTGATAAAGAAGCCAAAATCATATAATGAAAACAAAAAAGAATGCATCTTTAACAAATGGTGCTGGTCTAATTTGATATCTGCATATTGAAGAATGCAAATAGATACATATCTATAACCTTGTACAAAACTCAAGTCATACTGGATCAAAGATCTGAACGTAAAACCAGACACTCTAAATCTAATAGAAGAGAAATTAGGGATTAGCCTTGAATTCATTGGTACCACACGAATGGAATACCAATGGCTCAGTCTCTAAGATCAAATAATTTTTATGGGACCTCATGAAACTGAAAAGCTTCTGTAAGGCAAAGGATACTACCAATAGGACAAAACAGCAGTCTACAGATTGGGAAAGGATCTTCAACAAATCCACATCTGACAGAGGTCTAATATCCAAATAAATAAAGAACTCAAGAAAGTAGACACCAACAACCCCCCCCCCAAAAAAAAACACAATTGTAAAAGGGTACGGTGCTAAACAGAATTCTCAGCAAAAGAATCTTGAATGGCCCAGAAGCACCTAAAGAAAATGTTCAACACCTGTACTCATCAGGGAAATACAAATGAAAAAGGACCTTGAAATTCCATCTTAAACCTGTCAGAATGACTAAGATGACAAACTCCAGATATCACACATGCTGGCGAGGATGTAGCAGGGGGAACACCCTTTCATTATTCACAGGAGTACAAATGTGTACAACCACTTTGGAAATCACATTGGTTGTGCCTCAGAAAAATGAAACTTGTTCTACCCCAAGACCTAGCTATACCACTCTGGCTAATATAACCAAAAGATGTCCTACTATACCACAAGGACACTTGTTCAACTATGTTCATAACAGCTTTGTTTGTAATAGCCAGAAACTGAAATCAACCTTGATAACCCAAAACTGAAAGAGTTGGAGGAAGGGTTGAGGGCCCTGAAGGTGATAGGAACTCCACAGGAAAATCAACTGTGTCAACTAAACTGTACCCGTGTGGTCTCTAAGACCAACAAGAGACCAACTAAAGACCACACACTGGCTGGTTGTAGGCCTCCGGCACATTTGTAGCAGAAGTACACCTCTGTCTTTATATAGGTAAACAATTGGAGTGAGGGTGGCTATCCCTAAAGTTGCTGCTAGTCTGTGGAATATGATCCTTTAATCGGGCTGTCTTGTTTAACCTCAGTGGGACTCAGTGTGCTTCTGCCCTCTCAGAGGATAAGAGGGTGGGGGTGGATGTGAGAACCTGAGTGAGTGTGACCAGGAAGGGGACAGGGATCATAAGTTAGGTGAATAAAAAACACATTAATTATATTTAATATTTAGAAAACTTTACCTTTTAATTGTATAACATTGTATGGAGACAAAAATATTTTACCCTTAGACTGAGCGATAATATGGAAAGATGTGAAATTTTCATATCATTTTAAATCTGAGTAAGTCCTTGGTAAGACTATATAGGGACTTACCATCCCTATATAGGTATTATGAATTCTAAATCAGGCTTCTAATATAAGTTCAGTAACATGAAGTTCCAGATAAAATGAAATAATTTCAAGTATTTATTATATTTCAATCATTTAATGATGTCCATGGTTCAAATTTCAGCAATTATCTATTAAAATGTAAAGTTTGGTGTGTAGCATTCCAGATTACCTATTTTATACCTGTTGAAAGACGACAAAGGATGATAAAAATTGAAAAAGATTTAAGATAAACTTATCTATTTGTATGTTTTGTATGTGTATGGCTAGTGTGAGTGTGAGTGTGTGAGTGTGTGTGTGTGAGTGTGTGTGTACACATGTGTGCAGGTATAGAAGGATAGAAAAGACTCAGATATCATAAACCTGTAATTTTAAGAGCTATAGGCTTCTAGATATGGGTGTTAGAAACTAGGCTGGGACCCTTTGAAAGAGCAGCACATGTTCTTATCCACTGAGGTATTTCTCCACTGACTTAATTATTTGCCCAACCAATGGCAAGAGGAGGGCTGTATTTGACTTAGAGCCAGTGGACTGAAAAATACCAAGACATAGTTACACAGATACTGAAAAATCTCTATTTTCTTTGGCTTGGAGTTACATGCCTGTAGTCCCAGCTACTTGAGAGATATAGAAAAGGGAGAATCTGAGACCAGAAATTCAAGAGTAGCCTTGACAATGTGTCATGAACTATCTTTAAAAAGATTAAAAACTACCTATATGTTATAAGAGATGTCTTTTTAACACAGTCCCATTGGAGGGTATTGGTAAACAATTATCTTCATTTCGTTCAAAGTGTTCAGCAAGCACCTCCGTTTTAAAATCTGAATACACCCTGTAGTTGATTCAGCTTTATAATATTGTCTTATTTTTCTATGGGAAAGTTTAGCACCTATGACCTGTTCCTGGACTAGTCTGTGGAGACACTAGTGAATGCGGCAAAAGTCAGGGTTCCAGTTTACAGCTTCCAGTGTAAAGTAGCAGCGTGTACTGTCTCTTGCTGAACTTTGAGTTCTAAAGGTGGGCAAGTAAATCAAGATGTCACCCAGAATATTAATACTGGTAGCTGTGACAGAAATATCTGTGGTAGGGTGGAATTTATAATATTAGATTTTATTATATTTAGAATATTGTGATTAGACAGACACATTCACATCCAGGTCCTGATGAAGGAGAGCTCATAATTTTTTTGAGCAGTCTGTGTTGCTTCTCAGAGTTTTCTGTCATCCCTTTTCTCATCCTATGTCAGTTTCTTTCTTGCAATCAAAAGCACTGATTAATAGCTGTGCAATTTCAGCATAACACGTGCTTATACTATACTTTCTACACACTTGACTTTGGATCTATAATGCTAAAATGTTAAAAAAAAATACAGTATATTTTTCTGCTATAAGTCTTAGGAAAGATCTAAAAAGGGTTATAATCACCTAAGATATGCTATTGCGGTTTACAGAAGCACTTTGTAAACATTGTAATAGAACAAAGTTATTCTTTGATTCTTGACCGAATTTAGTTTATTAAATTTTAATGAAGATTTTACTTCCCATATTTTTCATCTCGGGTATGAAACTTAGGTATGAGGATTCACAGAGATAAATACGGATATGTTTTATAATCTGCATTTGAAAAAGGAACCCTAAACTTTAATTTATTCCCTAGAGAAAAATATGGCAGGTATATACTTAGTTTCTTCATTCACAAAAAGAAATTCTTTTTTAAGTTGACAACAAGTAAAGAATGTTTTTATAGCAAAAAACGACATCACTGGTTTCTCTCAATTGTTGGTCATGACCCCCAAAAGATCATCAGAAAGCATAGATATTAAAATTATAATTCACTACAGTAGCAAAATTCGTTGTGAAGTAGCCACCAAAATGATTTTATGGCTGGGAGCCATCACAACATGAGGGACCATATATTAAAGGGTTGCAGCATTAGAAAAGTTGAGGACCACTGAACTATATTATTTAGGAATCATGAAATATATCCTGTTATTGTAAAAATAAATGGTTGAAAATTTGATGCAATTCATTTTCTTTAGCATATCAAATGAAATGTTCTTTTTAAGGTTTTAAAGAGTAATGCTGTCTGTGGATATACACGCATGCAATTACCCAACTGATATAATTAACTTTGATTTTAAAAGCCTGGCAGAAAAATTCTCTGGTACCTAGTACATTTCCAGATTAGCTATGGGTAAATTGCACATTTTGGCATATCTCTTAAATGTCTCATATCATATCTGAAAAGGAAGATAAATGCAAAAAGAGACATAATTTGTCTCCACTGCCATGTCACCACAGTTCTGACCACTAACACATATTAGATTGAGTGTAGGGAAAAAGGTCAGAGCAATCAGTGTGACATTCTCCCAAGAAATGGACCAGTTATTCTGGGGACCAATGGGGGCATTTAAGATTAATATTCTCATCTCTATCTGAGGGAGACTGGCTCCACTGACTGTAGGCAAAGCGGCATCTTTATACATACCATGTCAAGCCTACAGATCATCAGACGCAAGTTTAGTTGAATTAGATATTTTTTTCTGTGTTCTGATATTTTTTATTCAATATATTCTTTATCTACATTCAAATGATATCCCCTTTCCTGGATCCTCCTCCTCAAAAGTCCCCTGTTCTCCAATTACCCCCTTCCCACTTCCCTGTTGTCTTAGTCAGGGTTTCTATTCCTGCACAAACATCATGACCAAGAAGCAAGTTGGGGAGGAAAGGGTTTATTGAGCTTACACTTCCACACAGCTGTTCATTATCAAAGGAAGTCAGGACAACCCCTTTAAAATGTCCAATATCTTAAAATTCCAAGTCTTTTAAAAATTCAAAGTCTCTTAACTGTGGGCTCCACTAAAATACCTTCTTTCAAGAGGGAAAAATATCAGGGCACAGTCACAATCAAAAAAGCAAAACTCAAACTTCAATGGTTCAATGTCTGGGATCCAACTCATGATCTTCTGGACTCCTCCAAGGGCTTGGGTCACTTCTCCAGCTCTGCCCTTTGTAGCACACACCTTGTCTTCTAGGCTCCAGCTGTCTGTACTCCACTGCTGCTGCTGTCCTTGGTGGTCATCACATAGTACTGGCATCTCCAAGCCTCAACTCTTTTGCATGACCCCTTCAGTCCTGGGCCATCAATTACAACTGAGGGTACACTTTCACCAAGGGCCTTCCATGGCCTCTCACAGTACCAAGCCTCAACTGTTCTTCATGATGCCTTCATGCCTTCAAAAGCAGTACCACCTGGGTGACTCTTACACAGTACCAAGTCCTGCTACAGCATGAGGCACAACCTTGGCTATCTGGAACACACTCTCTGTGCTGTCAGGAAACACTTTCCAGAAGATTTCACCTCAGTGATGCTGGTTTCTTCTTAATCACTGCTAATTTCTTAGCTCCAGCTAACTAGCATCAATAGTCCCAGTAACACAAAGGTTAACTTTAATGGTTTTGGTATCTTGTTAATCACAGCTGATTCTTCAGCCCCAGCTAACCAAAACCACAGAATCTTCATGGCCCTGATAAGTCTTTAATCTTCCCTCTGAAATTTCACAAGCCAGGTCTCCATCTTCTGCCTTGTTCTCAACATTATCTTCCAAGCTCCTACACAATGGTCTCACAGAGGTCTCAATACTGAATAGACCATCTAGCCCAAAGTTCCAAAGTCCTTCCACAGTCCTCCCCAAAACATGGTCAGGTTGTCACAGGAATACCCCACTATGCTGGTACCAATTTGTCCTAGTCAGGGTTTCTATTCCTGCATAAACATCATGACCAAGAAGCAAGTTGGGGAGGAAAGGGTTTATTGAGCTTACACTTCCACACAGCTGTTCATCACCAAAGGAAGTCAGGACTGGAACTCAAGCAGGGCAAGAAGCAGGAGCTGATGCAGAGGCCATGGAGGGATGTTACTTACTGGCTTGCTTCCCCTAGCTTGCTCAGCCTGCTCTCTTGTAGAACCTAAGAATACCAGCCCACAGATGGTACCACCCACAAGGGGCTCTCCCCCACTTGATCACTAATTGAGAAAATGCCCCACAGCTGGATCTCATGGAGGCTTCCCCAACTGAAGCTCCTTTTCCTATGATAACTCCAGCCTGTGTCAAGTTGACACACAAAACTAGCCAGTACACCTGTTCTGGTATTCCCCTACACTGCTGCACTGAGCCTTTCCAGGACCAGGGGCCTCTCCTTCCTTCTTCTTGGGCATCATTTGATATGTGAATTGTTTCTTGGGCATTCCGAGGTTCTGGGCTAATATCTGCTTATCAGTGAGTGCATACCATGTGTGTTCTTTTGTGATTGTGTCACCTCACTCAGGATGGCATTCTCCAGTTTCACCCACTTGCCTATTTTTACATTGACAATGTATTTGTCAAATATGTGGTCATAGGCCATTCAAGTTTGCTTTTTGTATCTGTGATAAAACATTAATCAAAATTATGTTAGGGAGAAAGGAATTTATTTTTCTGATACTTCCAGGTAATAGTCCATTACTGAAGGAATTGGGGGATGAATTTAAGATAGTGAACTTGAACAGAGAGAGAACTTGGGTGAATGCTTACTGGTTCAGGCAATTATCAGTTCCTTTGCTTGTACGTCCCAGGTTCTTCTACCTAAGGGTTACATTCCTTACAGTCGGTTGGACCTCCTTTACAAATTAACAATCTAGAAAAACTGCCTCCACAAAAATTCTTCAAAGAAAGTTCCTTCTTCCCAGGTATATCAAATTGATGACCAAGATTTTGTAGTGTAGGCATTCTCTCATTCTGAATAGAAACTCCTCTCCTATCTTTTGCTTTATCCTGTGAGCATTTTACAATGGTCCTTTAAAGAAAGAACTCTATTTTATTCCATTCATCCACTGGTGACTGCCACAGTAACTTTGAGCCCTGGCCACCTCAAAGTCCCTTACTCACTTTTAGGATTTACTTTTATTTGTGTACCTCTGTGTGTATCAGTGTAAGTGTCTGTCGGTTGTGAGAAATTTCCCTAAAAGGCCAGCGGAAGGTTTGGAAAACTCTAAAGCTGGGGTTATAGGTACTTGGGATCTGTCAGGCATGGATGCTGGGAACTGAAATCAAGTCATTTAGATCACAAGTATATTGGGGTCTTTTTTTCTTTTCTTTTTTTTAGTTGAACATCATCTTCAGTTACATTGCCAGAGTAAAACCTTTCCCAATTTCTCCCCTCCCCAAAGCCCTCCATCCCCTCCTCCAGCCCCAGCAATTATTCTAGTCAAAATCAGTAGCAATGAGCAGTGATTGGGCTCTTATACCAGGGTTGATATTGCAAGTATAATAATGATAAT
Organism: Apodemus agrarius; assembly: GCA_964023405.1. Lineage (NCBI taxonomy): Eukaryota > Metazoa > Chordata > Mammalia > Rodentia > Muridae > Apodemus > Apodemus agrarius. Next base: position 18,559,862 of record OZ030014.1, on the reverse strand, counting down.
TTTTAGCTGTGTCTTCTTGTTTTCTGAAGCATTTAGAGTTGATTCCACATGGCAATGTTATACAATAAGTTTTAAGAAGATTTAATGTTACTTTAATTACAGGTCAAATAAATCTTTATGTTAATACCTTCTGTCCCATTATTGGTGACTGATTTTTTCTATTTGGAGAAATATGTATTTTTTTTAAAAAAATTCTGCACTTTTTCTCAAGATCTCTGGGACAAATATACAATCTATCCTGAATACTATAAAAATTAGAAATAAATAAGTTACTTGAAATGGGATCTGGGAGGTTTTTTTCTTTTGTACAAGGTTTTTTTAAATTACATCATCTTTGAAACTTCTTCCATTGACATTGTTTTTTTAACATTCATTTTTGAAACTTTCTTCTAAATCTTTTCAAGCATTTAAAAATGTGTATATTAAGTTGTAACTGCATTTCTGTTACATAAGCATTATTTTTTGAAGCTGCTTCAAAGGAGTATTTGAACATAAATAAAAATTAAATAAATATTCTAGGTAGCTAGTTTTGCAAACAATGACTAAAAAATTCAATAACCTTGATGGTCTAAAGCTAAAGAAAAAATAAAGGAAGTGCATGGCTTTTGCTATGTGTTATGCACTTTTTTTTTAACTTATATAAACAATGAGAGGTTCCGAGAAGAACAACATGGTACTTGCTTATACAATATTTCTTTTTTTGGGGGATGGATCTTATTTAATTTGTTTATACTCCTTTACAGTCTCTCTATTACAATGAAACTGGTACACTCAAATGTGAATTTTCCACATTAGAGCATTTTATTTAAACTCCTGCTTTGACTTGTGCATAAATTATTTTATTTTGCCTTTTTTAGACTTTAGATATGTTTCTTCCACCCTATTGATTAACATCAATTATGGATATTTGCATATTGTACTGCTTGGTTTTCGTCAACCTGACACAGATGTGGGAAGAAGAAACTAAAACTGAGAAAAGGCCTCCCTCCAATTGGTCTGGGTGCATCTTTCTGACTAATTGACACACCTGGGAAATCCCAGCATACTGGGATAATGCCACTCATAAAGAGGTGGCCTATTATCATATAAGAAAATAGAAACCCAATCTGTAGAAGGCAGAATTAGAGTTCATTATCCTCCAAGGTTTCCACTAATTTTCTTACATCTAGTTTTCTGTCCTGCTTGAGTTCCTGCCCTGACTTCCCTCAGTGATGTACTATGCTTGGGAAATGTAAGCCAAATTGAGCCTCTCCTCTTCAGGTTGTTTATGATCACAGTGTTTCCCACAACAATAGACAACAAAGGTTTTATGCAAAACAACTTTCTATGGAATATAGCAGTTACCAATTTCTTACCAGGACTCATTAATAGACATTTCCTGGGTGTAACCCTTCATGGTTATCTAGTATCTAGATTCCTTGAATAGCCTTTTGCCTGCTTTACTTGATAGCATTTTAATTTTCTGAAAATGTATCTACATTTTTCTGTCATTAGAACTGTTATTTAATTCTAAGACCAGGAATGTTATATGGTTGTAGTTCAATGAAAAAAATATGTAAGTAAGAATATGACAAATAATAAAGATTTGTAAAATTGCCCAGCACTTGACTTGCTTATCAAGTCTGATTTCAATTTGAATCATATGTTTTTATGGGGATGCAGGCAGTCTGCTTAGGCAGATCTCCATAGGATGGCATTATGTTGATGTCATTGGTTTACAACACAATATGCCTCTGTAGTGAATGTCTGTGCATTTAATCTTGCAAAGGGGATTCTTCTAGAGCATCTAGAAGAGTTTTTGCACAATGGTGGTGATAATTTTTGTGTAAAAGTCACAATAATCTTTTTTTTTTATTTTGGCACATGTCTTTAATAAGTATTAATTACTTTGATGATCACTATTTTGGGCTCCCACTGAAATTAAAATAAAAAAATAAGGTTCCTTAATGTTCTTAAACCTTATCAAGAAAACATGAAGAATATTTATGTATTTTTATTTTGTTTACAGAAGCAATAGAATACCTATTTTCTTTCCTGTTCTAATTCAACTTATATATATTTCTCACTTTTATTGTAAAATCTATTGATTAGTTTCTTAATATTACTATTTATCACTAGTATTACTGGTATTATTCATCCTATTGCTTGTATACAAAAACTAGGATTATTTTCATGCTGAAAATTTTTGTCTCAAAATTTGGTATGTCTCTTTTGTATAGTAAGATTTCTGAGTCTGGTATTAATGTCTGAAAAATGTATACATGAATTTGTGATACAGTATTTATAAATCTAATGTGCAGAAGATGTCTTATGGTTTTCTTTTACTTTATCTAGGAGTGCGGGTATTTTGTATGACATTAACTAAACACTAAGGTGCTTTTCATGTACACAGAAGCTATCCTTACTATCAATATTTACCAAACATAAACATAGAAGGCTTAATAACTTAATGAAGAATGTTGGTCATACTGCAGTATTTATACCCATATAACAAATTTCCATAAAATTCAGGGCCTAGTAGGACAATTTTACAGTTTTAGGTGGTGAGGAATCTGGAGACACTTAAGTTTTCTCCTCCCAGGTTCCCAGGAATCTTTAAGAAGCTCTTAGTAAAAGACCTTACTGTCACTTGTAGATTGAACTGGAGAAACACCTATTTCTAAGCTCATTGAAGGGTTGTTGGCAATATTTAGAACCTTGAAAGCTGTTGTTGGCTGAATTTCCTTGGCACATGGCCCTCTCTGTGACAGCTTTCATCATCAATCAAAGTTGAAAAGGCAAAAGAGTCAGATAGCAAAATGACAGTTACAATCATTTGTAGTCTAATCATAAAACTCATATTGAATCAACTTTGCTAAATTATATCAGTCATACTGAAGTTATTAGACCCAGTCCATGTTTCAGAAATTGAGAATGCACAGAGTCAGGAGCAGGAGATAGGAAGCATTAGAAACCGTGTTACATGTTTGCCTACCATATTGTGAATGGACAGAAGAGTAAGAATGTAAATCCCAGACATCTAATGATGAGGCTAATACCATCTCCCAAATAAACAGTGAAGAACCGCAGAGGCCAATTCATGTAGGATTGATGCTCCTTGATCAATTGACGATGGTTCTTAGAGTCCAGTCTTCTCTTTCTCATAGTCATCTTCACACTAAGGAAAAAGAACTATAGGAAATGTAGATGATTCTTCAGGTTATAATGAACAATTTCAGTTGGGCATTACTATCAGGTAGATTTACTTACATTCATTTGAAGTTACTGTGTTTGCTTAAGTTTTTCAACTTCAAAATTATGACCGTATTATAGGACCTCATTCTAGTCTAACAAAATAATTATACAGTACACAAATCCTTTTCAAAGTGTAAATTATGTTTTTAAAATCTAACACATTTACATAATTTTAAAATATATAAATTACATATAATTTTGCTTTAATTATGTTTATATATTTTTACAACATTCACTTCCCTTACCCTATCGCCCCCTCTGCTTCCTGATTGCCTTTCTTCTATTTTTGTAACATTTTTTCCTGTGATGAACTAATTATGTCCTTACATTTGTTTGACTGAGAGTTATTTACAAGAGAATGAACCCTTACCAGTAGCCACAACACTGAAGAGCTCTCTTCTCCAACATTGACCACTATCTCTGCCCATTGATCATCACAGAGAAAAGAGGCATTGAAAGACCCTGTGCCTATAGATCCTCATGATTGGGCAGTGCTGATGAGTCCCTCCTCCCTCAGTAATGGAATGTTGACAAGCCCAGTGTTGGTTAGGTCTTATGCAAATATCATTTGCGGAGAATTTAAGAGCACAAAAGCTATGTCTTTATCCCTTCCTCCTTCTCTGGAGTTCCTGCTTCTGGATATTCCCTGAGCCTTTGAAAGGACAGCTCAGATTATTTCCATTACAGTGAGCGGTCTATAGTTGTTCTTAGCACTTCAGTCAGTTACAAGTTTAAGAAGTAACCAGTGCTCTTTGTAAAAAGCAGTTTCTCTAACCAGTTCCGAGTATATCACAAATATAAATATTTAGAGGGAAATTTGACATGTGTACTGTAAGACTGGAAAAAAAAAAAAAAAAAAGAACGTGCCCAACCACCCCACGCCTCGCAAGGTGACACCCAGATTACTGGTGAGAAATGGTCTTGATGCAACAGCAAGAGGATTTTTATTCCAGAGGCTCTGGGGTTCACAGCTGTACACCCTGCAGGGGTAGAGGACTGTGAGCCAAGAGTGCAGAATCAGGACAGCTTTTATAGGTTTACAACAAAACCCGCATATCACAAACCAATCATTTCTTAGCATTGAGAGCCACGCAGTATGAGCCAATTGATTTGTACCACTCCATAGCTTCTAAGTCAAGTTTAAATTATCCAAGCCTGCTCTCCGAGGACCAATCAGTTTTCTATAGAAGCCAGATAGCAACTAGTTAGCTCATTTCCAGTTAAGCATTTCCTGTTACGGGCTAGGGTCATGTACGCATTTCCTGTTAAGGGGCCAGGTTCACATATTCAGGCCTTTTCACCTAGTTCTATACAGAGAGCAGGCTCAAGGAATGTGACCTTTCACCTAGTTTCTAACAGAGAGCAGGGCTAAACTTCTGACTTTTTGGGGTCATTTAAGAGTTAGGCACGGGGGATTTTTAATTCTCATCCTTTCAGTACCATGTCTATTTAGCATGGAAAACAAAGGTAGTTTTCACACTAAAGCCTAGGACGTCCCAAGCATGGACTTTTGAGCATGTGTATAGTACTAGGCATGGAATAGGACCCCAAACTGATCAGGAAATGATTGGCTACACTGCAGAAGTTGTACCTTTGTTAAGCTATATATTTCATGGCAGGTCAATAATATAGCATTCCAGGTCTATAGCTAAGTACAGCTGTTGTAGTTTCTCAGTTGTCTGAATTGCAACTTCCAGCACACACACACACAAAAAGGCCATTTAGGCAGGAAACCTATAGGTCAGCCCTGGCTTTATTTCTCTCTTACAACAAAAGCATATACATATTTAAAATAGGGTCTTCCCACTTATTTTGGCTGGAAGCCAAGAAGAATTGTAACAGCATGCATTATTTTACCATCACAATGGATAAGAATTCATTGTGTGTGTATGAGTCTATGCATGGCACTTGGACTTTTGATTAATAACCATATACTTTGGGGAGTGATTTTATCTACTATGTAGGATATCTCCATTCATGTTTTATTGTTTTTTTATATTTTTAATTTTAATTTATTTACTTTTCAAGTGTTATTCCCTTACCTCGTTGCCCTCTCTCTCAGAAACCTCCTCTTCTATCCCCCCTCCTCCTGCTTCTCTGATGGTGTTCTTAGAATTTCGTTGCATCCACAATAATGTCAGAGTTTGGTGCCTGCCTCTGGGATGAATCCCCAGGTGGGACAGTCTCTGGATGGCCTTTCCTTCAGTCTCTGCTCTGCACTTTGTCTCCATATTTGCTCCTGTGATAATTTTATTCCCTTTCTAAGAAGGACCAAAGCACAAACACTTTGGTCTTCCTTCTTCTTGAGTTTCATGTGGTTTGTGAATTGTATCTTGGGTATTCTGAGCTTTTGAGCTAATATCCATTTATCAGTGAGTGCATACCCTGTGTGTTCTTTTGTGATTGTGTTACCTCATTCAGGATGATATTTTATAGTTCCATACTTTTGCCTAAGAATTTCATGAATTCATCGTTTTTTAATAGCTCCATTGTGTTAATGTACCACATTTTCTGTATCCATTCTTCTGTTGGAGGACATCTGCGTTCTTTTCAGCATGTGGCTATTATAAATAAAGCTGCTATAAACATAGTGGAACAAATGTTCTTGTTGTACATTGGAGCATCTTCTGGATATATGCCCAGCAATGGTATAACTGGGTCATCAGGTAGTACTATGTCCAATTTTCTGAGGAACCTCCAGACTGATTTCCAGAGTGGTTGTACCAGTTTGCAATCCCACTAACAGTGGAAGAGTGTTCCTCTTTCTCCACATCTTTGCCAGCATCTGCTGTTACTTGAGGTTTTTGTCTTAGCCAAGTATAAGACAAATGCTTATGCTATTTTCTTTCTGGTGTGAGGTGGAATCTCAGGGTTGTTTTGATTTGCATTTCCCTAATGACTGAGGATGTTGAACATTTCTTTTGGTACTTCTCAGCCCTTCGAGTTTTGTCAGTTGGGAATTCTCTGTTTAGCTCAGTTCCCCAGATTTAATAGGGCTATTCAGTTCTCTGGAGTCTAACTTCTTGAGTTCTTTGTATACATTGGATATTAGCCCTCTATAGCATGTAGGATTGGTAAAGATCTTTTCCAAGACTGTTGGTTGCCATTTAGTAGCATATATTTTATCTTATGTTATACACTGCACGGATACATAGACACATATAGAAGGGGTTGGGGGCAGGTTTTATTGCCTTATATTAATGCTAGGGACCACAACAAAAGTAAATAAAGTATTTGTTTTAGTTTACTTCACCTCATGTTATTATATACAAACACATAAATTTTCCTACAAATATTATAACTTTACTACTCTTTAGACTTGGGAATCATTCTATTGTGTATGTATAGCAGATTTTCCTTACCCTTTTGTTTTTGGACAGCTCAGTTGGTTTGATAATTTAGCTATTGTCAGTACTAATCCTTAATGATAAAGGTATGATTTCATATATGAGCATGCATGGAATAATCAAGAGTAGATATCTGATGTTTTCAGAAATTGCCCACTGGAACAGAAATTTTTCTGTCATATTATGTCATACTATTTTAAATAACATCCCTATGTTTTAATGGTTTGTATCTTCATTTCAAATATTTCAGGTTTAGACTTTTTAGTTCTTTAAATTCAGATTTTCATGCACGTGCTATTGATTTACACATAAATAGTTGAAGAGACACTTGGAGTGGCTGTTTATAAAATCTTGGGGTGCTTTATATAATTATAAGGTATTTCTTCTCATTCTATTTGGCTGTAAATGGAAATTCTTGTCTATTGCATACCTGAGCATAATGTGAACCTATTGCTAACAACAAGGGGTAATATATAAACGATGCATTTTCATAAGATTTTAGCAGATCAGTTGCAACTGTTATTTATTTTAAGGGAAAAAAGTCTTCTATGGCCCCAATTTCTGTATGATCTCTTAAGTCTTGAGGCATTTTTATATCTGCCACTCACATCAATTGGTCTCCCATTCTGTTACTTCTGCTTCTTCTGCACAGACTGTCAACCCTCAACTTCTGAGTGACTGTCAGTAATCTTCCCAAAGAAGCATTACCAAGCTTTACACTCATAAAAATGTGTAAGCTGTAATTTCTTCTTCATTTTCATAGATATATTGGAAAGCAACTATGTACTCAAGAAGTCCTATCCTAGCACTTCAATTATATTGTTTTTCTGTTAGCACAATAAAATATTTTAATGATTTCTTCTGATAAACTGAAGAAAAAATATAGGCATTTTACTACTGATAACTTGCAAACAGATTATGGAGATAACCACTTCTTTCCTGTTTTCTAATCAAAGAATATATATATATATATATATATTATAGTATACTAATAATATAGTATACTATAGTACTAAATTGTACATTGTTTGAGGACTTCAAAAACTCTTTTCTCTGACAGTTACTGTTTCATTGTCTTATGCTTGGGTTTTTTGAGCTAGTGGTTCTAGTGGTGTTTGCAAAAGGAAACTTTTTCAAAATTAAAGTTAAATATCAGACATGATACTTGAAAGCCTATGGAATGCGTTATGAGGAAGGAAAATCTATAAATATAATCCTCCAGCAAAATAGCAATCACCTTTACAGAAAAAATATTTATCTGAATAAACAATATATATATAAGTATACTATATTATAGTACACTAATATATATGTATATATGTACATATATATATTTTATATATATGTATATATATATATATATATAATAGTGAATATGGTCATGAAATTAGTCAAGGAAGATAATGCTTAGCAAAGAAAACCATTTATGAATAAAATATTACTATGTGATTAATCTCTTAAACTAATTTATTTTGAAAAAGCCTTTTTTTTATAATGGTGAGCAAAAGGACATTTGAAGTAATCGTGCCCGGATGCTCAGCGCACTGTAAAATATTTTTTGATTTAGTGTAACTACATATGCTTTAGAAACTGTCTAAGGGAAATGTTCCTCCATTCTTCCTAACAAAAGGTTCAATTGAACTGTGAGAACATTAAGTTCCTTTTACAATGACCATTTAGGATATTTATCCCAACTGCTGCATTCATTGCCTGACTTATGGTAATAAAAAGCTATTCAGTGAACATACAATAAAACACTTCTAATCTATACTGTAACACCAATCTCATCCTGTAACCAAATTGTACATTGTTTTAGGACTTCAAAAACTCTTTTCTCTGACAGTTATTGTTTCATTGTCTTATGCTTGGGTTTTTTGAGCTAGTGGTTCTAGTGGTGTCTGCAACAGGAAACTTTTCAAAATTAAAGTTAAATATCAGACATGATACTTGAAAGCCTATGGAATGCGTTATGAGGAGGGAAAATCTATAAATATAATCCTCCAGCAAAATAGCAATCACCTTTATAGAAAAAAATAATATTTATCTGAATAAACAAGTTTACAGTTCTTGTGTAATCATTAGGCTTGCAGTTTAAGACTGGAAGAACTGAGTTGTAGATTAGAATATTTATATTTAGTGAATCTTGTATAGATTTTAGCACCTGCATTTATAACACATGTTCATGATTTTGGTATGGTGCTTTTTCTGAAAAGTATTTGTCTTCAGGTTAGTTGGTGTAAAATTGTGACATCTCTTACATTTTACCTAGATGTTTTGAATTTGTTTATAAAGATTATGTATGATAATCTCTTTGTATATAATAAATTAGTAGGTGAAATAACTTTATTATGAGAGTTTTATCTATTTAAATGTGGTAATATAAGAGATTTGATTTATTCTGACAATACACAAATATATATGTATATATACATATATATATACATATATATATGTATATATATATATATATATATATATATATATATTACTAAGTCTCCAAATTAAGAAGCAATATGTCTCTTGATTCAATAGAAAGGCCTGCTGGGTTGAAGTTCAATGAAGAATATTAGTAAAATACAACATAACAAAGGAAGAAAATGGCTCACCACCAGCCAGGCTGCAGGGCTTCTCCACGCCCTCCAGCCTTGCACCAGGGCAACTGGGAGCAGTCTGCTCATGGTCCCTTAAGCCTCCATGTTGCTACCAGGACAGGGCTAGAGAGGCCCAGGTTGACAGACTCTAGCCACGTGATGCTACCATCACCCGGGTGGATCCACCAGGCTCTCACCACCAGCCAGGCCCAGTACCAAGGCTCTGAGGGACTTCTCCATGCCCTCCGGCCTTGCACCAGGGCAGCTGGGAGCAGCCTGCTCTCGGTCCCTTACAGCAGCGGTCATGCATAGTCACCAGTAGAGAAACAACAGGTGAGCCCAGCCTCATGGGAGGTTCAAACACCAGCCAGTGACAACAAGGCCAACTAACACCAGAAATAACCAGATGGCAAAAGGAAAATGAAGGAACGTTACTAACAGAAATCAAGGCAGCATGACAGCATCTGAACCCAGTTCGCCAACAACAGGAAGCCCCAGATACCCAAAGACACCAGAAAAACAAGACTTGGATCTAAAATCACTGGTCAGATGCTGGTAGCAGAATACATAGATAAATCTCTTAAAGAAATAGAGAAGAAAATGGATCAAAAGTTAGAAGCCTTTACAAGGCAAATACAAATATCACTTAAAGAAATTCAGGAGAATATGGATCAAAAAGAAGAAGCCAATAAGGAGGAAACACAAAAATCACTTAAAGAAATACAGAAGAACATGGGTCAACAAGAGGAAGCTATGAAAGAGGAAGCACAAAAATCTCTTAAAGAAATACATGAAAACACAAGCAAGCGAAAGATCTGAGCATATCCATCCAGGTTCTAAAAACAGAAGTAGAAACAACTAAGAAATCGCAGAGGGAGACAACATTGGAGATAGAAAACCTTGGGAAGAAATCAGGGGCCATAGATGCAAATATCAGCAATAGAATACAAGAGATAGAAGACAGAATCTCAGAAGCTGAAGATACCATAGGAACCATTGATTCAACAGTCAAAGAAAATACTAAATGCAAAAAGGTTGTAACCCAAAACATCCAGGAAATCCAGGACACAATGAGAAGACCAAACCTAAGGATTATAGGTATAGACAAGAGTGAAGATTTACAAGTTAAAGGGCCAGCAAATATCTTCTACAAAATTATGGAAGAAAACTTCCCCAACCTAAAGAGAGAGATGCCCATGAATATACAAGAAGCCTATAGAACTCCAAACAGACTGGACCAGAACAGAAATACATCCTGTCACATAATAATCAAAACTCCAAATGTACTAAACAAAGAAAGAATATTAAAGGCAGCAAGAGAAAAAGGCCAAGTAACATATAAAGGAAGACCTATCAGAATAACACCAGACTTCTCACCTGAGACCATGAAAGCTAGAAGATCCTGGGCAGACCTCATGAAGACCCTAAGAGGACACATATTTCAGCCAAAACTACTTTACCCAGCAAAACTCTCAATCATCATAGATGGAGACAACAAGATATTCCATGACAAAACCAAATTTGCACGTTATCTTTCCACAAATCCAGCCCTACAAAGGATAACAGGGGGGAAACACCAAGACAAGGAAGGAAACTACATCCCAGAAGAAGCAAGATAGAAACCTCCTCTTATAAAACCCAAAAGTAGATAACCTCTCAAATATAAAAATTAATTTCAAAAATGTCGGGAGGTAATAATTACAATTCCTTAATATTTCTTAACATCAATGGACTCAATTCCCCAATAAAAAGACATAGATTAACAGACTGGATACGGAAAAAGGACCCTACATTTTGCTGCATACAGGAAACAATCTCAGTGTTAAAAACAAACACTGCCTTAGAGTAAAAGTTTTGAAGACAATTTTACAAGCAAATGGTCTCAGGAAACAAGCTAGAGAAGCCATTCTAATATCAGATAAAATTGACTTCCAACCTATATTTATCAAAAGAGACGCAGAAGGTCCCTTCTTGCTGGTCAAAGGGAAAATGCACCAAGAAGAGCTCTCAATACTGAACATCTATGCTCCAAATGTAAGGGTACCATCATTCATAAAAGAAACCTTACTAAAGCTTAAAGCACATATTACACCTAAAACAATAATTGTGGGTGACTTCAACACTCCACTCTCCTCAATGGACTGATCAGGAAAGCAGAAACTAAACAGGGACACAGTGAAACTAATTGAAACTTTGGACCAATTGGATTTAACATTTACATATATACATACACACACACACACACACACACACACACATATATATACATATACACACACACACACATATATATATATATACACGTGTATATATATATATATATATATATATGCATATATTTACATTTCATCCTAAAGCTAAAGAATATACCTTTTCCTCAGGACCACATGGTACCTTCTCCAAAATTGATCATATAATTGGTCACAAGACAGATGTCGACAAATACAAGAAGACCAAACTAATCCCATGCCTCCTTTCAGACCACCATGGAGTAAGAGTGGTCTTCAATAGCAACAAAAACAACAGAAAGCCCACATACACATGGAAACTGAACAATACTCTACTCAATGACACCTTGGTCAAGGAAGAAATAAAAAAAGAAATCAAAGACTTTTTAGAATTCAATGAAAATGAAGGTACAACCTACCCAAATCTATGGGACACAATGAAAGAAGTGCTAAGAGGAAAACTCATAGCCCTAAGTGCATCTAAAAAGAAACTGGAGAGAGCATACACTAGCAGCTTAACGGCACACCTTAAAGCCCTGGACGAAAAAGAAGTTAATTCACCCAGGAGGAGAAAAAGACAAGAAATCATCAAACTCAGGGCTGAAATCAATCAAGTAGAAACAACGAAAACCATACAAAGAATCAACAAAACCAGGAGCTGGTTCTTTGAGAAAATCAACAAGATAGATAAAGCTTTAGCCAGACTAACCAAAGGACACAGAGACAGTATACAAATTAACAAAATTAGAAATGAAAAGGGGGACATAACAACAGAAATGGAGGAAATTCAAAAGATCATTAGATCCTACTACAAAGGTCTATACTCAACACAACTGGAGAATCTGGAGGAAATGGACAATTTCCTAGACAGATACCAAATACCAAAATTAAATCAGCATCAAGTAGATCAGCTAAATAGTCCCATAACCCCTAAAGAAATAGAAGGGTTTATAGAAACCCTTCCAACCAAAAAAAGTACGGGACCAGATGGTTTCAGTGCAGAATTCGACCAGACCTTCAAAGAAGACTTAACACCAATACTCTTCAAACTATTCCACAAAATAGAGACAGAAGGGACACTGCCCAACTCATTCTTTGAAGCCACAATTATGCTAATACCTAAACCACAAAAAGATCCAACAAAGAAAGAGAACTACAGGCCAACTTCCCTTATGAATATCGATGTAAAAATACTAAATAAAATTCTTGCCAACCGAATCCAAGAACACATCAAAACGATCATTCACCATGATCAAGTAGGCTTCATCCCAGGGATACAGGGATGGTTCAATATATGGAAATCCATCAACGTAATCCACTACATAAACAAACTAAAAGAAAAAAAAACACATGGTCATCTCATTAGATGCTGAAAAAGCATTGAACAAAATTCAGCATCCTTTTATGCTAAAAGTCTTGGAAAGAGCAGGAATTCAAGGGCCATACCTAAACATAGTAAAAGCAATCTACAGCAAACCAGTAGCCAACATCAAAATAAATGGAGAGAAAGTTGAAGCAATCACACTAAAATCAGGGACTAGACAAGGCTGCCCTCTCTCTCCATATCTTTTCAATATAGTACTTGAAGTTCTAGCGAGAGCAATCAGACAACATAAGGAAGTCAAAGGGATACAAATTGGAAAGGAAGAAGTCAAAGTATCATTATTTGCAGATGATATGATAGTCTACTTAAGCGATCCAAAAAACTCCACCAGAGAACTTCTACAGCTGATAAACAACTTCAGCAACGTGGCTGGTTATAAAATTAACTCAAGCAAATCAGTAGCCTTCTTGTACTCAAAGGACAAGCAGGCTGAGAAAGAAGTTAGGGAAATAACACCCTTCACAATAGCCACAAACAACATAAAGTACCTTGGCGTAACTCTAACCAAACAAGTGAAAGATCTGTATGACAGGAACTTCAAGTCCCTGAAGAAAGAAATCGAAGAAGACCTCAGAAGAAGGAAAAATATTTCTTGCTCCTGGATTGGCAGGATCAATATTGTAAAAATGGCAATCTTGCCAAAAGCAATCTACAGATTCAATGTGATCCCCATCAAAATCCCAACTCATTTCTTCATAGATCTAGAAAGAGCAATTCTCAAATTCATCTGGAGCAATAAAAAACCCAGGATAGTTAAACTATTCTCAACAATGAAAGGACTTCTGGGGGAATCAATATCCCTGACCTCAAGCAATACTACAGAGCAATTGTGTTAAAAACTGCATGGTATTGGTACAGCAACAGGCAAGTAGATCAGTAGAATAGGATTGAAGACCCAGAAATGAACCCACAGATTTATGGTCACTTAATCTTTGATAAAGGAGCCACAACCATCCAGTGGAAAAAAGATAGCCTTTTCAACAAATGGTGCTGGTTCAACTGGAGGTCAACATGCAGAAGAATGCAAATTGACCCACTCTTATCTCCTTGTACTAATATCAACTCCAAGTGGATCAAGGACCTCCACATAAAACCAGACACACTTAAACTATTAGAAAAGAAACTGGGGAAGACCCTGGAGCACATGGGCACAGAGGGAAAGTTCCTGAACAGAACACCAATAGCTTATGCTCTAAGATCAAGAATTGACAAATGGGACCTCATAAAATTACAAAGTTTCTGCAAGGCAAAGGACACTGTCAGAAGGACAAAACAACAACCAACAAAGTGGGAAAAGATCTGCACCAACCCCACATCCGACGGAGGGCTAATATCCAATATATACAAAGAACTCAAGAAGTTATACCCCAAAGAACCAAATAACCCTATCAAAAATGGGGTACAGAGCTAAACAAAGAATTTTCACCAGAAGAAATTCGGATGGCCGAGAAACACCTTAAGAGATGTTCAACATCATTAGTCGTCAGGGAAATGCAAATCAAACAACCCTAAGATTCCACCTCACACCTGTCAGAATGGCTAAGATTAAAAACTCAAGAGACAACAAGTGCTGGCAAGGATGTGGAGAAAGAGGAACACTCCTCCACTGTTGGTGGGATTGCAAAATGGTAAAACCGCTCTGGAAATCAGTGTGGCGGTTCCTCAGAAAATTGGGCATGTCACTTCCAGAGGACCCTGGCATACCACTCCTGGGCATATACCCAGAGGATTTCCCTGCATACAATAAAGACACATGCTCCACTATGTTTATAGCAGCCTTGTTTATAATAGCCAGAAATTGGAAGGAGCCCAAATATCCCTCAAAGGAGGAATGGATACAGAAAATGTGGTATGTTTATACAATGGAATACTACTCAGCAATTAAAAATAATGAATTCATGCAATTTGTAGGCAAATGTTTGCATCTGGAAAATATCATCCTAAGTGATTTAACCCAATCACAAAAGAATACACATGAAATGCAATCACTGATAAGTGGATATTAATGAGCCCAGAAGCTCTAAATACTCAAGGCATAATTAGCAAGTCAAATAATTCCCAAGAAGCAGAAAGGAGAGGTCCCCGGGCCTGAAAATATTGGATCCAGTTTTGTAGACACAGAACAGAGAAATCATGGGGGGGGGGATGATTGGGGAATGGTTTGGGGGGAGAGGAATTATGGGACATATGGTGGGGAGGAACTGGGAAAGGGGAAAGCCTTTGGAATGTAAACATAGAATATAGAAACTAAAAATTTTAAAAAAGGAAAAAGGAAAAAAAACAAAGGAGGAAAATGAACTATGCCCAACATAGCCACACATTCATACATACTAATCTTTAAACACAAAATTGTCAGATCACAAAAGGAAACTAACATGAGATATATTGTAATAGTTTCTCTTCACCTAGCTTTATAGTAGAGAATGCATGGTGAAATTTATGGGTGGGTCCAGTATTGTTACAAGAATATTTAAAAGGCAAGAATGAAGAAAAAACAGAGGGTCCTGGTATTCAATGAGAATGGATTTGTGGATTCCTGTTTGCTGATTTTGAAGAAGTATGAATGCGGTCAGGAGGCAAAGATTGTGGGCAAGTTCTAACATAATCAGAAAAACTAAGGGAGCATAATCTTGCTTAGAGCCTCAAAAAGGTATTATAACCTTATGGATCTTTGTTTTAGCCAGCTAGGTTGCATAAAAAGTGGTCAACCTGCAGAACTGTAAATTGCTTGTATTGCAATGTCATGACATCAGTGTTTATTATCAAGTATGTATTGGAGAACTAAGAAATCAAAAGGATGACTGAATGTTATGGAGCAAAGTCAAGGAAATGACGCTTTTACTGTTGAGTGCCTTTGTGAGGAAGAGAGGTTGAGACAACGTATCATTCAGATACTAAAGCATTTTCTATCTTCAAACACTTTCAAAGAGTGCATAAAGAGTCACATAGATTTGATGTTCTTTTCTTTTTTACTTTTAACTTCTCATTCCTTCTCCTCCCCTCTCTTGCCCTCTACATCTTCCCCTAACCTCTCCTCTCTTTCCTTTCCAAGTATCTCTCTTCACCATCACCTACTTCTTTGGTATCTTTCCTGTCCCTATTCTTTCTTGTCCTTCTTTTTTTCTTAAATTTTACCCTCTCTTATTATTGTCTTCTTTCCCCCTGTTCCTTTAATCTTTGTTAATCAAGGACACTTGAACAAATTGATATTTTATACAACTAATTTCAAAGAATATCCTAGGTATAGGATATAATTATGTAGGTATATCCTAGGTATAATTATGTAATTACTGTCAAAAAGAAATCTCTCTATTGCAAGATTTTCACATTATTATGAATTTGAGTTTAGTTGCAAAAATTCATCCTCAAGCATGCCACATTTCTTTCTGAAATTAGTGTCACTATATAATCCCGATTGGCATGAGATGGTGGTCACCCAGATTCAGCATCACAATCTTATAAAATAAGTCTTAATAAGATTGAAAAAGGATATGATTATCTGTTGAAATGACTAATCCTGAAAACATAATCGGAGTAACATTATATAGACTGAGAAGGCTGTATTTAGGAACATATAAGTATGTATGTATAGGTAACATCAATTAATAAAAAAATCCATGAATTTGAATGTAAGCAAAAAGGAGCATATAAAAGAGCTTGGGTAGAGGAGTGAGAAAGAAAAAATAATGTAATTATATTATAATTTCAAGAACAGTCAAAAGAAGTAATACAAAAATATAACTAAAAATAGCCTATTATATTTACAGGTAGAATTTTATCTGCAAAGAAAGTAGCAATTATGTATTTTCACGCATGAAATTGAAATTATCAACCCATTTTCTAGGTATTTTGAAGCTGTATTCTTGAATAGGATATTAGCAATCAGTTTACAAAATACTGTAAATTGAAATTATCATTAAAAATATAATCTTAACTTCCACAATTTTCTATAAGCCTAAGGTGTGGGAGTGTTTTGTCTTTTAAAGTGGAATGTAGTTAATCAAGAAATGAAAACATGGTTACATTGTCAAACAGAGACATGTATATGAACCCCACTACGGTGAGGGCTCAGCAAAAATCATATAAGAATTGTCAGAACAATATAAAAGTTAGAGGATAAGAAGTGTTGTGAAATTCTCTTTTGGGGAAAATAATATGGCAATGTTATTACAAAGTTGGTTATACATTAACCAACATCTTTGGCTACTGTAGGCTTATAATTTCTAAAACCTACTTTAATTAGTGTACTTAAATGTTTTTGCTTCCCTTCTAGCCCACCACCCACAAGAGGTTGTGGAAAGGAAAGGTTAATGGGACCTGTTTAGAAATAGTTCTTTGGGGCAAATCCAATCTGCATTGTCAGGATATCATCAGTTCGGTTCACATGAATCACCAACAGTAGCTCAATCCACTTGCAAATACCATTCAGAAGTCATCAATGGCAGTTTGATCCAGAAGAAATCATGCTAATTGGCCTGAGTTTGTGGAAACAGCAAGAAGCTGCCAGAACACTCACAGAAGTTCCTTGCTACATGTCTCTCCAGGGAGTCACAACAAATTTGATGAGCATTGAGTGGCAAGGCAAACCAATAACACAGCACTTTCCACTCTCTGCTGGCTTATATTTATACTCTTTCTAAACACCACATGTTCTCCTAACCTAATGTTCTAATGAAACATCACAAGTCCCCTTTTCAGGCAGACTCTAGAATGCCGCATGTCTTTTCTCAGCAAAACATCCTCCAACTGAGAGGCCAAACCTACTCCATCTTGAGACCAATCTCATATCTTAAATGAAAAAAATAGCATCTAAGAACTTGACCTTCAGCTGAACCCAATCTGCACCAAAATACCAAGGAGGACGCCATGGCCTCTCCTTGGCCCATACCCCAGAGTTACTCCCCAGCTACTTCTTAGCAACCGTCAATCAAAGATTAGTCTGATTGTTTCAGATGTACTTTCAGATCGTTTGTGATTGGTGTGTCAGAACACCCATTGGTTAACTTATAATAGTCATTATATTAGATGTTTGCAACCTGAAAATCCCCTCCCTTGCTCCCATTTTTCTTTTTCTTTTTTTTTCATTTCTATATTCTTTGTTTACATTCCAAATGATTTCCTCTTTCCCATTTCCCCCTCCCCATAAGTTCCATAAGCCCTCTTCCCTCTACCCATTCCCCAATCAACCCCTTTCCATTTCAATGTCCTGGTAATCCCCTACCATCTGCATCAAGTCTTTCCAGGACCAGGGCCCTCGCCTTTCTTCTTCTTGGGAATGATTTGATATGTTAATTGTCTTGAGCATTCAGAGCTTCTGGGCTAATATCCACTTATCAGTGACTGCATTCCATGTGTATTCTTTTGTGATTGGGTTACCTCACTTAGGATGATATTTTCCAGTTCCAACCATTTGCCTAAAAATTTCATGAATTCATTGTTTATAATTGCTGAGTAGTATTCCATTGTGAAAATATACCACATTTTCTGTATCCATTCCTCCAATGAGAGACATCTGGGTTCTTTCCAGTTTCTGGCTATTATAAATAAGGCTGCTATGAACACAGTGGAGCATGTGTCCTTATTGCATGCCAGGGAATCATCTAGGTATATGCCCAGGAGTGGTATAGCAGGGTCCTCTGGAAGTGTCATGCTCAGTTTTCTGAGGAACCACCGGACTGATTTCCAGAGTGGTTGTACCAGCTTGCAATCCCACCAGCAGTGGAGGAGTGTTCCTCTTTCTCCACATCCTTGCCAACACCTGCTGTCTCCTGAGTTTTTAATCTTAGCCATTCTGACTGGTGTGAGGTGAAAATTCAGAGTTGCTTTAATGTGCATTTCCCTAATGATTAGTGATGTTGAACTTTTCTTAAGGTGCTTCTCAGCCATTTGAAATTCTTCAGGTGAAAATTATTTGTTTAGCTCTGTACCCCATTTTAATAGGGTTATTTGGCTCTCTGGAGGCTACCTTCTTGAGTTCTTTGTATATATTGGATATTAGCCCTCTGTTGGATCTGGGGTTGGTGAGGATCTTTTCCCAAGTTGTTGATTGCCATTTTGTCAGATTGACAGTGTCCTTTGCCTTACAGAAACTTTGTAATTTTATGAGGGCCCATTTAACCCTGTCCCAAGGATGGGTCAGAGCTGCTTCAGCAAACTCTCTTATGGAGCAGTGGTGTCAGGGGTAGGCCAAACCTAGAGTTTGTAAAAAAGAGACCCTAATGTGATTACATCAGAGTTGGCTCCTCAGTGTTCTTTTTTTCTCTTTTTATTAATTTAATTTTTTATTGGATATATTCTTTATTTACATTTCATTTCCCTTTTCCTGGTTCCCCATCCCACAAAGGTCCCATATGCCCTTTTCCTTCCCCCCTGTTCCCCCATCCTTCCCTTCCTACTTCCCTGTTCTTGTATTCTACACTGATACATTGGCCTTTCCAGATCCAGGGTTCACTCCTTCCTTCTTCTCGGACATCATTTGGTATGTGGATTGTGTCTTTGGTGTTCCAAGATTCTAGGCTAATATCCACTTATCAGTGAGTGCATACCATGGGTATTCTTTTGAGACTGGGTTACCTTAGTATGATGTTCTCCAGTTCCATCCATTTGTTTAAAAATTTCATGAATTCATTTCTTCTAATGGCTGACTAGTACTCCATTGTGTATATATAGCACATTTTTTTGTATCCATTCCTCCATTGAGGGATATCTGGGTTCTTTCCAGCTTCTGGCTCTTATAAATAAGGCTGGTATGAACATATTGGAGCATGTATCCTTACTGCATGCCGGGGAAACTTCTGGGTATATGCCCAGGAGTGTTATGGCAGGGTCCTCCAGAAGTATTGTGTTCAGTTTTCTGAGGAACCACAAGACTGATTTCCAGAGTGGTTGTACCACCTTGCAATCCCACCAGCAGTAGAGGAGTGTTCCTCTTTCTCCACATCCCTGCCAACACCTGCTGTTTCCTGAGTTTTTAATCTAAGCCATTGTGACTGGTGTGAGGTGAAATCTCAGGTTTGTTTTGATTTGCATTTTCCTAATGACTAATGTTGAACATTTCTTAAGGTACTTTTCATCTTTTGGGATTCATAACCATTTCTGGGCACATCACAGTATATCTGCTTCAGCAAAACCTCCCTTCAGTAGAAAATTTCCAGAAAAACATCACATAACACAACTGAGTCTCCAATGAAGACAGAAATTTCCATTTCATGTTAACTAAGTGAAACCAATATGAAGTTAGCCAAATGCTAGCACAGATTAGGTAAATAATCCCCAGGTTCTCCTACTTACATCCTGATTGATAAAGAATATTTTATTTGTTTATTTATTCATTTAATTTTTGAGAATTTGAACAATGGTAGGCTTCCTATGCTCCAGTACATGATCTCCACACATCAACACATGCACATATGAGCAACACTAACTGGACATATTGAGTTATCAAAGCACAAAAGAAGACATGAAGCTCGGTGTCTGCATGTTGGATAGGATACAGAGAGGATTTGGGGGGAAAATGGGCCTAAATATGATATTTTACTGTATATATGTATGAAATCCTCAAAGATAACAAAACACATTAAAAGTAAGTTTTGAGATCCTACTAGAAATAATTTTGATACCTATGCATGTCCATCAATATAATTCTATCTCTATCTCTTTATATGTGTATCTCTATATGTCTACATCTCTCTATCTCTACCTCTATATCTATTTCTACATCTATTTTGTGACTATCTGGTTTAACTCTGATCGTTTGGCTCTGAGGATCACAATTAGCACAACAATATTATGTCATAATGTGCAAAAGAATTTGACTGCAGTGGAGCTCTTACATTTCTATGCCTTTCTGCTATTGAATCATAATTTCAAAAATGTTCAAGAATGTCTTAGTTAAAGGAGAAAGACCATCAGGACACATGAAATGTCAGGGTAATGATAACTCCATAACAAATATTGCCTTACTCCAAATCTCTCTTTTGATCAGGTTTATTAGGTTCCTACATCTTAGGGTGTACTCAGCAATGATAGTACAAAGAGGTGTATAAAAATACTTAACTATGTCTTTGCTGCTGTATTAGATAGGGTTTTACTGCTGTGAACAGACACCAAGACCAAGGCAAATTTTATAAAAAAAAAACATTTAAATGCATGCATGTGTTTTAAGATGTTGACCCTTTACATATTTACTCAAATGTAGAATTACTTCATCACTTGGTATAACAGGTTCAAGTTTTTATTAAGAAATGTACATTCCTACATAAAATGTACAACCACTCCCTTTACTTTAAAAAAATCATTCCCCTTATTCAACATCGACAACAACTGAAAACCATTAATTGCGAATAAATGCCAGACACAGAAACATAAAGAGTTTATGATTTCATTTATAGACTGATTGACATTAATGAGATTATTAGGGTATGTTGATAAAGGCAGTAACATTTAAGAGTAAAATGAATAATGAGTGGTATGTCATTTTATATGATAATGATAATAATCTGTTGTAAGTTAATAATATTGAGTATTTATAATTGCTAAGATACTACATCTGCAGTGCTCTTGTGCCCATATATGCTAGTATTCACTTATTCATTCACACATTCAATCAACTAAAGATAAGTAGTTGAGGCCATGGATATGTTAATTAACTTATCTTTGGTGATCATTCAAAATACTTGAAATGAAGCTTTTGAGGATTTCTTGTATAGCTTAAATATATACACATTAAGCATATATATATATATATATATGATAATGATATCAATATATATACATATATG
The DNA here is from genome assembly GCA_964023405.1 of Apodemus agrarius. Classification (NCBI taxonomy): domain Eukaryota; kingdom Metazoa; phylum Chordata; class Mammalia; order Rodentia; family Muridae; genus Apodemus; species Apodemus agrarius. Next base: position 18,538,298 of record OZ030014.1, on the reverse strand, counting down.
TACACATACTTCTATGTAATTTTATTGTTGATAATATAAAATAATTCTGTAAGAATCAGAAAAAGAGAACTAGATTATTCTGGCCATCCCTAGTATAATCTGTATATGTCTTCTCATGTCACCATTATTTCTCTAAGGAATGATGTGGTGTTTTTGGTCATCTTTATCAGAGTATTTTTTAAAAGAAATTCCTTGAGCCAATATACTTGCTTTCTCTTTGCCAGTGATATGCATTTTAACTCCCTTGGTGATGCAGATATAGGTCAGGTTATACCAAATTGAAAGTAGGTAAAGGCATATTTAATAGAAGGCAGATGTAGCCTTGGTTCACCTAGCTCACAGGTGAAGGTCACACATCCAGGCAAAGGGTTTTTTAGAGTTTGTGCAAGGAATGATGACGTGTCTGCGAGGAGCTGGAATGGTCTCCATACATGATCAGTAACTGAGTCCATAGGCAGGCGAGCACTCTTGGGTGAGTTGCCTGAAACTCAGAGTCCAGGACTGATGATTTGTTGTGTGTGAGCGGAGTTGGGGGAAGGGAGGGGAGATGCGCTTTCCCAGCTTGTACAGAGGATGCCAAGGGTTCCACCCTAACAACCAGTCATATGTTTGCCTAATTTCTTAGACTCTTCACCTGTTCTTCACATAAAAAGACCATACATAGTCCCCTTCTCTAGCCACTATCATGCCACCTCTTCAGATCCTCCTTCCTGTCCCTGCTCCTCTTACCATGAAATGGCACATTTACATCATAGTGACCAATTATCTGACAAAAACAACACATGGAGAGCTATATTGAGCCACGATTTCACAGGATTTTGGTCCACAGTCCATTAACATTGTTTGGGTCTGAAGAGAAGCAGAACATAAGAAGCACCATGTGGTGGAGGTTTTCATAGAATCTAGGAAACTAAAAGCACCAGCAAATTGAAGGAAGTAGGCTGTTCAAGGACATCCTTCATCGACCAACTTCCTAGAATCAGGCTGGAAGTTTTTGATAGATGTGGGATAAAAACAGCCATCAGATCACTAATCAGGTCACGCGCAATCTGTCTCTGGAACTATTCACTAAGGTAGTTTTTCTACATTTGTGGCAAATATTCTTCTTTCTTAGCTCTTCTCATCACTCATTTATACTTCCCTTATTTTATCCACCTTTATTAAATGTCAGTTAATTTCTAGGCATTTAGCTGAAAATTTAATGTTTACTCAATTCTGTTCATGAACAGAAATATTGTCTTCTTACTTTGAAAGTTTATGTTAAGATGATTTATTTTTAGTTGAATAAGCAAAAGAGATAAAATTGGATAAGTATTTCCTTGGCTGAAATAAACATTTATTTTTATTTGTTTGCTATTTTGTGGATATGCCTAGAGGCATTGAGAAATTTCCATAAATTAAAAGTGACTCTGGCATGTGGAGAAGAGTACACTGCAAACAACTATGTATCACACCAGGAGTTGCAGGGATTCTGAATGTCTTCTAAAAGAGGTTTATCGGATTCTAAATGCTAACAAGTTAATATTGCTAGCTGAGAATTGGTGAGTTTGAATATTTTGTGACTGTCATGTTAAAACTTGTGTAATAAGTGAATTTGTCTTTTGGAAAACACCATACATATTAATGAAAGAGACTGGAGCTCAATAAGCAAGGTGCTCATATATGATTTGCTCTTTTTAAACAGGCTTGAAATATTGATTTTGTTCAACGTTGAAATATAAAAGAGAAAAATAAATACAAATAAACTGAAGTATTTTAGATAATTCCAACACATTTCTTGTCAAGTATCTAGAATTTCTTATTATATCTAGATTCAAGACTTGTAAGACCCACTTAATTTACTTATTTACTATTAAACTAAAAATACTTAGCTTGAAATATTTGCCATAAATTATGAGCAGACTAATGCTTATTCTAAATGTCTTATTTACTATAATTTAAAATGCTTATCATAATTATCAAACTGTGCTATTTCCACTTGCTTAGTTACTTATGCCTTTGATCTCAGAACTCTGGAGGCCAAACTTATGGTGACCATAAGACCGTCCTGGTCTACCAAAGAAATCATAGGCCTGCAAGAGCTGCAGAGTGAGACTTTGTCTTAAATATGTTAAATACATATATGAAACAAACATCAATATGCAAAGCATATTTGTGTATGTATATGATATATGTGTATGTGTATGAATATGTCATGTGTATGAGTATGTGCATGTATATGAGTATATTATATATTTATATATATTCTGATTTCACAAATAAGGAAGCAAGATATTCTAGCATATAGAGTCTTTTTTTTATGTTTTTTTTTTATTTTTTATTTTTTTTTATCATTTTTTTTTATTTTCTATATTCTTTGTTTACATTCCAAAGGCTTTCCCCTTTCCCAGGTACCCCCCACCATATGTCCCATAATTCCTCTCCCCCCCATGCTATTCCCCACTCTTTCCCCCCCCCACTATTTCTCTGTTCTGGGTCTACAATACTGGATCCAATCTTTACAGGCTCAGGGTTCTCTCCTTTTTTTCTTCTTGAGAGTCATTTGACTTGCTAATTGTGCCTTGAGTATTTAGGGCTTCTGGGCTCATTAATATCCACTTATCAGTGATTGCATTTCGTGTGTATTCTTTTGTGATTGGGTTAGCTCACTTAGGATGATAGTTTCCAGATCTAACCATTTACCTACAAATTGCATGAATTCATTATTTTTAATTGCTGAGTAGTACTCCATTGTATAAATATACCACATTTTCTGTATCCATTCCTCCTTTGAGGGATATCTGGGCTCCTTCCAATTTCTGGCTATTATAAACAAGGCTGCTATAAACATAGTGGAGCATGTGTCTTTGTTGTATGCAGGGGAATCCTCTGGGTATATGCCCAGGAGTGGTATGCCAGGGTCCTCTGGGAGTGGCATGCCCAATTTTCTGAGGAACCGCCACACTGATTTCCAGAGTGGTTTTACCATTTTGCAATCCCACCAACAGTGGAGGAGTGTTCCTCTTTCTCCACATCCTCGCCAGCACTTGTTGTCTCTCGAGTTTTTAATCTTAGCCATTCTGACTGGAGTGAGGTGGAATCTCAGGGTTGTTTTGATTTGCATTTCCCTGATGACTAATGATGTTGAACATCTCTTAAGGTGTTTCTCGGCCATCCGAATTTCTTCTGGTGAAAATTCTTTGTTTAGCTCTGTGCCCCATTTTTTGATAGGGTTATTTGGTTCTTTGGGGTCTAACTTCTTGAGTTCTTTGTATATATTGGATATTAGCCCTCTGTCGGATGTGGGGTTGGTGAAGATCATTTCCCACGTTGTTGGTTGTTGTTTTGTCTTTCTGACAGTGTCCTTTGCCTTACAGAAACTTTGTAATTTTATGAGGTCCCATTTGTCCATTCTTGATCTTAGAGCATAAGCTATTGGTGTTCTGTTCAGGAACTTTACCCCTGTGCCCATGTCCTCCAGGGTCTTCCCAAGTTTCTTTTCTAATAGTTTCAGTGTGTCTGGTTTTATGTGGAGGTCCTTGATCCATTTGGAGTTGATCTTAGTACAAGGAGATAAGAGTGGGTCAATTCGCATTCTTCTGCATGTTGACCTCCAGTTGAACCAGCACCATTTGTTGAAAAGGCTATCTTTTTTCCACCGGATGGTTGTGGCTCCTTTATCAAAGATCAAGTGGCCATAAGTCTGTGGGTTAATTTCTGGGTCTTCAATCCTATTCCATTGATCTACCTGCCTGTTGCTGTACCAATACCATGCAGTTTTTAACACAATTGCTCTGTAGTACTGCTTGAGGTCAGGGATATTGATTCCCCCAGAAGTCCTTTTATTGTTGAGAATAGTTTTAGCTATCCTAGGTTTTTTATTGCTCCAGATGAATTTGAGAATTGCTCTTTCTAGATCTATGAAGAATTGATTTGGGATTTTGATGGGGATTGCATTGAATCTGTAGATTGCTTTTGGCAAGATGGCCATTTTTACTATATTGATCCTGCCAATCCAGGAGCAAGAAATATTTTTCCATCTCCTGAGGTCTTCTTCGATTTCTTTCTTCAGGGACTTGAAGTTCCTGTCATACAGATCTTTCACTTGTTTGGTTAGAGTTACGCCAAGGTACTTTATGTTGTTTGTGGCTATTGTGAAGGGTGTTATTTCCCTAACTTCTTTCTCAGCCTGCTTGTCCTTTGAGTACAAGAAGGCTACTGATTTGCTTGAGTTAATTTTATAACCAGCCACGTTGCTGAAGTTGTTTATCAGCTGTAGAAGTTCTCTGGTGGAGTTTTTTGGATCGCTTAAGTAGACTATCATATCATCTGCAAATAATGATACTTTGACTTCTTCCTTTCCAATTTGTATCCCTTTGACTTCCTTATGTTGTCTGATTGCTCTCACTAGAACTTCAAGTACTATATTGAAAAGATATGGAGAGAGAGGACAGCCTTGTCTAGTCCCTGATTTTAGTGGGATTGCTTCAAGTTTCTCTCCATTTATTTTGATGTTGGCTACTGGTTTGCTGTAGATTGCTTTTACTATGTTTAGTTATGGGCCTTGAATTCCTGCTCTTTCCAAGACTTTTAGCATGAAAGGATGCTGAATTTTGTCAAATGCTTTTTCAGCATCTAATGAGATGACCATGTGGTTTTTTCTTTTAGTTTGTTTATGTAGTGGATTACATTGATGGATTTCCGTATATTGAACCATCCCTGCATTCCTGGAATGAAGCCTACTTGATCATGGTGAATGGTCGTTTTGATATGCTCTTGGATTCGGTTGGCAAGAATTTTATTTAGTATTTTTGCATCTATATTCATAAGAGAAATTGGCCTGTAGTTCTCTTTCTTTGTTGGATCTTTTTGTGGTTTAGGTATCAGCGTAATTGTGGTTTCGAAGAACGAGTTGGGCAGTGTCCCTTCTTTCTTTATTTTGTGGAATAGTTTGAAGAGTATTGGTGTTAAGTCTTCTTTGAAGGTCTGGTAGAATTCTGCACTAAAACCATCTGGTCCCGTACTTTTTTTGGTTGGGAGGCTTTCTATAACCCCTTCTATTTCTTTAAGGCTTATGGGACTGTTTAGCTGGTCTACTTGATGCTGATTTAATTTTGGTATTTGGTATCTGTCTAGGAAATTGTCCATTTCCACCAGATTCTCCAGTTGTTTTGAGTATAGGCCTTTGTAGTAGGATCTGATGATCTTTTGAATTTCCTCTGTTTCTGTTGTTATATCCCCCTTTTCATTTTTAATTTTGTTAATTTGGATACTATCTCTGTGCCCTTTGGTTAGTCTAGCTAAGGGTTTATCTATCTTGTTGATTTTCTCGAAGAACCAGCTCTTGGTTTTGTTGATTCTTTGTATGGTTCTCTTTGTTTCTGCTTGTTTGATTTCAGCCCTTAGTTTGATGATTTCCTCTCTTCTACTCCTCCTGGGTGAGTTAGCTTCTTTTTGTTCCAGCGCCTTCAGGTGTGCTGTTAAGTTGCTAGTGTATGCTCTTTCCAGTTTCTTTTTGGAGGCACTCAGGGCTATGAGTTTTCCTCTTAGCACTGCTTTCATTGTATCCCAGAGATTTGGGTAGGTCGTACCTTCATTTTCATTGAAGTCTAAAAAGTCTTTGATTTCTTTCTTTATTTCTTCCTTGACCAGGGTGTCATTGAGTAGAGTATTGTTCAGTTTCCATGTGTATGTGGGCTTTCTGTAGTTCTTCTTGCTATTGAAGACCACTTTTACTCCATAGTGATCCGATAGGAGACATGGGATTAGTTCGGTCTTCTTGTATTTGTTGAGGTCTGTCTTGTGACCAATTATATGATCAATTTTTGAGAAGGTACCGTGCGGTGCTGAGAAAAAGGTATACTCTTTTGTTTTAGGATGGAATGTTCTATATATATCTGTTAAATCCAATTGGTCCATAGCTTCAATTAGTTTCACTGTGTCCCTGTTTAGTTTCTGCTTTCCTGATCGGTCCATTGAGGAGAGTGGAGTGTTGAAGTCACCTACAATCATTGTGTTAGGTGCGATGTGTGCTTTAAGCTTTAGTAAAGTTTCTTTTACGAATGAGGGTGCCCTTGCATTTGGTGCATAGATGTTCAGTATTGAGAATTCTTCTTGGTGGATTTTCCCTTTGACAAGCAGGAAGTGACCTTCTGTGTCTCTTTTGATGACTTTAGGTTGAAAGTCGATTTTATCTGATATTAGAATGGCTACTCCAGCTTGTTTCCTGGGACCATTTGCTTGTAGAACTGTCTTCCAGCCTTTTACTCTAAGGTGGTGTTTGTCTTTGACACTGAGATGTGTTTCCTGTATGCAGCAAAATGTAGGGTCCTGTTTCCGTATCCAGTCTGTTAGTCTGTGTCTTTTGATTGGGGAATTGAGTCCATTGATATTAAGAGATATTAAGGAATAGTAATTATTACTTCCTGACATTTTGGGAATTGTTATAATTATTTGTATTTGAGTGGTGGTTCTCTTCTTTTGGGTTGGATGAGATGGGGTTTCTATCTTGTTTCTTCTGGGGTGTTGTTTCCCTCCTTGTGTTGGTATTTTTCCCCTATTATCCTTTGTAGGGCTGGGTTTGTAGATAAGTATCTTGCAAATTTGGTTTTGTCGTGGAATATCTTGGTTTCCCCATCTATGGCAATTGAGAGTTTCGCTGGGTATAGTAGTCTTGGCTGAAGTTTGTGTTCTCTTAGGGTCTGCATAAGGTCTGCCCAGGATCTTCTAGCTTTCATGGTCTCAGGTGAGAAGTCTGGTGTAATTCTGATAGGTCTTCCTTTGTATGTTACTTGTCCTTTTTCTCTTACTGCTTTTAATATTCTTTCTTTGTGTAGTACATTTGGGGTTTTGACTATTATGTGATGGGAAGTATTTCTGTTCTGGTCCAGTCTATTTGGGGTTCTATAGGCTTCTTGTATATTCATGGGCATCTCTCTCTTTAGGTTGGGGAAATTTTCTTCCATAGTTTTGTAGAAGATATTTGCTGGCCCTTTAAGTTGTAGATCTTCATTCTCATCTATCCCTATAATCCTTAGGTTTGGTCTTCTCATTGTGTCCTGGATTTCCTGAATGTTTTGGGTTACCAGCTTTTTGCATTTTGCATTTTCTTTAATTGTTGAATCCATGGTTCCTATGGTATCTTCAGCATCTGAGATTCTGTCTTCTATCTCTTGTATTCTATTGTTGATATTTGCATCTATGACTCCTGATTTCTTCCCAGGGTTTTCTATCTCCAACATTGTCTCCCTTTGCGATTGCTTAGTTGTTTCTACTTCTGTTTTTAGATTTTGTATGGTTTTGCTCAGATCTTTCAGTTGCTTGTTTGTGTTTTCCTGTAATTCTTTAAGGGATTTTTGTGTTTCCTCCTTTATGACTTCTACTCGTTGACCCATGTTCTCTTGTATTTCTTTGGGTGATTTTTGTTTCTCCCCCGTATTGGGATTCACTTTTTGCTCTATATTCTCCTGGATTTCTTTAAGTGATTTTTGTGTCTGCCTTGTATGGGCTTCTAGTTTTTGATCTATTTTCTCCTCTATTACTTTAAGAAATTTATCTAAGTGATCCTCAATCTGCATCTTTACCAGTGATTTTAGATCTGAGTCTTGTTTTTCTGGTGTGTTGAGATATCTGGGATTTAATTGTGTTTGTCTTGCAATGGCTTCTAGCTTTTGATCTATTTTCTCATGTATTACTTTAAGAGATTTATCTAAGTGTTCCTCTATCAGCATCCTGACCAGTGATTTTAGATCTGAGTCTTGTTTTTCTGGTGTTTCGGGGTATCCAATATTTATTGCTGTTGGGGAACTGGGTTCGGATGCCGCCATATTGCCTTGATTTTTGTTAGTAGCGATCTTACGTTTGCCTTTTGCCATCTGGTTAACTCTGGTGTTAGTTGGTCCTGTAGATACTAGCTGGTGCTTGACCCTCCTGTGGGGTTGTAAGGCTATTTCCCAGTGACTGGGATACCTGAATCACTGTCCTGCGGGGGTCTTGCTCACAGATTGCTGACGGGTGGCCTGAGTCCCCCGAGGTCTTAACCTCAGGATATCCCAGGTATTTGGTTCTGCCTGTTGGGCGGCTGCTCTGCACTGCTCCTGCTCAGGGTTCGCTGTCTGATATCCTGTTTCCCCAGGGGTCTTAAAGATGGGATATCTCAGTTATCTGGTTCCGCCTGCTGGTCCCAAGCTGCTGGGAAGCTGGCTGGGTCCGGTTTCCAGCTTCCCTGCCACTGGCTGGATGGGAGGCTGGTTCGGCCTCCGGCTGGGTCTGGGTACCTGGCACACTGGCTGACTCTGGCTTCCTCACCACCAGCTGGACGGGAAGCTGCAGGCAATATGGCAGCTGCCTGCAGGGAGCTCGGGGTCTGCCCCGCGCGCGAGTGCAGAGTGCACCCGCTATTCTGTGCCCAATTCCCACTCCAGGCCTGAGTCCCCAAAGGTCTTAAGCTTGGGCTGTCTCGGGTACCTGGTTCTGCCGCCGCCGCCGGATGGTTCTGAGCACCTGGCACGCTGGGTGACCCTCCGGCTTCCCCACCACCAGCTGGGCGGGAAGCTGCAGGCAATCGCATATAGAGTCTTTTGTCAACAAATTTAAGAATACTTCAGTTTTGTCAGAAGCCCATTTTGCCTTAATATCAATACATTTTTCTGGTTGTCTACGTCTAGTTTATGTAATGCATCAAGTGACCATCTGAGACAAAACTTATGCATGAATTCTACAACAAAACAAGTTCTAAATTAGGAAGATTTTGCTGAAGAGTTATAATCTTCTTTTGCCATTACAAATACTGTGAAGCTATCATATACTAATCGAATAAATGTTTAGGTGACATTATTAGCTAAAACTTCTATTTTTAGTTTGGAATCTGGGATTTATTTTTTGAAAAAATGAATATATTTTAATGAAGTGATTACCTGCAATTTAAAATTCCTTCAAACTCATCATACCTAGTTAGAATATATTGTATAAATTCAAGTATACATTTATCTCCTACTTTTATTAATTTTGAATATTATTTAAATGAAATGTTTTAGTAAAGTCTAGATTTTTTATAAAAGTAGTTGAAATTGTGAAAAACACAAAAGTTTGTATACTCTAAAAAACTATAACATATCACATAAACACTGAAACAATGCTATGCAGTAAACATACAGACATGAATATACACATGTACAAATACATATCAACAGAGATATTAGTGTTCTATAATCATAACGTACTGCTTTTTTGATGGGCATTTGTATAAAACATTTCATCGTTGTTTATAACAATGTATTTTTGAGTAATCAATGAGTTCTTAGCACAGGATGTGCAACTGTGCCATTCTTTAGTGACCCAAACACTCTAGTCTAGGAAGAATCAGAGTAAGTGGGGCTCTTATACAACATATACCAGATGAGTTAGAAGTTCTGTTTTTTTTTATTATTTTTTATTTTTTTTTCTTTTTTAAATTTTTTTTATTTTCTATATTCTATGTTTACATTCCAAAGGCTTTCCCCTTTCCCAGTTCCCCCCTCCCTATGTCCCATAGTTCCTCTCCCCCCCAACTATTCCCCAATCATTCCCCCTCCCCCCACAGTTTCTCTACAAAACTGGATCCAATCTGGGATGTTATTCAAACCTTTAATAATTGCTTACTTTTAAGAGCATTTAATGAGTAAAACAAGATATGTTCTAGCTCATTTTTCTACCTTCAAATGACCACTTAAGAACATATGGAAACCGAAATCAAATTTAGAGAAAGAAATTTATTATGCATGAATTTTATTTTACCTCAAAGCAGTGTTTATCAATAATTAAATTAGTTGTAAATGAGTACTTTGCAATCATTAGCATCAAGGACATGCTTCAACTGCTGTTAAACAGTGAAGTCTAAAATATTCTGAATTTAATCCTAGGTTAAGATTTAGAATTCATATTAATCTCAATCTGTAAATATACTTTAATATATGTTCACATTTCAGAGTACAATGCAATTATTTGTGCTAATAAGTTTAGGTTTGTGTGGACTTAATTACATTCAGAATGTGAACAGGTGACAGCAAAGAAACAGTTGATTAAATAACAAAAATTGAGTGATATTCATGCAAATAACAACTGACACTTCTTGTATCTAAGTAGAAATTATAGAAAAAGTCAGGGAAGTAAATCAAATTAAAGAACTCCTTCCTGAAAAAATAATAATAAAGGTTAAAGGTTAGTCTGTATTCCACTTATGATATAAAAATGGTCAAGATAATCAGCTTATGAAGAATAAGTTTGACTTTGGATTCTGGTTTTACAGTTTTAACCCTGATGCAGTAGGTGCCCTATTTTTTGCACAGTGTGGTAGGAAATTTGTACTGGGGCAAAGCTGCTCATCTAGTGGTGACCCCAAAAATTCTACCAGAGAACTCCCACAGCTGTTGCGCACCTTCAGCAAATTGGCTGGATAAAAGATTAATACCCCAAAATTAGCAGCCCTCCTTTATACAAATAAGTGAGCTAAGAATGAAATTCGGCAAATAGCCACAAATAATACAAAATATCATGGTGTAATACTAACCAAGCAACTGAAAAACCTATATGACAAGAACTTCTCTATGTGATTTACATATTAATCCAGTGATTAGTAACATTCCTAAGGCTGCACCTTTTTAATCCAGTCTTTCATTTTGTTGTGACCCCCAACCACAAAATTATTTTGATGCTACTTTTAATTGCAATTTTGTTACTGTTATGAATCATAATGTAAATCTGCGTTTTCTAATGGTGTTATGCAACCCCTGTGAAAGAATTGTGAAAGGGTTGACCACCCACAGGTTGAAAACCAATCACTATAACTCCTTATCAGACATTATTTATATATGTTTTTTCCATTTTGTGGGCTATTTATTCATTTATTATTATTATTATTATTATTATTATTATTTTGCTTAGCAGAAGTGTTTTACTTTGTTGTTTATTTTTCCTTCTGTTTGAGTTTTGTTTGAATTTTTTTCACAACCTATAAAGACATAAACTTTGCCATAACCTATGTCAAGGACCTTTTCAAATTCTGTTTTCTTGTAAGTATTTTATGGTTTCCAAGTTCATGTTTAAGTTTTTGATTTACTTGTGATCATATCTGGGTGTACTCTAATGCACACAATTCAGTTTCATTCATTTGCAGATAGATTTCCTGGCATCCTGGTCTAATTAATTCAAACACTATCATTTCCTCACATTTAAAGTTCATTTTAAGTATTCTCATATTGTATGTTTTGGTGATTTTTCCCCTTTCCTGTCTCTGACACCTCTCAGATTCTCCTCCCCACTGTCTCCCCTTTTCATAGCTTTTCTCTCTCTTAAATTAAAAAGCAAAACCAAAATCAAAAGGATACACACATAAAATATATTGAATTATCAATTGCAAATAGCCTTTTTATTAGAGATAGCAATATGTTCCTTCTTCTAATTCTTCATGCTAAGATTTTTTTTGCTATGAACTTGTGCAGGTCTTGCATGTGATATCACATTCTATATGATTTCACATGTGTACCAGTCCTGTTGTATCCAGAACATGCTATTTCCTTTGAGTCAACTTCTGCCTCTTACATGCTTTTTAGTGTTTCTTTGCATAGATCTCAGATCCTTGAGGGAAGACTGTGGTAAAGACAACCCATTTAGGTGAGTCTTTCAAATGTCTCACTCTGAATATTGTGCAGTGTGTGCCAGATTGTTAATTACCATCTTCTGCAAGGAGCCCCTCTGATGATGGTCCAGTGATGGTCTATCCTCACTTATGAGGATAGAAATATGTTATCAGGGACTGTTATTATGCTATCTATATTTAGCAGAATAATTGAAGTAAATTTTCCTATGACCCATCTAATTTCAGGTTCTCGGCTTGATTAACAGTGTCAAATATGGGTTTCATATCAAGGAATAAGCCTTCAATACAAATGAAAGGTGGTCAACTCCCATAGCATTTGTGCTACTACTATGCAACTGGTATATTTTCTGGGTAGGTACCTAGTGTGCCTCACATGTTTCTTAGCTGGACGAGGTAGTGTCCATAGTTCCATCTGGCACTGGGAATGTTATTTAGTAGGAATGAAGCTTCTAGTTGAGCCTCAGCCCAATTTCTCCATGTTTGATGAACAGAAATGTGTGATCTCTTCAGCAATAGGGTCCTACTATCATTGTATCATGGCGACTCTGTCTACATTTTATGACTGTGAGAATCAATGTTCTAATCTCTCTATTCTTATCCATTGGACTGTGTATCTGTATTTATATTAGTGACATCCATGGCTTGAGACATGGAGTTTGATATACTTATTACACATAAACTAAAGCTAAATTTTAACAGAACATCACTTTAAAACAATGATCTGATTTCCAAGTGGAAAATAGATTTTATCTCCAGTCCTATTCTCATAATACTTCTGAGGGATGAGGCATAATTAAGAACCTTATTTCTTAAAGGTTTATGAATGATAATAACAGAGCCTGTGTACAATTATCTTAGAGTGCATTTGCAAAGAAACAAGTTGAAATATGAAACTCTCAGCCCACTTACTAATTAATTGAACAACTACACAGATATCCATTTTATTTGATTTAACTGTTGTACATAGTTATCATGCATAGCTCCTTCTCTTCCTTTTACCTTCTGAGATGCTGCTCCTGTCTTGTTTTGTATTGCTCTGAGGAAGTGTCTGGGGTGAAAAAGGCACTGTGGTGGGGAGAGTATTCATTGGCTTATAATTCCAAGCTGAAGTCCACTACTGTGGGCAAGTTAAAACATGAATTGGAGTAGCTACTCTGGCAAATAGGAACAGAAAGAGTACATACATTGTAGTTCTCACTGTACTTTTTCCTTATTCCACATTCCCATACCCAGGGAATGGTTTTAATCATTTTCCAGTTGGGTCTTCCTACCTCAATTAATCTAATCATGACAATTCCCTCCCCACCCACAGGTTCAGAGGCTAATCAAATATACACAAAATTTCATTGAGACTCTCTACAGGTGATTTTAGATTGTTATCAAGTTGACAAAACCAACCAGAAAAGTTGCTTTGCCATTTGACTTTTGCTCTTCTTTCAGGGGTTGCAAATTCTTTCATCTTGACTTAATTATCAAATAGAAGAGAAGAACCAATCAATATAAGTGACATGAATGAAACTGTTAAAAATCTAATGTCCTTATGAGTATAAACATGTATGTGGAAATATTTTCATACACAATGCATGGAAAAATAGTTAAACCCCTCAATTACTTGGAATTTATATTTGCATAAGATATTTAAACTCTTTTTAGTAGAGTTGACCCTGAAATTTACTTGGTTTATATTGGACTTCTTATATCTAAAAGTAAATTAGGGGCCAGCAAGATGGTTTAGTAAGTAAAGGCCCCTTCCTCTAAGCCTGACAAGCTATGTTTGGTATCTGGACCCTCCATAAAGGAGAGGACCAAGGCCAACAAGTCCTCTGCTACACACACACACACACACACACACACACACACACATACACATGCCCTTTAAAAATATCTCATTGGGCCATTTGTGGGTTCTACATAATATTATCAAATTTACTTTAATTCTAATTTTAAGAGGACAGAAAATATTATACTAAATAGCTCATTATCTGCTTCCATTTTGGACTGTGAATATTTAATACTCTAGAGGAGTGTTCTAGTTTCAGATTTAAAAATCTGACTTTTGTTCCAGTGACTCCAGTTCAATAGCATTACTGATTTCATTTCTATTACAGATTCAGCACACAACATGGATATCTTCTGATGTTAGTAGATATTGCAGATGTAAAATTCACTTTATTGCTTTGGGTGCCAGATATCCTTGAACACACTGCCAGGAGCATTGCAGCAGAAATTGATAAAATGTGCTTCCAAATTTGAAAATTACCAATAGAACATTTTGAGGCTGCTGGCTTTTTTCCCTTTTGTTTAGCTTTCCTTCATAATACTATGCATATCTTGTTGGTATGTAAGCTTCAAAGCCTAATAAATCATGCATACTCAATGGAATAAATCCATAAACCACTTGCTACTTTAATGGGGGGTATTTCTCAGATAATGAAGCCACTGTTCACTTGACACTTTAGTATGCCATGACTCTGTACCCTTAAATTGACTAGATACTTAGGCGGCTAGCCAAGGAATCCACAGGCGATGGTTTTCAGCTATCTCCCTCAACATATGCCTCTCAGAGGGGATATTTTTCCCAAGCTCTAAAATGCTCTGTTAAGTCTCAATAGCTGCGTTAAAACTTCTATTATAGTCTGTTCTTTTGAGCATGTGCACCATATCCTGGAGGTCAGTACCCCTGAAGGGTGACTTTTTGTAAGACGACCACAGAATCAAATGCAGTTACAAGCAGTTTGAAACATCTCCATTTAGATCGTTTTGAACAATCCTTAATCTTCTGACCTCAAAGGAGTTGAATTCCCAGTAAGGTTAAATGGTTATTTAAAATTACATGTAGTAACTGATGTGAAAAAATCTATTGAATTCCCCATAAGGTAATGTCAAATAAGTTTCATTTAACTCTGTAATACTATTGTTTGTGACACTGCATTTAAATCATTTTTGTTACATATTTCTAAGTGCAGCATAATATTACTCATGTAAAAATTTTATGAATATGTGTGATTGTAGGTTTTCCTGTGTAATACATGAAAGGCATAATACATAGATGGTACGTCATTTTTTCTTGTGGAGAAAACATGCTAATAATATAGCTGCATTCATATTTTTTCAGAATAAATATGTGAAGATAGAATAAATGGGAATAATGTGATTCAGTAAGAACAAATTTAATAATAGACTTTCTGGAATTTTACCAGTTGCTTCATTAAAGGAATTGAAAATTAACCAAACTATAAGAAAGCTTTGAGTAGTCAGAAGTACTATATGTACTTAAACATCCTTAAGGGAAGGATAGCCTAGACTCTAGGCTGACCAGTTTGCAGCTCCAAAACTGAAGTTATTTATTTTTTCATGACAGAAGATGCTCATCTTGTTTTAAGCACATCTTCTTTCTAGGGGTTCCTATACCTTGCAACTAGATAGTGTATGTTTGATGTTGTTTCATTTCCTGGCAGAAATTGATTTCTTTCTCCATGTCTGTATTTCAGAATTCTGACTAACAATCATATACTAAGAACTGAATATAGATAGTGTATGACTTATGGTAGGTGGTCATTAAATATTGGATTAATGACATATTTAATGTAATTTGTGCATGGAATGGTCTTCAGTCTTTGAATTAGTTTCAATTTGACTTTTCTAAAGTTTCCTCAGCAATTTCAGACAGAAAATATAATCTAATGAGACAAAAATAATTTAACCAATATATTTCTGCTTTCTTTTCATTTGAAGGTTTAGCCGTGACAAGATTCATCCTATGGTTATAATGAAGTGTGAAACTTAAAAGTGACAAATTCAACAAACATGAAAATATAGTCAGTCCTCACCATAATTATGATTACAATCAAGTCATATGTAATTAAAAAGAAAAACTGAACAGATATAATTTTATACTCGATATCAGGTTATCAAAATCCTCTTTCTTTGTCAGTGTTTGAAATGATGGTCAACTTCAAATAATCACATTATGTTTTTGAAACTCAAGAATGTACATTTTTATGGCAATTAGGGCCAGACATTTATTTTGTGACATTGCTGATTTTCATAAAACTTCTAGTTCTATGCTGCAATTTCCCCGAGAGTAAACGATGAACCTCCAGGTGCAACATCTGCTGCTGTGAATATAATAGCCATCTCACCAAGCAAGAACAGATGTAGTAACTGTGAGGTCTTCTCTCTAGAGGAAACTAACTTGGGAAAAAAATCACCCTGTACACTTACCATGGGCCAACATGAGTACAAATGTTAACCTGTTCTGTAATTTTTATGTATATGTGGCAAAAGTATAGTTGCCTTAAAGGAGTATTTATGCTCACTAGACATTAAAGTTATCTGCAAGTAATTTTATAACTACATGCACACATACATTATTACCCTTCATTTTATTGTTGCTCTTAAATCTCCCAGTGTCACCTTCTGTATTATATCTTTCTTATATATGTACTATTATACCCAGTACTACAACATTGTATTTGTAATAATATGAGACACAAAACATTTAGCAATTCAAAGTGTGCATTTGAGGTAACATGAAATAATTCTTGCTATGCTTCTGAATTGTGGGTGCTGCCCAGAGATTTGAAATCTTAGAGTAGAACAGCAACTTCCAATACCCTTGTGTAGTCACCGTTAATGAGATGGTTACCTTTCTAGACTTGTATGTAATGGGTACAAAAGTGTGCCTCTTCATGATGAATCCTGAGTAGAGGCAACATATATCACTTATTAAAGTAGTTAGTTAATATGATACCTTACAAGTACTGTAGTTTCTAGTGTATCTCCTAACATAGAACATATTGCATAGAGTAGCAATTGGGTGTTAGAGCTCAGAACAACCCAGGGGTCTGGGAATCATCTAAAAGAGGCTCCCAGCTCCACAAAAGCCTAGACAATGGTTTGGGGAAGGGGGCATTCTGTATGATCATTTGTTTACTGTAGACTCTCCTATCTAGAATTTTAGTGTAGCATAACTATATTAAGCAAATGCTTGCTGAAATTTAATAAGGATGTGTTTTAAATGCAATGTTTTATTAAGCATTCATAGTTTAGTAGCTACACAAAGATAAAATTTCTGAAGAAAAGAGAAATTTAGCTATTATTGTTGTTCATAGCTCATGAAGTTATATGCCTTTCCAGGCATTATCGTCATTAACAAGTGCAGTTCTTTTCATTAGTTTAAATAGAATTTATACAATAAAACATTTAGCAAGGGTGTCACTACAGGTTCTTTCTTTGAGAAGTAAAAAAATTTAATGTTTCATGATTATTTATAAATTATTCCTTATTGTAAGATAATATTTTCCAAGATATTCTCATTTATTATGTCAGTAAGTAAAATCCCTTAATCATTTTATAGTCTTTATGATCTTGTAATCTTCCAATACATTAGGGAAAGAAGCAGATTCATCCAAGGCAAGTAGATGCCAGGACACGTGTCCCTGTATTCCTATATTCTGTACTTATTTTCTTTGTCTTATTCAAGGAAACTTCAAACTCTGAAATTACTTCCCTCTTTCCTTGCTTTCAGATTTTTAAAAAATTTTTTTATCATTTTCAACTTTTTAAATTATGGTCTTCATTCTCATTTTGTATATTGAAAATCCAGTTGCATTTTTGCTTACATAAAGAAATAAACAAATGCAGAACTCAGTGGAATTGAAGTTACACAATGTCTGCTTCAGAAAGCAATGTGGTGTGCCTTTCCCCCAACCTAAACACATGAATGAAGTTAATGAGATAGGAATGAATGCTGTATATTGAAAAACGCTAGCATAGTTGGTGTAAGGATGATTATGCATTTTGAAAACTGCAAACTAGAACTCAAGGTCTAAAGAATTTTTTCAAGATTGTAAAATTACATAAGATATATTAAAATGGATATGACTGACATATACACATTATGAATTTTAAAAGTTGTCTTCTAGAAAATAAAGAAATATATAACCTCAAAAATCTGATACTTATTCTGAGTACTACCTGTATAATAGGCTCATTTAATGTAGCTGGAAGATGACTAAATGTAGGCAACTCAGTCTACACATCTAGTTCTTAGTTTTTTTTTTTTCTGAGACAGGGTTTCTCTGTGTAGCCCTGGCTGTCCTGGAACTCACTCTGTAGACCAGGCTGGCCTCGAACTCAGAAATCCACCTGCCTCTGCCTCCCAAGTGCTGGGATTACAGGTGTGTGCCACCACGCCCGGCCCTTAGTTTATTATTTTAATAATCTGAAATATATTTCTAATATCTACTCTCCTGCCCCCAAATTCCCTTACCTTTTTTCTATTATTATTTTTACACATATGCGCGCACACACACACACACACACACACACACACAAGCACACACAATTAAGCCCATTTAGTGTTGCTCATATACATATGTGTTTAAGTCTTACCAAGGGCCCATTCCTAGAAAAAGTTATTATTCTTCATCTCATTAGCCGCTAATTGTCTGAAGCTCCTCAGGAAAGGGTGATTCTTCCTTCTGAAATTTCCCATATATGTATTGGTATGCTGACTAATGTTATCACTTTGGAGTTTTTACATGAAGTCAAGTAGTTGAGATTTTATTGATGCAGCAATAAAAGTTGATGCAGCAACTCTAGAAGAGAGTTAGTAGACAGCCCGGAATTTTGTGTCTTATACGCTTTCCACCTGATGTGATTTTTCCTAAGACTTAGATGAGGGAATTATGCTATAGGTGTATGTATCATTTGAGATTGGGCACCTTACATTTTTATTCTTAGGACTGAGATAGTTAAACAGAAAGATCCCATTTTTGAAGCCACCTTGAACTACATAGTAAACCTTGAAGGAAAGAAAGAGAAAAGAAGGAAGAAAGAGAAAGGAGAAAAGAAAAATAGAGAAAATAACTTTGTATAGAAGCACAATCGAGAATTGTCATTTTCTGCCATCATGCTCAGCTTTAAAAACTACACCTCCTCATTACTGAGCCAAGCGCTAATGTCAAACCACAAGTATGTGGTAAGGGTAGATTTGGTCAAATAGCTGTAAATAACTCACCTCCCTGTGCAGGTTAGTTTTGACATTCCAAGAAGACAGAGCTATGAGGAAATTGTGTCTATATTTGTACTTTTCTATATCTAGGTGTATTCGGCTGCTAGCCTTGAGTCATTGTTGATGTTTAATTCCTTGAAGTGACTGAATGAGGCCCATGAGCATCACCCTGTGCTTTCACTGTTATCCACATCACCAGATTGCTTTCACAGTAATATTTCAACTCATGTTAGGTAAAATAATTGGGTACTACATCCTTTCCAAGCCAACAAACAAGCTAACAATCTCATTTTTCTTGTACACAAAGTGTAATTCTTGGTCATTCAATACCCAGATTAGTTGGTTAGACAAGAAATGTAAGGCAGTCATTAGTTTCCACCTAAGAACACTTCTAAGGAGAAAGGCTGTGATGCAAAAGCTGTACCTGAGGCTGAACCTTCAGTAGGAGTCACAGAGCCCCAACACAAAGTACAAAATGTGCGATGATTTTTTCAAGTATTCTATTCAGCCAATGCACAAATGTGATGAATTTTATATTTCACAAATTAACTGAACAGAAAGCATCCAGCTATTCCTTACATATAAGAAAGATTGGTGCTGTGATAAGAATTGGGCAGGAGTGCAAACTTTTCCTTTATTTTTCACAAGCTTTTGAGGAAATTTTACTTTTCAAATGATCAATTCATATTTTATGGGTATATTATCTGTAGCTCCTGAGCGATAGTCATCATGGTTTATGACAGTAGCTTACTAACATGCTGCCAAGCATCTGAAATGACTGAGAATGGTGCTTAGGATAGAGGCTTGTGCATGAATCCTTCTATCTCATAGGGAACAACTCTTGAATATATCCTGTCGAGTCTCCCAGGGGTCTCCACTGGGATTGGACCTATAGCGTACACTGTAGTCATCTGTGGTTACAGTCACTGTTGCTCTCCCTTCCTGTTTCTGTTACTTCTCTGTTCTTGCACTGGCCCTCTCTGGGACCACCTGTCCTATATGATGCAGGACTTGGAATTCTTGGCTTAGACTCTTTTTTGGTAAGTGGGAGAAAGGAACTAAAAGGGGTTGTTAGCAATTTACAATGAAATACAATAATATAAGTTGCTCAGACCATTTTTAAAAGTATGGCTCAGTGCTTGTCACTGACAACTTGGGTTCCACCCTGTAGTTCACATTATGAAAGGAGAGAATTTACAATTTGTCCTCTGACCTCCACACATACACTGTAGCAGAAACACCAACACTCTACCAAATAAATTAATAAATGTGACAGAGAATTACACAAAAATTATTTCAGTATAATACAGCATATGGTAAGTTTGTTTAACATCAAGTTACATTTTACAGTCATATATATATATATATTTTTTTCTTTCTGGGAATTAACAAATGTTCATCTTGAAGTAATTGATTATATTCATGCATAAGACTTTGCTATATTGATAATATCCAGTAGAAAATATATCTTGTTTCAGAATTTTCCCTATCCAATCACATTAGGGCAGTCAAAGGCCTGTGATTAGATAGGAAAAGGGTGGTGGAGATACGAGTTTGGGAGACAGAGTGGTCACAGGAGGAGAAGGTAGGAGAAGATGGCTTTGTTCGAGGACCTGTGCTGCATTTACTAGCCACAAATAGCTATGTTTTGAAAAGGTTAGAAATATTGGAATAAAGCTTTTTACCATCAATTGACTCTAAAATTATTGAATTGACATCTTTTAAATTGTAATATTATTTATACATAAATCTGATTGGTTAATTAAGCTTTAAGAGTTTTGATTTACTTGGTTACTGGAAGGGGTTTATGTGGAGAGGGAACACAGCTGGGATGCTAGATGGGAGAGAATAGCTAGGTAGTGGTGGTGGTGAGAACCATGCTGAGTGGGACCCTGCTGGGACATGGTATGGTGGCCTGGTGGGGCAGGAGAGATGGCGGGTCAACATTGTAATATTCCCTGCTACAATATCTGTATAACATTTCCTACTCAAAATATTAAAACTCTGGAAAACTTTAATTTTTTTTACTTAGACAATAATTCCAGTTTATAGATCATTAAGTATAATTACTAGTACATATTAATCATAAATTTAATGCATATTATTGTGCCATTTTCACATATAAACATAATATAATTAAGTGCTTAAAATGTTTATTTTTATTATTTTCTAATTTGTCTAGCTGCATGTGTGTATGTGCACATGAATGGATGTCCATGCAGAGGCCTCTGTGTATGTGACTGCTATGAGCTGTAGCTAAAACTGAGTGTGAGCAGGCCATAGATGCTGACACTTGGACTTAGGTCTTCTGGAAGAGCAGGAAGTGCTCTTGGATATTAAGGCATCTGCTTTGCTCGGCAGATGACAATCTTAAATTTTAAAACTATTTATTAAAATAAAGATACTTATACTTGTTTTGTTCTACTTATGTCCAAAACTCATACACCAATAGATTGATAGGTTTATTAATACATTATGTACATAGAGTAAAAGTATTCTAGGTAAGATACAACACTCAGAAACGACATTTAAAGTAATAATATATTTAATATATAAAGGACCGAATTTACATTGTCAAAAGTTGGTCAATAAGTCCAAAAATAAATTTGAAGTAAATAAATGTCTTCTATCAAAGATAATATTTTTTTATTAAGTAAACCTCTCCTACCTGTAAGAAGAAACACCAACTCTCAAAGGTATATAATACACTACTAATTAGAGAAAAGACATTCTTCCAAAACATTTAAAGGACACAGCTTCCTCAAAACAACATGCTATACAACTATAGCCACATCTAGAAGAATGATTAAGGAATGTATGATGATGATGTTATGCAGTAAATAATTGTGTTGATAATGTATATGGAAAAAATGTTGCTTAAGTGCAGAGGAATCTTAATCCAGCAACATGACTGCTTTGGCAAGGGATTGTCTCCAAAGATCTTCTAGGTCTACATGATTCAGCTTAAATGTAGACAAATCTGGATTACAGTAAATTTGACTAGAATACAACCCCCCCAAAAGAGACTCAGGAGTTGCCCTAAAATCCACTGAAACACATATTTCAGTTAGACCAGGATTTATTGAACACATTAAGATCAGGGATGTAGCTCAGGCTTTGGGAGCTGAGGCTCCAAGCCCCCACATTTTGCAGTGTCAACTTGTAAATGCTAAAACCACAAAAACAACAATGAGCTCATATGCAGGTACAGAAAACACTGCCCAGTGATCAGCCCTGACTCAAGGTATTTTAGACATAACAGTTCATATTGACCTTTAATTTGATGGGCCCTGTGTAACGTTTAGGACTGTGAACATTTTTAAGCTTAAGAAACCTCATAGCATACAGAACATTACAGTATATGTATGGTCAGCATGACCCTGCTCTGAGTCAAGTTATTTTTCTGCATCATTACCTGGTAGGCATATTACAGCAACGATATGAAATAGCTGGCAGGCATAAAACAAAATGGCTACAGCTGTGCTAGGAATGGAGTTCTCAACGACCCTTAGTACACACCTTTAATCCCAAACCATGAAAGTAAGGTTAGTTTAAGGGAGAAAGCAGCCATATTTGAAAATGACATGTAGTAGGAAGGCAAATAAAGTGGAAATCAGAGAGAGATTTGACAGAATAAGTTAGCTGTCTGTCAATTGTTTCTGCATATCTGTTAGGCGGGAGATTGTCCTTCAAGCACTGTGGAAGGATGGCTAACTTTGAAACAGATACCATTAACAAAGAGGTCTTTAATAATTAAAACATGTTATAATTCTAACCATAACAAAGTATTTTATAATAAAATCATGTTACACTCCATCAAGAAACTGAAAGACCATGGGTCTCCCAATAACATCTCCTGGCCTTTTCTACTCTACAGTATCCCTATAATCACTGTAATGTGTTCTCTATTAGTCTCTGAAATGCCTTCAGTTGATATCTTGCTTTCCTTGTCTTTTTTTACTGTCATTAAGTCATGCTTAAAGTCAAACTCCCATAATGTTTAACACCCTAATATTGATTTTTTCTGGCTACTAAATATGAGCATGACAGAAGGTCTGTTAGCCTGGTGTAGAGTTGCCATATCCTAACTTGTCTTCTGCTGGCATCAATGAAATAAAAGTCCTCACTTCTAATGACACATTGCTCTATGTAATTCAGATCGTCAGAACATGATGTTATTTCTCTTCTAGATTCTAAAGGCTGAAGTCTACAAATACTCTTCTAGGCTTCTCATCTCAGTAGTGTCATTTAGCTCCATGATATTACTTTTGTCATGAATCCTTTTTCTAAAGCCAAAACTGAACACAAGAACATTTATTCAGAATTTCTATAATGAGGCAATAGTTTTCTATTTTGGTTTATGGGTTTAATTTTTGCAAGAATTTCTAAGCATGCATATAATATTTTTATCTTTTAAAGAAAATTTGTATCAAAAACTTTATTCTTATTGCAGAAGTATAATACTGGCTATTTATAGATTTGTGTGCTTCAAATGCATTGTCCTTTATTACCAGTAAAATTACAAAAAATTTATATAAAGCACATGTTGTATTTATTTCTAATGTGTCATGTTTACTAGTAATATTAAAAGGGAAGGGTGCGTTTTTTCTGCAACCTCGTTTGTTTATTCTCAAAAAATAGTTTAGTGATGAAAATCTAGAAACATTAGATTAGTAATATAAAATTTAGTAAAATATTTTGTACTGGACTACTTCCAATTATTATAAGTAAAGAAAATTGAGCAGCTAGTAATTGCTAAGTCATATTATCTGTACAAAAATTAATAACTGGCATACACATCTCGAAAGCACACTGGAATGCTAACACTGTCCTTCAAAGTCATTATGAGGCAAATAACAAGAGAAGATGTACAAAGCATTGAAGTTAATAAAACAAACACTGGGTGGTAGCTGTCCTGTGGAAGGTTAAGAAACTGATGTAGAGGAGGAAGCAATTCCAAAGTATGATGGAAAAAAAAAAACAGAGCAAATTCACTGTGTCAAACTGCATAGCATATTTCAGCTAACAACATTGTACTCCTAAAATCTATTCATAGCAGACAGAAGACAAGAGAAAATTGGCTCTCAAAAGTGACAGGGGAGAAATGTATCTTGTGGATAAGGAAAGGTTTTGCTAAGCAGTTTATTTTTGCTTCCATCAGTACAGGGAGAAGGCTATTTCTGTGGGCATGTTTCTTTTTTATGTCATTTCCCAGACTCATTAGGACCACAGCCAATCAGAGCTGGCATCATGGCTGAGTCTGACCCTTAATTGCCTTCTCAGAAAATGCAGACATTTCCAGTGGTGCTCATTTACACCTGGTAGGCAGCTCCATTGCTTTCTTGATGAAACATAGAGGTAGAAAGTATAGTTTTCATCTTAGTTAGTAAGCCTGCCAATAAGTTTAAATGTGTGAAAACATTAGACCCTGGGATCATCTTGGATATCAGATATTCTGCAACAGTGTCTTTCTTAGCAAGTTCCGAATATTCCAGATTGTATTGATATTGGTTTTCTATTAGACTGGCTACACCTAGGGAATTTCTCTAGTTGGTGTCCTAATCAGTAAATGACACATGCTCATTTTTTTCACAATCTTTTTTTTTTTTTCTTTTTCCCTCTGGTCAATACCACACCACCTATACATCTCAGTCTGCTGCTGCTGTTGTTGTTGTTGCTTTGGTTATTTTATTTATTTACATTTCAAATGTTGTCTCCCTTCCTGGTTTCCCCTCTAACCCATTCCCTTCCCCCCCCCCGCTCATATAAGGGTGCTCCTCCAGCCACCCACCCATTCCTGCCTCAGTACCCTAGCGTCCCCTACACTGGGGCATGCTGGGTCACAGGACCAAGGACCTCCCCTCCTATTCATATGTAGCTGGATCCATGGATCCCTCCATGAATATTCATATTTAGTGGTTTAGTCCCTGGGGGTTCTGGGGTCTGCTTGGTTGGTATTGTTGTTCTTCCTATGGGGTTGCAATCCCCATCAAGTCCCTCATTCCTTCTCCTGACTCTTTCATTGAGGTCCGCAGGCTCAGTCTGGAGTTTGGTTGTGAGTATCTGCATCTGTTTTAGTCAGGCTCTGGCAGAGCCTCTCAGAGGACAGTCATATGAGGCTCTTTTTGGTATGAGCAATAGTGTTGGGTTTGGTTTCTGCATGTAAGATGGATGCCTAGGTGGAGTGGTCTTTGGCTGTCCTTCCCTTCAGTTTCTGCTCTATTTTTCCCCTGCATTGTTTTAGACCGGAACAATTCTGGGTTAAAAAATTGAGATGGGGGTACATCCACTAATTTCCATTTTTTAATGCAGATGGGGAATTGGTAGTAGCCACTAGAAATTCCCGGACTCCAGGGAAGATAGAGGCTCCCAGGATCCAATGGGGGATGACTTTAGCCAAAATACCCAACAAAGGAGAGATAGTTGACAGATGGGGCCACCCACTCATCTCAAAAATTTTAATCCAGAATTGTTCCTATCCAAAGGAAAGACAGGGACAAAAAAATGAAACAGAGAGCGAAGGAAAGGCCATCTAGAGACCACCCAACCAAGAGATTCATCCAATCTGCAGACACCAAACCTAGACACTATAACCAATGCCAAAAAGCAGGTGCTGACAGGAGCTTGGTATGTTTGTTCCCTTGAAGGTTCTGCCAGCACCTAATACAGATTCAATACTCACAGTCAACCATTGGACTGAGCCCAGGGAACCCAAGAGAATAGCTAGGGGGATGAAGTACCTGAAAGGGATTACAATCTCATTGTAGGAACAAGGTCAACTAACCTGACAACCCAGAGCTCCCAGGGATGAAACCACCAACTAAAGAGTATTCATAGGGGAATCCATGGCTCCAGCTATGTATATAGCAGAGGATGGCCTTATCTGGCACCAGTGGGAGGCAAGGCCCTTGGTCCTGTGGAAGCTCGATGCCCTGGCATAGGGGGATGCTAGAGCAGTGAGGTGGGAGTGGGTGAGTAGGTAGAGGAGCACCCTCATAGAGGCAAAGGGAGGGGGTGAGGGTGGGTGGGATGGGAGGTTTGTGGTGGGGGAACCTGGAAGAAGGATATTGTTTGAAATGTAAACAAATACAATGATTAATAAAAAAAAGGAAATTTTGGGGGTGGAGTGATAGTTCAGTGGTTAAGGCACTGACTTCTCTTTCAGGGGTCCTGAGTTCAATTCCCAGCAACCACATGATGGCTCACAACCATCTGTATTGGGGATTTCATGCCCACTTCTGGTGTGTCTGAAGACAGTGGCAGTGTACTTTCATATACATGAAATAAATAAATAAATCTTAAAAAAAAAGAAAGTTATAGGTGTGTCTATGTCAACAATCATGCTTTCTAATGGTATAGGAGATTAACAAAATATGTATGACTTATTTGGGCTTACCAGACTACAAAATTATTCTAATTATATGCTAAGTACATTAAATTTATACCTTAAAAATTCAAATGGATTTGAGAAGTAATTATAATGTACTTTAATATTTAAGTTTTGAATTCCTACCTTAGACAGTAAATATCTTGATAAAGTTTGTTAAGTGTAAGAGTTGATAACTAAAAATGATTCTTTTTTCTGATGTTTGCTTTACATATTTAATTTAGCATAAAATAGATCCTATATACAAAGAACTATTATCATCATTATATTGGATCACAAACTGACATCAGAGAGATCCATTGATTACCTAGGTCACATATCTCCTAAGTGGCAATACCAGGGCATGATCCTACTGGATAAAAGTTTATACTTTTGGAAAATAATAGTTGGTCTATCTTGGTTAAAAATTCCATGATGCTCATTGTAGATTTTACAAAGTGAAAATCAACTTTACATTATTAAATTATAGGTTTCTAAGTGCAATAAGAATGGAGAATTAAACCTTAAGGAGAAATTAGTAGAAAAAAAATGAAAGGTGTTTACAATCCATTTATTTTCTCATATATCCCATCTGATTGATCCAAACAGTTGAAGTGGTCTCTTTTGGTGATCAAGAACTTTTGTTCCTATTTCTCTACCCATTACTGTTGTGAGCAAGGACCAAATGGTCATTAAAAATGAAATTCAAGTTGAGCTATAGAAATCTGTTTCCAGTCTTTTCTATTAGAAAATGTTTGATGTAGAAAGCCAAAGCTAGGCCAGTATCTCTGTGCTTGCTGTGAAGCAAAGGCTGGCACGCGGAGAAAGTAACCATCAAGCGAGGAAATGGTACTCATAGGTGATGCACTGTCCACCATCCTTTTCCCATTAAACCTCATTTCAAGAAGTTTACTTTGCCTCTTTGGATTTAGTACTTTCTACCAGTAACAGCCAATGCACACCAGTAGCACACATTTTCTCCTAATATTGATTATGAATCCGTTTTAATAAAGACAAAATAGGGAGGAGGGAGGAAGGGAGGAGAGCCCGGAGCACAGTATTCTCGTATCACATTGAGTTTCTATTGAATGGATATAGCAGTGACAAAAATTCCTAGTGAAGCAACAACCTTTAGAAACAGTCGATGTCCAGTTGTAAATGTCTCTGGTCATTAAGGTCTCTTTCAAAATCCTTTTCTAAGAGTTACACAGCCTATAAAGATAATTACTCTATTAGAAGGGCTCATATTTCTTAATCAGCCACTGGTTCTGCATAAGGACAAGTCAGTAAGTAACAAAAGGCAGGAAGCAGTACAGCAAATATAGAAAAACATGATTCCCCAGGTTGCAAAACGCGAAGCAGAAGAAGCTACAGATAGGATCGGTCACTTTCCCCAAACACTACTTCAGGGTTTAAATCATGCTCAGCCTTGTGTAGTATTCCAGAATGGGAGTTTCAGTAATTTTATGTGGCCATGAGTGATAAGATTTAACTGAGATCACTCATAGGCTTGAAATTGATTATTCCCCATCCTAACTTCACAGACTATGTATTCAGATAACATATATGAGTTGTATAGTAAAATGATCATTCTTGACTGCTTATACTTAAACACTTTTGGTATCAAATTTATCCAAAGGAAAGATACGAGTTTAATCCTCGAAATCATTTGAAAATGGTGTGACAAAAATCTCCTATATTTATTACAGTATAGAAATGAGACAGAAATATATTATATTAGTACAGAAAATGTGGGAAAATGTAGGCAGGCCTAATATTTTAAGAACCAATAATCTTATTAAAATATGTCAAACATAAATGATTCAAAATAGTGCATTTTATGCTTGTAAAGATGCAGGGGGGAAGGATTGTTTCATAAAATGCTGTCATAAACACAAGAATATTTAGTGACATAAACCAAGTTATTAAAAAATTAAATATGGCTAAATTCTTTGAACATTTTGTGTTAATTAAATCAACAATGTGACAAAAATTATATTATAGAAAATGTAAGATGCCATAATAAAGACCTATGATACATATTTGATAATATTTAAAGGTACAATAAATATGGTACAAAGCTGTAATATGGAATTTTAAAAATTAGAGTTCTATGTATGTTTTAGCTATGGATGTAACCATGTATTCATATGTTTTATCTTTTTAAAGTGAAGCATTTGTCTTAGTTTAAAACACATTGCCTTATTCAACACCAGGCTTAAATCAATATTTAAATAACTAAAAATCTATAGTTAATATATTAATTGAATGTATATAAATACAATAAGTTTGTACAACATAGGCCATTTTTTTCAAGAGTGGGCAAAATGATTTTAGAATTAGAAGAAGTTTTATTTACTTGTTCCCTTAATATCAAATAGGAGCTATAAGTATTAGATATTAAGAGGAATGATTCTATAAGAAACATTGTAAGTGGGAATTAGAATTAGCTATTTTATAATGCAAACAGAATTATTAATCTAAGTTTGATTTTAATATATAAAACAGACATATCCATATGGTTCAAGAAAAAAAATTGTCAAGAATCTCCAGTGATTAATAATATTTCCACATGTTCTATTGAGATATGTAGATTTACTACAAGGTTCTCAGTTAGTGGCTTTAACAGAAGTACAAATTCTTGCAGCTCAAGCTATATTGGTTGTTAAAGATGTCTTCCTGGTATGGCTAGGTGTTTATGTTGACTATCCTCTGAGGGGTCATATGGGACTACTGAACAGTGTGTTCTTACACAGTTTCTCCATGTGACTGTGGTTTGTCACAGGATGCCATGACTTCTTATCATCTGCTTACCTACTAAGGCAGACACTGGCTAGATGTGATGGGCTACATGTGACTCACAGGGTCATCCTGAATTTAAAGGAACAGTGCTGTATTAGTTACCTTTCCTAACCTGTGATTGTACCTGACAAAAGCAAAGGAAGGAAAAGTTAATTTTGGCTAACTGTTTTATGCTACAGTCTCTTATGTTGGGGATGTCATAGTGGAAAGAATTGAGGCAGGTTATTCTACTGCATCCAGAGTCAGAAAACAGAGACAAATGAATGCTGGTACTTAGGTTCTTTCCAGATTATGTCAGTCCAAGATTCTAACCCATGAATCATACCACCCACCCATGGAGTGTCTTTTATTTTAAACCCCACTAACTCAATCTAGAATCTGTGTCAAAACATTCTTAGAAGTGTATCTAAGTGTATCTGTATTTCCACATCCTGTAACGGTGACAAGAGAGGACATCAGATGGTCTGTACCCTCTAGCAGTAAGCCAAAAATAAATAAATAAATAAAACCTAAGTCACTTCTTGAAGCAATAACAAAAGTAAGTTTGCAGATACTGCATCAAACAATAATTAGCCGCACTATGTTTCATTGCTAGGGAAAGATATCTTTGGTAAACAGCTTCTAAAAGTCACTGTTTCTGGTAATAGTACTTTTCTTTGGCATGCTACATTGATCAGGTAAAGCTCAAATGTTGTATTTATCCTAAGGTTAAAGAATGAGTGATCCTATAAGACCTGTATGGACTTACTCAAGGTCTCTGCAGTGATGACCCTCAGTCATTCACTCATATCAATAAAATAAGTGTAGGAAGCTGGGCAATGGTGATGCACACGTTTAATCCCAGCACATGGGAGGCAGAGGCAGGTGGATTTCTGAGTTCGAGGCCAGCCTGGTCTACAAAGTGAATTCCAGGACAGCCAGGGCTACACAGAAAAACCTTGTCTCAATAAAAAAAAAAAAAAACAAAAAACAAAAAAAAGCAAAATAAAATAAAATAAGTGTAGGCTTGAAGCCAAAATACTATGATTCACCAATGTGCCAAAACTCGTCTTTGAACTCGGGAAGCACACTCCTTTTGGAACCTGCGTTTGTTTTATTGTTCACAAAATCAAATAGACCCATTTACTGCTTCTGCCTCCCCTCTGTCGTATCCTCACACATCACTTCTCTCACAGATGCCTTACGTGCAGACATTCTGAAGCTGATTCTTTTAAACATCATGATGCCTTCTTTCACCTATGCCCCACATCCATCTCTCTTTTTCTGAATTACCACACTTTCAATATTTGTCTGATCATTTACACTTGCTATATATCATTTACTTCCCCATTGAAAATCTCCTCCATGGATGAAAGGGTTAAGCTCTCTGCATGACAAAACAAGACCAAGAGAAACCTATCCCTATCTCAGGGGTTGTATGAGCAATAAATAATTGTGGTTAAAGAGAAGGTTCTCTTCTTCAGTGGTGTAACTGCTTGCAGGCTATACAGGGAGCTTTCTTAGCTGCCACAGTGAGGTGCATTTTGCAATACTGCCAATACCAATTATGTTCATATATGTAACCTACTACTTCCTATATACTTGTAACCTCAATGCACTTTGTGATCCAACAAGTTGGACTTGGATGGGATTATTTCTTTGTCATTACCTTCTCTATCTGATGAAGAGATGTAAAATCACCAGGAACTTGAACAAATAGCAGGTGAAAATATAGGCACATATTGTAACATCCTCTCAAGTAGCTAATAGATTTATTAGCCTTATTCAAGTGTTCCTTCCAAGTGCCCATAAACATGGGACATACTGCATTAATAGCAAACTCTTGTTATAGACTTTTTTTGCATAGGCCCTGTACTTTCACTAGTTGACAATTTCATAATCTTTTATGGCAAAATAGTCACTTGTGTATCTTGGCTAAATATTTAATGAGCTTATTGTCTAATTATCTAGTACCTTAGCATTGGCTATCAAGTTGACATATTGTAAAATTCTGGTAAAATTCTCGATTAAGCAATTGTCCTTTTCAGATCTGCTATGGCCATGGTTGTGGATTATATTTTTGATTGCACATTGATGTAGGAGAGGCCAGTCAACCATAGGCAGGACCATTCTCTGGACAAGTAGTTTGGGGGTATAGAAGGAAGAGCTGAGCATGAACCTGAGTGAACTGGTATAAAGTGTGAGCCAACACAGTCCATAGTTTCTATTTCAAGTTTCTGCCTAAAATTTCTGCTCTGACTTTCTTTAATGGTGGACTATGCAAGGGTAAGCCAATTATACCATTTCTCCCCCTCAGTTTATTTTTGTCAGTGTTTTTCAGAACAACAACAAAGGCGACTAGAACACTTACCACTGTAATCATGTTGCCAAACACTAACTCAAGGCTTGAACAGACATTCAAATAAATTAAGTGGGTATAAAATAAAGAGATGTTTCCTGTCTCGCAGTGACCAAGCACAATGTCAGGCTATTTCCTTATTACACAAAAGTACTAACAGAATCTACTGGATTCCTAAAGTACTACTGTAGCAAAGACCTCCTAAAAATGCAAAACAAACAAGCAAAACCAAGCCAACAAACTAAATCAGTCCAGCGTTAGTGGCACACATCTTTAATCTCAGCACTAGGCAGACAGAGGCAGGCATATTTTTGAGGTATAGGATAATCTAGACTACAATGTGAGTTCAGGACAGCTAGGGCTAATATAGAAAAACTCTGTCTCAAAAACATTAAACAACAAGAACAACAACAACAACCAAAGAACCAAACACACACACACACACACACACACACACACACACACACACACAGAAACCAAACCAAACCAAACCAAACCAAACCAAACCAAACCAAACCAAACCAAACCAAACCAAACCAAACCAAACCAAACCAAACCAAATCAGTTCTTTTTTAACTTGTAGCCTTGAAATTATTTTCAAATATAAAACTAATTTTCATTGCAATTATCACTTTCCTATTTTGCAATGTATAACTGATTCTCCACTTAGTAAACAACTAAGGTTAATTGTTAAAAATGCATACTATATTTAATTTTAAACGGGCAATCTGTTCTTAAATCTGTTTTTTTTTTTTTTTTTTTTTTTTTTTTTTTTTTTTAGGTAGGGCTTCTCTGTGTAACAGTCCTGGCCATCCTGGAACTTGCTTTGTAGACTAGGTTGGCCTCAAACTCAGACATTTATCTACCCCTGTCTCTGCCTCTGCCTCCTCTGCCTCTGCCTCTGCCTCCTCAGTACTGGGATTAATGGCTTGCACCACCACTGCCTGACTTGAGATAGTTTTATTTTAATTTTACTTCCCAATTAGTTCCTTCTCGATGAATTATTTTAAAGTAACACTGTCTTCATTTGCTATTTTGATGTTTAAATTATAAAAACACCAACATCACAAGAAGCTAAAAAATGCTTTGGCTATAACTATAATATATAGTGTATTGTGTTATTCAGTACCCATAACAGAATTAATTTCCTATCACATATTTATTAATGAGACATCTCATGGTACTCTCTCAGTTTTAAACCACGATTTCTCTTGAAAAACTATTAAGCTTATACAGGTCTATTTGCATATCTTACCATAATTATACTTTAAGACGACAGTATAAATCCAACTCTATGGTATCCTTGTAGGTACTTACTTCACATTGCTTTGTTTGGGCACCTATTTGGCTTATTTTTCTTTTGTCATTGCGCATGCATGTGTGCATCTTGGTTGTCTTTATTTGTGTTTGTGTTTTACGTTGTTTAAGGGTACAGTTGGTTGGGTAAAATTATGGAAATAATCTGGGAGCAGTTTAGAAAGATTAAAAGTATGATTATAATATCTTAAATGCACTCCAGCCAAGGAAGAGGTAGGCTAACTGGAAATCTTCCTTTTCTTCTCCCATTCTCACTCTGTAGTATCAAAGTTCAGTCACTCTGTAGAATCCCCAGGTCTGTAGCCATTCACATGCTGCCCCGTCCTGCCTCTTCCCTTCCTCCCTTTCCAGACCCATCTCCTGTAGCACAGAGATCCACCCCTCCAACCTTCCTTTCCCTTCTCATGTTTTATCTTAGCTCCATAGTTCAGGATTGAATCCCTGGGAAGTAGCAAGCCAGTATATCCAGGGAAGCCTGCAAACTAACTTCAGATCTTCACCTTTCTCTCCATGTCTCCCAATCCAATCCCACCATCTTATCCCAGCTCTTTAGCAGGACAACTGCATCCCACCTCCCATCCCTCCTACCCTTGCAGCCATCTCCAATGGCTCACATAGCTGAAGCATGAAACAAGGACCATAATATATGATATTAAGGAGGAAATGAATGAATCCTGTACAGGAATCTATACAAACACAAGCAAACAGTACAAAAGAATAATCAAACCAAGACCTGAAAGTGGAAATAGAATCAATAAAGAAAACCCAAACTGGGATAAAATATTAATGAGAAATATAGCAACTCAAGAAGAAATGTTAGAAGCAAGCCTTGCCAACAGCTGAGGAAATCATCATGCAGGAGATGAAAGAGAGAATCTCAGGCATTATATTTAAACACCTCATTGTATTACATATGATATATAGATAATTATATAATACATATTATTATAATATATATATAATTGTATATAATTATATATTAAATATATAAATAAAATATATTAGATGTATAATATATCACATATATTATATATTGTATTACTTGTGATATATATGTATATATATAAAATCACTTATTTGATAGTAGAAATTATCTTCTTTCTACCTTTGTACACAGGCTATCTGAACTGGCAAATTAATTTGTTCTCACCATTTTTTCACAATTTGAGTAACATTACACCTAAGTATACAGATTTAACTCTTCTTCCCAAAATGTTTGCTAGTTATTGTTTGTTTTGAATCTGTCAGGAGTTGGTTTTCTTTATTATCATTTATTTATTTTTATTTGTAACGAGTACACTCTTGCTGTCTTCAGACACACACCAGAAGAATAAATCAGATCTTATTACAGATGGTTGTGAGCCAACATGTGGTTGCTGGGAATTGAATTCAGGACTTCTCGAAGAGCGGTCAGTGCTCTTAACCACTGAACCATCTTTCCAGCCCCTATCAGGAGTTTAAAAAAGGAGTATATTGTATACAAACAGTTTTTATTTGTTTTCAATAAAAAAGAACAACACAACAAAAGAACACTATTCTTTCCTGTTGGATTAACAAACTCACCTCTTGCTTGTTCAGAAATGCTTTTTGGGATTATGTGAAATATGAACAGTTTTCAGTGAGTGTGCCTTTGCACAGGTATGCTGACTAACTCCTGTTTACAGCCTACAAACATGTCTGTGCGTAGGTTTTGAATATTCGAGAAAACTGAGAGACACCACTGCACTGTCCACAGAAAGGTTTCTCTCAATCCTCTTTAAAAGTATATGCCTGATGGAAAGTTTTGACTTCTGAGAAAGAAATCAATTTCGTAAAAGCTCCTCATTTTACTAAATAAAATATTGAATGTAAAATTGTATAACAAAAGTAAATATAGTACAACTACTGAGAATACATTGTATAAAACAAACAAACAAACAACAAGCCAACAAACAACGGAAACCAAATACCTGTTTGATAAGCCTGTGATGTCAAGTGCTATAAAGAGTACATATGATAATTTGTACCATTAAATGTAAAGTGCTTACTTTGTGGTTTTCAATTTAGCTATTCAAGTACTCTCATACAAACTAAGGGAGTATATTTTTGTTATAAGTATCTTTAAAATGTGTTTCTCTACAGCTTCCCCAGGGAAATGGTGTCTCCTCTGTGTGTCTCTTCAGATGGCGCTTCCCTCCCAGCTCTTAAAAGTTCCTTGCTTTTAATTCAATCTCTTAGAGGTACTTTGGCAGCTAATCTAAATTATTAGAGCCTTTTCCCTGTAATACAAACACTTAAAAGGTAGCTTTTCATTTTCCTGGGCATGCCCACACAATCTTTCTTTGTACATTATACTTCAGAGATAATGTTTCTTTCCCCACCCAAAGTCTGAGACACAAAAGATACCAATTTAGGTATGTATTGTTATTTGCCTTAGCTCACAGTATATCAAGAAATTTTAACAACAGGGAAGAAATAATGGGTGCAATGCACCAGGATTTCAACATGTAAAAGCAGAAACACTTCTTACAGCTAGTTTTCTCTTGACTTTTATGTATTCTTTGATAATTCCATTCATGTGTTCAGTATATTATGATTATATCTATCTCCCCATTTCTGACCTATAACGATGACAGTACTACTTCCTAATACTTCCTAACACTTCCAATTTCTGAATGTTGGGCCATGCAAAGGAGAGTAGATTCTGTACTATTGCTCCTAATATGCTTTCTCCTGCTGGTGTCAGGACTTGATGAGTCTGTGGCCCTCACTCATGAAATTGCTCTATCCTAGGCAAGCATTGTATTTTGGCTCCTCTGACTTCAGCATTTCGAATGCCTGGGATTCTTTTATGGCTTTATGATGTCAGCATGTATAGGGGGATTTGAAGCAGGAAAGGCATCATCACTGGCATGGAAAAGACTCACATTTGCAGAATATTTATATATTCTATTAGTTGTAAAAACCACACTTCTAAATCTCATGGTCCACCAACAGAAGGTAGGACTTCCTGAAAATACTGTTGGTTAGAGAACCTAAAATATCTGATATGTAACAGGCATTTTTGCCAAGTTTCTACTTATGTGTAAATAGACTGGCAACACCTTTTGTAAGTAGATCCTTACACATATTAGGAAGAATTCTAAACCAGGAGAAGTATTTTATGAAGTCGGTTTTGGCTCTAGAGTTTACCTTTTTAAGAACTCGAGTTTTGAGCCTTTTTCTTTTTTTAAAATTCAAGCCTCTCATGGTCTCATGCTTCTGCCTGCCTTCTCCCTTCCTAAAGAAATGTTCTGCTAGATCCGTTTACTCATAGTTGAAAATGACTCATGAGACTGAATGCTCCCTGGAAAATTTGCATTTTAACAGAGCTCAAAATTGTACAGTGCATGCAGGTTCCTTAGCAGCAGAATGTGGGAAGCCATAACACTCAGGAGATGGGGATTGCTTTCTTTTTAAATCTGGACTCTCCACAGGCATCACTAATTTAAAAACCTCATGCATCTCTTGTCTTTCATACTTTCCTCATGTGAAGGAGACTGTGCACACTTCACTGTGAAGAGAAAGAGGAACTCATGCATTCCTCTAAGAGGCATGCAATAAGGCTTTCGACTAATTTGGGAATTAAGCGTTACAAAGGCATAGTTGTCATGGGAAAGCACTTTCAGTCACTGCCCTGAATCATTCATGCATCTCTCAGGAAAGCTAAAAGGCTTAAAATTCTCTCTGACTTCAACCTCGAATTCATTTCACTTCTGCATATTCCATCCTATATTCTAATTTATCCTAAGATCTTTTCATACATCCCCACCCCACCCCCCAATCCTTAACATTTAAGTCTGCCATCTGCTTAATTTGTTTTACTGTGCAGGATTTAGCTGGAAGCATACCGAAATGAAAGCACTTATGCTTTGTAGCTTTGATTTCACACGTCACAAGAAAACAAGGTCTGTAAAGCCAGCACAGAGCTGAACATCCTTAGAAGCAAATAGCAGAAGAGGTGGGTCAGAAGCAACATTGCCTTTAATGTGCTAAAGACAGAATTTTTATGCTTGTATGGAATGTGAGATGGAAGGGAGGAAAAGCAGGGAAAATAGGAAATGATGATAAGTATTGTATTCTTAAAATGGACATAGTGTAATAAGAGTGTATAAAAATGACCACTACTCATCCATGTATCTGTGGGCTGGGCCCTTCTGAGTATAAATAATATGTCCCTCCATGGTATGTGAATTATATGACGTCAGGGGTTCCTCCAGATGCAGACATCCTTCTTCTCATGTCCAGGCACACTTGGCCTTTATTGTGGTCTAGGATGTTTTTTGAGTGAATCTTTTCATCCATTTACAGTGGTTTTATGAGCTCTTCTACATACAAGCAGGGCTCTTTATGCTGTCTACTGTCTATTCCAACTCATCTTTTAAGTGTTCTGGAGTAGAGAACAAATAACCACTCTGTATTTCATTATTCCCCTGCATACAATAAAGACACATGCTCCACTATGTTTATAGCAGCCTTGTTTATAATAGCCAGAAATTGGAAGGAGCCCAAATATCCCTCAAAGGAGGAATGGATACAGAAAATGTAGTATATTCATACAATGGAATACTACTCAGCAATTAAAAATAATGAATTCATGCAATTTTTAGGTAAATGGTTAGACCTGGAAAATATCATCCTGAGTGAGTTAACCCAATCACAAAAGAATACACATGAAATGCAATCACTGATAAGTGGATATTAATGAGGCCAGAAGCCCTAAATACTCAAGACACAAATAGCAAGTCAAATGATTCCCAAGAAGAAGAAAGGAGAGGACCCTGGGCCTGTAAAGATTGCATCCAGTTTAGTAAAGAAACCGAGGGGGGAGGGGGAATGATTGGGGAATAGTTGGGGGGGAGAGGAACTATGGGAAGTATGGTGGGTGGGAACTGGGAAAGGGGAAAGCCTTTGGAATGTAAACATAGAATATAGAAAATAAAAATTAAAAAAAATATTTCTATGTTTAAAATAGTGAACATCACAGTTCCCAATAAGTACATATAACTATGCATTTTTATTATTATTTCATCATCTGAAAAATTCATGATTTTTAAACTAAAAATTATTTGTTCTAGTTACTGGAAATATGTAGGTGTGATAATCAGAAAAAAAATGGCTAGGAAAGCAACCTTTTAGATGTCTAGTCCTGAATTCTAGGCTTTGTTCTGTGTAGTGCATTCAACTGGAATCAAGAAGAGCTGCGGTCGATTGGAATCAAGAAGAGTTCAGGAGTGGAAGATTAACTTTATAAAAGTTCTTAGACTGCTATTATTCCATAAGATTGCCTAAGCTCCATTCACATATGGCTGTAGGTGTCAGCCTCTGTCTGAGTCAGTTGGTGGATTGGGCTGCTCAGAGGACAGCCACTCTAGGATCCTGTCTGCAAGCACAAAAGTGTGTCATGAATAGTGTCAGTGATTGGTGCTTGCCCATGGGACGGGTCTCAAATTTGGCTGGTTATTGCTTGGCCACTTCTTCAATCTCTGCTCCATCACCAATCTGCACATTTCTTGTAGACAGGATAAGTATAGCAGCCCTTAAGGGAATAGTACTTCCACAGGAAGACCAACAGAATCAACTAACCTAGACCCTTGGGGCGATCTGTGACTGAACCACCAAACAAAATACAGTCTGGAACTAGGCCTCCCCACACATATGTAACAGATGTGCAGATTGATTTTCATGTCAGTACTGAACAACTAGAGCAGGGGGCTCTCCCAAAAGCATTTGCCTGTATGTGAGAAATGTTCTTCTAGCTAGGCTGCCTTGTCTGGGCTCAGTGGGAAAAGAAGTATGTAGCCTCTTGGAGGCTTCAAGTGCCAGGGTTGGTTGAAACCCAGGGGACCCTCATCTGCTTAGAGGAGAGGAGATGGGTAGGGGGAAAGATTGTGGGAGGAGGTGACTGGGAAGAGTGCAGTGAGCAGGATGTAAAGTGAGTAAGTAAACAAATAAATAAAAATAAAATAAAAATACTTAGACTGAATCAGATTGCCACATAGAGAAGATACATCTGTCACAAATAACACGGAATCTACAAATCCTAATTTGTAGTCGATACATTTATAATATATGGTAGTTCTAACCCAGTACACTACACTGCTTGGGATGCTGTCTCCTCAAAGGCTGATAAATCTGTGTCTTCTTCACTTTCTTTACTCAGACCCAGCATTGTGATGTTAGGTGACCTAACTCACTTTGGTTTAGCTTAGGTTCACTCTGAATAGGTATGGAAATTGTAACTTCATGGATGATTTAAACAGTCCCAAAATATCCCATCTAAACTATGCTTGTGGACTAAAATATGCACACAATGGACATTTTCATACGGGGGAAGAGACAAAAGTGAACATAATTCAGTGACTCGAACGAAAGGCCAAAGTTGTGTCGATTTCTTCATCAACACGTTCCATCTAGAAGCCAGCTGCTCCAGAGCAGTTTCTGAGATAATCGGCAGGATTTACATTCTAGAGAAGCGTCCTTTGGTAAACAACTTCCTGTTGGTGTGGAGATTGCTTTAGGGATGGAAAAGTAGCCCGCGCTGACATTTCCATGACAAAGTAGTGCCTTGGAAACCCCAGTTGACTTTTGCTCTCTGTTTCCTCTCTGGTCTGGCTACTCCCACCCAAGCTTGATGAGTCTCATCCTACATGTGAATTTCATTTAGTAGTTTCTGTCTCCTAGCAATGTAATTTAGTGTATCTGCCCGGGGCAGTGAGGCCACTAATCACTCCCTTAAATCCAGGTTGAATTAGGTTACAGTATTCTTAATAAGAGCTACTTTTTCTTTTCTTTTTTTTTTTCTAGTTCTTTTTCTTTTTTCTTTTGACAGGGAGTATATAAAGAATATTTGGGCTTCACCAGACTTTACTTAGAATTTTGACATTTCCATGAACTTGAATTTGTTGCACTAATTAAATTCTAAAATATTGTATTAAGATATAACACTGCTGAATTATGATATTGCTTGACATAGCCCCTTAAATTTAGTGCCTGTGTGAGTATATCAGTTGTCTCCAACTGACTTTGTTCCATTTTCTGTGGCTTTGTGATCAAATATGCTATTTGTTTATACGTCTGCCTCCTTGCTTATTTGTTTGGCGTTGGAGTCATGCATTTGGCCTTTTCATTGTGTAAAACATGTTTGTGTAAATTTCAATCCATTCGACATATTTTATGTCACCTTAATATGAAGCAAATTAAAGTTGCCACTTTGCTTTGAAATCCGTTGTTATGAACCGAAAATAGTCTCATGGTCTCATGGTTTCTCTCTCTCTCTCTCTCTCTCTCTCTCTCTCTCTCTCTCCCTTCTCTCTCTTTTTCTCACTCTCACTTTCTTTCCTCTCCCTCATTTGTACTTTACTCACTCACAACATCCCTTCTTTCTTTCTTTTTTTCTTTCTTTCTTTCTTTCTTTCTTTCTTTCTTTCTTTTCTTTCTTTCTCCCCTCTGTTCTCTCTCTCTCTTTCTCTCTCTCCTCTCTCTCTCTCTCTCTCTCTCTCTCTCTCTCTCTCTCTCTCTCTCTCTCTCTCATAGGAAATCCATCAATGTAATCCACTACATAAGCAAACTAAAAGAAAAAAAACCACATGGTCATCTCATTAGATGCTGAAAAAGCATTTGACAAAATTCAGCATCCTTTCATGCTAAAAGTCTTAGAAAGAACAGGAATTCAAGGCCCATACCTAAACATAGTAAAAGCAATTTACGGCAAACCAGTAGCCAACATCAAAATAAATGGAGAGAAAATTGAAGCAATCCCACTAAAATCAGGGACTAGACAAGGCTGTCCCCTCTCACCATATCTTTTCAATATAGTACTTGAGGTACTAGCTAGAGCAATTAGAAAACATAATGAAGTCAAAGGGATACAAATTGGAAAGGAAGAAGTCAAAATGTCACTATTTGCAGATGATATGATAGTATAATTAAGTGACCCAAAAAACTCCACCAGAGAACTCCTACAGCTGATAAACAACTTCAGCAAAGTGGCTGGTTATAAAATCAACTCAAGCAAATCAGTAGCCTTCCTATAAGCAAAGGACAAGCAGGCTGAGAAAGAAGTTAGGGGAATAACACCCTTCACAATGGTCAGGTTTTATTGCGTGCTTTCTTATGACTAGTGGGATTAGTGAGATTAGTCTCTACCACTGCAAAATGTAAGGATTATTGTAAGGAATGAAGGAGCAGTTCTTTAAAAGATGGACAATGGAGAAGACAAGCGATGATCAATATTGACATGATGGGCATGCGCCCTGGTAGGCAAAGGCAGTAGCATTACATCTTCAGCTCTAGGCGAAGAGAATGAATGGTATCAAATGAAGTAATAGGTTTAAACAGTCATAAAACATGATCCCGCGTTCCATGGAACTTCTCCTTTATTCTCCTGGCGCCAGCGACACCTCTCTTTCAGCATGTGCTTGTTCCTACCTTGGTTGTATCAGCTCAGAGACAGAGCGGAGTTTTCATTTTCAGGACAGCAATTTCCTCTCTGCCTTGAAGCAGTTTCTGTCAAGAATGTGAAATTTGCAGTGTTTTTATGGAAGCAAGTAGGGGGGAAAGTTACCTTAATGACAACCATCACTTCCTCTTTGCAGCAGTTAGTACACAAGAAACGCAGAGAATTGAATTGTATAAGTATAATTTTATAAGCTTAATTCCACATTGTATTAAGTACAGTGACTTCTGGCATGTTCCTAGTATTGTCTTATAATCCTTAATTACATTGCTATTCAAAATATTCTGCATATATCTATAATTTTGAATTATAAAATAGAGAAAATTGTAGGCCAGTACCGAATAAAATGGTTCTAAATGATTATTCTCTAGCAAATTTCAGTTGAGTACTTTAAGTTCTGTCAGCATGTATGAGTACATTTAGTTTGGAAATGAAGGAAATGTTTAAGAAATGATTCCCAAGAAGAAAGGAGAGGACCCTGGGCCTGAAAAGATTGGATCCAGTTTTGTAGACCCAGAACAGAGAAATTGTTGGGGGGAGATGTTTGGGGAATGGTTGGGGGGAGAGGAATTATAGGACATATGGTGAGGGGGAACTGGGAAAGGGGAAAGCCTTTGGAATGTAAACATAGAATATAGAAAATAAAAATTTTAAAAAATGATTATATAAACTGGCCCCTTCTCCCTCTGAATGTATGTATGTGAAGGTAGCAGTGGGGGCAAGCTTTCTTAAAGGCACATAAGATATCTCCCTCCTCCATATATCTCTAGCTAAGGCTTTTTATTCCATGGTCTCTAGGAACATATACCCTGGCATGATTTGACTTAAACTGAGAATGGAAAAAAAATGTTACTAAAGTCAATTTTATTAGGGACTTTAAAATACTTGTGTTTATGGGACTATGTTTATATTCAATTTCTTGTTGATGCTAACACCTTCTTTTTCCATTTGAGTACTTGTATAACCTGGATTTGGAGAGAATTAGAAAAGATTGGCATATTCCTTGACCTCTCTTGAAATGAGCAATATTACAAAATTATGAATATATATACATATGTTTCTTAAGAGGCTTTATGCAATGCTACAGAATGTTCTGGGTTTAATCCAAGGGAGGATAAGAACTACTCATGTAAAAGAAATGTGTCCTGAAAACGTGTTTATGTAATAAATTAGTGTAGATATTTGGGTCCCTACTCCTTAATGCATCAAAGGGGCTTCTGGGAGTCGCACACCTGGGTGTCTTTACAATGTGTAACACTCTTGCTCTTCTGAACATGCCTGTCTTTATTGCCATAGTTTTCTGCTTAACAGAAGGATACACCCAATGGAACAACTCCGCTTTTCTAGGAAAGGAGTGTAAATTTTTCCACAGAAATCTATAATAATGACAATTCCCAAAATCCTACCACACTGTGGAAGGATGTGACTATGGTAAGGATTCCACTTCTCATCTGTCATAAATCTCCAGTGGCATTTCTTTCTGTTGAAAGTGTAGGAACTGAGATGGCTCACTGCCACATTTTCCCTCATTCCCCAGCAAGGCTGGCAGCTCAGATTAGCTTCTCCTCAAAGTTGCCCAGAGCTGACTACATTGGGATTTCATAGTGTTATGCAATTTTTTCACTAGGTGACTAGCATATGGTATATGCTACTAGGTGTGAAATGATTGAAATGTTAATGAACACTTTACACTTAAGTTTGAAAGACCCCAAGCATTTAGAGGAGGCTGGTCTGTGAAATACCCATGAATGAAAATGACCCCAGGTATCTGCGCATAAAACACTCTACAGATGTGTGTATTATACAGTCAAATAATGAAGTGAAAGCTAAATAATGCTGATCAGATGTGACATGTTTTTGCTCATAATTTTGCTTAGAGAAGAAAGTGCCATCCAGAATTTGTCTACAGCCTCATTATAGATGTGTATTAGATAAGGTATTTGGAAAGAAAATAATAGGATATTATTGAATGTAAAAGTGGCTCCCATAAAATTTCCCTGAATGTCAAATCTTTTAAATAAAATACAGCTTTGTCCAATGTCCACAATAGAATCTGATTCATTTCATAGGTAAGGTCTTTGTAATCAAAGCACCTTAATACACAGGATAATCTTAGAATGTTCACACCTTCAGAAAATTAATTAATTGTAAACTGCATTCCAGCCCATCTTTCATATAAACAAATTATAAATGCTTGAAGATTAATTCACATGGTAGCAAGGAATATTTCCATTAATCCATATAAAATGAATAAAAGAGGTAATAAAATAAGGATATGAATTTGGCACTCAATAATTCTTTTGTCATTTATAAATTTTCTTTTCATTAGCAGAGTCTTTTTTACCTACCTAAATGTAGACATGTATATTTTTCTTAATGACTGATGGTCATCACTACTTGATTTTATATTACTTAATTATTTGCCTAATTAATTTCTTAACATTTCAGTGTCCCAATGTACACCACGAAGGTAACAAATGTATGCACTGGTTAATATGCTGAACC
Organism: Apodemus agrarius; assembly: GCA_964023405.1. Lineage (NCBI taxonomy): Eukaryota > Metazoa > Chordata > Mammalia > Rodentia > Muridae > Apodemus > Apodemus agrarius. Next base: position 18,494,862 of record OZ030014.1, on the reverse strand, counting down.
TCTTGTTGAGCTGAGGCAGGTGTTCTTCAGAGCCTTTCCCAGAAAAATCACATGCCTGTGCCTTAAGAGTCTACTTTCATCTCAATATGTCTCTATGCAAAATTTTACTTAGAGTCGTTTCTCGGAGCAGTAATTCATATCTCAGTCATTGCCTTATAGAAATCTATGTGTGCTTTTATGCTCTTCTCTTAATGAACTAGTGCTAACCGAAAAACAGAGCTGCCCAGATCAAATGAACATGATTCAGCATCTCGTTATAGCGTGAGCTTCCAAAATTACATAACTTGTTTTCACTTAACTCTGATCGGCAATGTCTTTCTCCAATGAAATAAGCATAGTGAAAGACTCTTCAGTTTATCTAGAAGTTATATAAAAAAATCATCTAGGTTATTGGATATTTTGATGCTCAATAAATGCTATTGATTTGTACCTCCTTCTATATCTGTTTGCAAACATAAGTATGTTAATTATCTATCTCTATATGTTATCTTTATATATATGCATATTATCTAACTTATATATACTATCTTTGGTATATAATGTGATCCTTATATATATTATCTTTACTTATACAATGTGATCCATATATATATATATATAATGTGATCATTATATATATACATATATATGTGTGTGTATGTGTTTGTGTGTATGTGTGTGTGTGTGTGTGTGTGTGTGTGTGTCTGTGTGTACATATATATAATTAATTCCTGGCTATGTGTGATTTATTTTTCACATATATGGAGAAAGTACTTATAAATGTAATATTATATTTAGTACTTAATGCAATGTGTCATCTGGGAACTCATTACTGATCTCATTGAAATCCTTTTTTCTTTCATTAAAATTCACTCTCTCACATATAATAGACTGAGTAGAGACCGTGGTTCAGAAAGGCAGCTGTGTTGGAAGCATGGTGGAAATAAAAGATTACCAGTCTTCTTGTCCTTCATTGGCCTCAAATCTAGCTGGGTTTTGAGGTTTGGTGGCAGGAAAGTAAGAGCACATATTTAATCACTTAAGTATACTAATGAAAGGGTTTTTTCATAGATACTTAAAGCAAATAAAACAGTTTTCTAAACACGATACTGCTTCTTGCAGTCAAATATTTCTTCCTTCTCCTGTCTCAAAAGTATAGAGTGAAATAGATATTTTTGACTCTCCCTTATAATAGCTACTTAAGGATTTTATTATTTCCTGACTTCATCTTTCTGTGACTCAAGCATATTTGAGGAATCCCCTCCATTCAGGTCCCAACAGAAGCTGTGTCATACAGCATAGTTAATACATAGATGAGCAACTCGGCTTGTACTTTATTTGTATTTCTAAATGAATATGTATTTATAGCTAAAAGTCTATCTACATCTACCTCTATCTCTATCTCTATATCTATATCTGTTTAAAAGATATTTTCAATCTTCCTCTTGTTTGGAAAAGTAATATTCTCTACATTATACATAAGTTCCGTGCAGAGAAAGTAAGTTTCGATACATTCTTAAATACCATTTTGGCATTTCTTTTTCCATAGGCATCTTTTCAGTTCACAAAATAAATTATTTTATGCATTATAGTAATACTCCACATATATTTCTAGCACAAATGTGTTGATAGAATATGTTTCTGTCTTCTTCCATACAGTCCATAAATTTGTTACTAATTGCTATGTCTTCAGGATTCCATCTGCTGTTAGCCCATAACTATCTAGTTGTAAATACTTGCTTACCAAATGAATAAATGGGAAACAGATTCTGAACACTGACTTTCAGCTTATAGTGTTTGAAATATTGGGTCTTTCTACAGAGATATTCTGGACTTACAAACTGATTTTTTTTTTTAAAAAAAATGTACCAGGAAATTGTTAATGAACCGGAAATAGACAACTTAAACTGTGTATAGATTTAGATATAAAAAAGAGTGCAAGTAAAAAAAAAAAAAAATATATATATATATATATATATATATATATATATATAGTGTTCCTATATTGATGTGAAGAAGGAACTAATAAGGCTTAAAATAGTTTACAAAGTAAAGCATTATGCACAGTTTGTGAGGACTGGTTACATAGCTCAGCTGGTACAAAGCACTTATTACATCAATCTGATGACATGAGTTTCATTCCTGAAACCCATGTTAAGCTTGAAGATGAGAAGCAATATTAGTGAGACATGTGTGCCCTCAAGCAGTAATAATAATGATGATAATCATAATAATAAGGAAAATAAACTTAAAATGCTCTTTCAGGATGCAAAAACATTACATTGCCTTTACCCAAATTTATTACTAATGTGTTAGATCAACCAACTAGAGCAAATGAAGATTTGGAACATCCTTTAATCCTTACATGCCACATGGGCCTGCTTAAGTTGTGTCATACAATTTAATGCAAGAAGATTAAGACTGAAGAAAAGTAGGCTGCAAATTACAGAACTGTAATAGGAAAATTAAAGCAAACAATACAGGAAGTAATTTACAATTAATAAATGAGAGAGAGAGATGAAGGGATATATTTTAGGCTGTGTTTCATTGGGTGAAAAGCACTTGTTCATGGTTCATGCTTTTGAGTCCCTAAAACATGGCAAAGATTAATTTACCATTCCTCTTAGTGTTCTATTGCTATGAATAGACACTATGACCAAGGAAACTTCTTTGATATTTAATTAGGGCCTTTTTACATTTCAAAGTTTTTTTATTTCCATTATCATCATGTTAGCGTGCATGGTAGCACATACAGTGCTGGTTCAGTAAATCAGAGGTACACAATGGGCTAAGATGGAGAAAAAGATCTGGACATGGAGTGGGCTTTTAAAGCCTTGATTCCACCCCAGTGAAATGCTTTGTCCAAGAAGACCATACCTATTCCAACAAGGTCACACTTCCTAATCCTTCTCAAGTAATGCCACTCCCTAAAGACTAAGTACCCAAATATATGAGCATATGGAGACATTCTTTTTCAATTTTCCACATTACCCTACCTTCTCCCCTAAGGCTTGTAGCTATATCATAATGCAAAAATGCATTATGTTCAACTTTAGGAGTCACCATAGCATACCATGGTTTCAACACTGTTTAAAAGTCTGAAACTCAAAATCTTTAAGAAACAGCAATCTCTTAACTGTAATCCCCTGCAAAATCAAAATAAAAAACAGATCACATGTTTCAACACACAATGCCAAAGAACATATATTACCTTTCCAAAGGGAGAAAGGAGAGTATAGGGAAAAAATACGCAACCAAAGCAAGTCCAAGAACCAGCTGGTAAAACTCTACACTTTACATCTCCATGTCTGATGTCAAAACACTGCTCAGATCTCCAACTCCTTTCAGCTTTGTTGCCTACAACATGTTTCTGTCTCTTGGGCTGGTTTCCACACTGGGTTGCATCTTTCTTCTGCAAGAATCCTACCATTGGCATCTCCATCATCCTGGGGTCACCAACACCATCCAGGACCCAGACTCATAGTTTCACAAAATGACCTCTCTGGTCCTTCATGCATGGACACCACTGACATATGTCCATTTTCATTGGCTTTCCTTATATATGGAGGGAGATTCCACAACCTCTTTCTTGTATCCTTGATTCTAAGGTTATACCATGTGGTTGTGACTGAAGATGCTAAGTTCTGCTGCTTGCTGGGCCAAGGATTTGGTGTCCTCTTTCAATTGCTGTACAACAGATAATTGTTTCTGTTGTTGAGGGTTTCCTTCATGGCTGAAGCTTTCCTTATTAATTCAGGTTCACAAATTAGGAACTTAGCTCAGTGGAGTCTTCTCCATATAGCATCAAGCCTTTCTTTAAGCTTTTAATCTCCTAGAGCACAGGCCTTGGATGTCACATTACCTTTTCTGGTATGCTTTGTTTCCTCACAGGGTACATTCTGTATTTCTCCATGCTGTATTTGCTCACTTTCTTTACTGCTGCGTGACACAGTCAATAGTGGACTAGCTTAAAATTACCTCTGCCAAAGCCATTAATCCAAAAAGTAGTCTCAAAAAGTAGCTTTCTTTTTTTTGGCCAAATGATCACAAAAGTGAACTCCAGGTCAAAAACGTTCTTGTCCTCTGAAATCTTCTGAGCCAAGCTGTCTTAATCTACATTTTCCCCAGCCACTATGTCTTTCACACTCCTACTCCTATGGCCCATTAAGCCTACATAAAGCTTTTAAATGCTTTCCAAATCTGAAGTCCCTATCCTGCCAACAAGCAGCATGGTCAAGCCTGTCATAGAAATACCCAGTTCTCTGGTACCAACTTCTTTCTTAGTACTCTATTGCTGTTACAAGATACTATGCCCATGGCAAATCTTGTGAAGGAAAGCATTTAATTGGGGATTGCTTACAGTTTCAGAATTTTATCATAATGGTGGGGAGTATGGAAGCAAATCAGGTGTTGGAGAAGTAGTTGAAAGTCACATTCTTTCATAAGGTAAGAGAAAAGTAAGATAATGAGCTTCCCGTTGGCCTTTTGGAATTGTAAAACCCATCAAGATTGACACACTTCCTCCAACAAGGACTCACCTAATCCAAGGTCATACCTCCTAATCCTTCTCCAATAATGCCACTCCGATAAATTCAAACATCTGAGGTACATTCTTATTCAAACCAATGCAATATTCTTGTTTATGAGGCTGCTGAGATGGCTTAGTGGTTAAGAGCATATGCTACATCAGCAGAGTGTCAGAATTCAGAGCTCAGTGACCACATGGGTAGTATAGCCTTCTATACCTCCAGTAGAAGATCTAATGCTCTCAATTACCCTCCTTGGCTCCTGCACACCCACACCTACCCCCCCACACCCCCACACATACACACATCCCACACACAAATAATTGAAAATATAATACATTTTCTTCTCTTGTATTATGCTAATTATACCTTGTGCCCTTCTCCTAGTCTTGAGCAGGCTAAACAGACCTTAAGTGTTTGCCACAGTTGGACCTTAATGACCAAGGTGGAGTCAATTTCCTACAGGAGTAGACTCCCCACTGAGCTTGCTTTGCAACTCAATCCATCTGAAACAAAGGATGGGTCTGTGGGTTTTCCCTATATAAACGCAGAGCTGAAAAATATTTTTCTTTTACTATCCATCATGAGAATTTATTACATTTATTATTTACTAGAGTGTATACACATCTGTATTGATTTCATTGCTACAGTTCCTTGGATATTACTCCAAACAGACTCAAAACCATTCTAAACTATCTTTTTTTTTAAATTTTTATTTTCTATATTTTATGTTTACATTCCAAAGGCTTTCCCCTTTCCCAGTCCCCGCCCCCACCATACGTCCCATAATTCCTAGCCTTGATCAGAAACCTTTGTCTCTTATCCTTTTCTTGCCCCCTATCCTTTTTTGTTTCCACCCACCCTTTCAGATAGACCCAGTTCATCCATGGCTCCTGGAAAGCTACAATACCTATTCCTACTTTATTGCAACCACCATCATCTTCCACACCTCAGGCATCTAAAATGTGGTAGCAATGTGACCTGTAAGGAAACCAGATATTACAGATGCAACATGTTACCCTAGAGAAACTGTACACTTGGTTATTATATTCTGTCTCCAAGAGACCACCTAGAAGTTCTGTTCATGTTTTAGCTATGTTATAATACATGTCTTAATCTTAATGAAGCCCTGCTCACCATTTACTAGTGAGTTTTTGAACAGTCCACTTGTAGAGTCCTTGCATAATCACATAGATAAATTTTCTACCACTTAAGGATTTTTAAGTGTTTCCTCATTTAATGTAAAGAGTCCAATGACTAGAGTTCAGGGTTCTTCATTTTGTTCTACAGTCTAATCTATCCTGTGTAGATATCTGCTTAGATATAAACCTTTAGATGATGTGGAAAAATTGCTCAGTTAACACCTACTGCTTAGGTTCCAAAGAGAATGCCCACAGTTCTTCAAAGTGCCATATCACATCTTCAGGGATCTCTCCACACAACAAATTAGATCTCTTTCTTTCATACTCAATCCCATTGTCTAAATCTAAGCGTATTGTCCTTTTTTAAAAAAAAAAAAAAACTTGTTGCTTTTCAGTTGATTGTTTTTTTTCCTCTGTACTTCACTTAAAGAAAGTGATGTTTAATATAGACAAATTTCTAACAATATCATCTGAAGGTCATTTATAGTTTTATATTTAAAAAAGAATCCTGGAAATATTTAGGGGCAGTGCTGCCAAGTAACAGCCCAAAATCATTATTAGTTATTTTGGTATGAGAAAAAAGCATAGACACAGAATGCTATTGGGAGGCAATGACAGTAAAAACACAATTAAATAGCCTGTGAATATCAAAGTCACACAATCAGGGCAGAACACATTACAGGCATTTGTGTACACCAAGTCATCTTTGCTCCTTATTCCTGGCTGACTGAAGTTTATTTCAGTTTCAGTGCAGGTGCTGCTTGTAGATAATGCATCTTCATCCAGAGTTTTTCTACTATCCACCCCTCATACTTACCCTGCTAAAGTCTTTATTTGAGAGCATTGAACAAAATGATTGGTTTCCAAAAGTTCATCTTTCTTTTCTCCAAAGTTTTATAGAACATACATGATAATAAGTATGATTGTCTGGCAATTGGTGTTGTGACTAACTGAATTTGCATCTTGCCTTCAACTTAAACTGAATCTTTACAAAGCTGACTCATGTGGATTAATCCTGCATGTTTCCTCAATTTGTGTTTTTTTTTTAAAGTAATGCCCTATTCTTTTAATCTTAAATTCGTGCACATTGGATTATCTGCTTGTATAAATAAACAGACCTTAATGCTTTTTGTCTTAAAGAAATTACCACATTTGCCAAATTTGTTATATGTGTTTGTGTATATACATGTGTGGTATATGTATGTCTTTATTTGTGATGTGTGCAGGCAGGTCCCCATGTCTATGCATATGGAAACCAGAATTCAACAGCCTAAATGTCTTCCTCTCTCAGTTCCCACTGATTTTTGAGACCTTGAATCTGAAGATAGCAAGGTTTACTAGATGAACTGACCAGAAAGCCCCGAAGATCCTCCTGTCTCAGTTTCCCAGAAATGGGAATAACATGCAGTCACACTCATGATTTTACTTGGTGTATAAGGATTTGAACTTAGATCTTTATGTTTATATGCAACAAGATCTTTGCCCAGTTAGACAAGACTTAGTTCTTTACTCTATTTTATATGTCATGAATTCTAGGGAGTGAACATTGGAACTCAACACTCAACATGCTTTAGCATTGTGCTAAATCTCAAGCCTTCTGCATCATGTTTACAGAGTCACTGAAAACAATCTCTGTTCTCTCTCCCTCTACTTCACATTCAATCTCTTTTGGGCCCTTCTGTCAAGTTTGCCACAGCTGTCTATGAAAACTAATTTTGTTTCTCTACTTTATCTCTTACAAGTTTAATGTAGTATTTGAAATTTTCCCGAGAAGTTAAATAGGAGCATTAGACTTAGATAAGTCACCAGTGACAGATGAAATCATTGGTTTTACCCAAATCTAGCTTGATGAAACAATGAGCTTAATTAGGACTGCTAACAAGAATGTAGATAATTTACTAGAGACTATACCCCTGATGAAAAGAATGTCTCCAAGAAATTGTTAACCTTTTACATATCCAGGGGCAGGAGTTATGAGTTGCTCCCACTAACCACAATTAAACGCGTACATATATTGTCAAGGGGTTCATGATCCTCTCCTCTTTCCCTCCAGAAGCAAGGTTAATGGTACCAATCATGTGCTGGTGAATATACTCAGCTATGAAGAGTTCAAGATGGTAATGACAGTGTCCTGTCTGTAGAAGAGCTTTCTACACCACACTGTTAATGTCAACTTTTCTCCTGCTCTTTCAGCACACTCTCAATTTTTATACCTTTGCTTGGGATCTTCAGTTACCCCTTTCCAATACAGATGACTCTTTCAAATAATAATTGCACACTGACACCTCCTAAGTCCTAGTTTCATGTTTATAATACAAATTTCTACCTATTTTCTATCATTTCAACTTCACATAAGTTAATGTGGTTTTTTAATATCTGTCCTTGCAAAGGAGAATTATTTCCACTTATAGTATATGTTAGCTCATAACAGCCTCTTTTTTATTCCAGAAGAAAATTATATACTTACATATCATTCTTTACTTCTCTGCTAACATGTATTTCACATGCATTCCTCTGGTGGAATTTAAAATGTATGCACACAATATCCTGGTGACATCCAATGGTACAAGCCTTTCTGAACTACAGATGTGTCACAAGGAGGACTTCAACAATCCCCTAATTCAATGCCCTTTTCTATAGAGCACTGCCTCTACACCTTAGAGAGAAATTGTCTATGAGGCAGTGATCATAACATGTCAATCTTCTTCTTAAGCCCATCTAATAATTTCTTACTGTGATTCAAATATAGCCCAAATCTTTGGTCCTTGCCTGGCAAGCCTTGTTTATCAATGTTCTATCTTTATCTCCAAAGTCACCTTGAGGCACTTTATATTTTTAACAATGTATTTGTAACTGAAATAAAATTACAACACTTTCTTTCCCCTCTCCAATTGCCCCTCCAACATCTTCCATGTATGTTCCTTCCAACCCTTCCCATGTTCCTCCACAAAAGTTGATTACCTCACAGTCTCTTTTTATTTTATTATTATTTTTGCATATAAATTTATAGGTATATATGCACAACCACGTCAATCTCTCTCTCTCTCTCTCTCTCTCTCTCTCTCTCTCTCTCTCTCTCTCTCTCTCTCTAGCTTAACTTAAGTATCTTAATAGCATTTATTTTTCACTTCGATTCCTGGCCCTGATAACTTTTAGTATTATTATTTAGGTCACATGTGAGCTAATCAAAGAGAAGGACATTGCCTATCTTGGATGTTTTTGTGGCATGGTAACCCAGGATAACAGTGATGAGTAGTTGCAGACATTCAGGTTTTATTCCTTGACTGATTGAAATACTGAATGGTTTATTGGTTCTCTATCTGAAAATCTATTACAATGCTCATTAAATCTAATCCAAGAGTAGCAGGAACCCAGGATAGACACTTGTCATTTCAGTTGGTGGGGATGATAGGGTTTGTCAAGTAGATGGGTGGGAAAGGTGCATTATGGTTTCATTTTTGTCTCTTACAGGGAGGAAATGGTATCTCTAAAGGTTCTACCTTGGTTCACTGAGTATTTTAAAATGGAAAAGCTGAAGGAGAATGACCTCTTCCAACTTCCTCCTTATTTTTCTAGAACTTCTTTTGGAAAGTGCCCTGAACCGCACCAAGGAAATAATGTCACAACCAAAGGTCTAGACAAGCACAAACAAGTGGCTGAGGAAAGGGCTCAGTGCATAATAGTACCTCCTGCCCTTGCAGAGGACATGAGTGCAGTTCTTAGCACTGGTGTCAGCCAGTCCACAAGCACTTGAAACTCCATCTCCAGGACCTTGATGCTCTCTGCTGGTACTTGCATTCATTTGAACACAGACACACACACATATACAAATAACTTGAAAAATAATCTTAGAAAAGAAGAAACAAGTCTTATTATATTGCCCCGCTTTATTTCCATTTGATTATAACCCTTTTGCCATTCATGCTTTATTTACTTAATCACAAGAACAGTTACCCATGTGCCTTTTTGTCCTCATTTCAAAATGCAGAAACATTACATCAAACTTACGTCAAGTACAATAATGGTGGTCATGGGTGGGTACCTTCACTTCTTATTCCACAAAATGGACAAAGGTAAACACTTAAAAGTTTCTCAAAGAACATTTAGATAATATTGAATTCTTTTACATCATCTAGTAAACTCATGCAGTGGTTGATTCCACTTACCGGTTTATGCATGACGGCCTATCCTTCCATCTCATGGATGAAGTGAACTTGATCATTACATGCAATCTTTTTCATGTGTTCTTGAATTTAGTTTGAGAGAATTTTATTAAGAACTTTTGCTTCTAACTTCATTGGAGATGCTGGCTACAGTTTTCCTTTGTTTGCCAGGTATTTGTCTGTTTTCTTATCTGAGCAATATTGGCTTCATAAAAAAGAATTTAGAATTATTCTATACTTTTGTAGAGAATAGCTTGAGGCATATTGGTGTTAACTTTTCTTTGAAGGTATGATAAAAATCTGAACTGAATATATTGAGAATTGAACATTTTCCTTTTTTTGGTTGGTTTTAAATTACTTCTATCTCAGTGTATATTATGGCTCTATTTAAATAATTTGCTTCTTCATGACTTAAACTTTTGTTAAATATCCAATAAATCTAGGAATTAATCTTCTTTTATATAATTTCCATTTTGGAGGAATATAGACTTTAAAAGTATGACCTCCCCCGATTCTCTGAATTTCCTCAGTATCTGTTATAATTTTTCCCATTTCATTTCCAATATTTTTAAATTTTAATATTTTATTTACTTATTCACTTTACATCCTGCTCACTACTGACCTCCTTATCATCACTCCCCAAATTCTTTCCCTATCTCCTGTTCCCTTCTATGAGTGGACCCCCATGGGTCTCCCACAACCTGAAAATTCAAGTATCTGGAAGACTAGACAATTCCTTTCCCATTGATGCTAGACAAGCCAGCCTGCTTAGAAGATTGTAACTCATTTACATACAATAGCTTTTGGAATAGGCCCCCCATGCCAGTTGTTCAGAATCCACATGAAAACCTAGCTGCACATCTGCTACATATATGTAAAAAGGCCTAGATCCATTCCATATATGATCTTTGGTTGGTGGTTCAGACTCTGGCAGTCACAAGGGTCCAGGTTATTAGTTGACTCTGTTGGTTTTCCTGTGGAGTTCTTATCTACTTCAGGGCCCACAATCCTTCCTCCTATTCTTCCATAAGAGTCTCCAAGCTCCATCCACTGTGGATGTCTATATCAGTCTAAGTCAGCTGCCAAGTGAAGCCTCTCAAAGGACAGCATGCTCATGTTTGCAAGAATAGCAAGAGTGTCATTAATAGTGTTAGGAATTGGTGCTTGCCCATGGGATAGGTATCAAGTTGGGCATATTTGGTTGGGCATTCCCTCAGTCTCTGTTCTAATCCTCTTGCCTGCACTTTTGTAGACAGAATTCTCAAAAACTTCTGAGCTGAAAGTTTTGTGAGTGGGCTGATATCTCTATCACTCCACTAGTATTCTTGCCTGGCTACAGGAGGTGGCATCGTCAATTTGCACAGTCCCAGTGTAGTGAGTTACAGCTAAGGTCACTTCCATTGATTTTTGGGTGCCTCCCCAATGCATGGTCTCTGTCTAGTTCTGGAGATGTGCTACTCCTTCTCACTCTTGTCAATTACAAATTTCCATTCATTTTCATGTCCATCTAGAAGACCCTCCTCACCACACCTAATCCTGAATTCCCATTCCCTTTCCCATTTCTCCTCCCTCCCAGTTCTCACCCTCTATCTGCCTCTTAGAACTATTTTATTCCCCCTTATAAGTGAGATTCAACCTTCCTCTCTTGTCTCAATTTTTATTGATTCAAATTTATTATCTTTCTTTGGGCTTGTTTAGCTGGAGATTTGTCAATCATGTCATTTTTTTTTTAAAGATTGTTTTATATTTTAAAATTCTATTGTATTAATTTCAGCTCAGATTTTGATTATTTCTTTACCATCCACCTTCTTTTCTTTTACCTTTTTCTTTTTTGTCTTTCTTTCTTTTTTCTATCTCTTTTCTTTTTTCTTCACTTTTTTTTGGATCTGATTTTCTAAGACCTTCTTCCTTTCACTGGAGTTATTTTCTGATGAAATTACTTGTATTCCCAAATCTTAGTGTTTGAGTCCTACTTGCATAGATTGAAAAACCTCATGATTTTTGAAGTGGAAAATTTTTGTACTGACACTGATGAGCCACTTGCTACTGTGAACTCAGTCATCTAGGAAAGGAATGACAAAATAGCAAACACATTTTGTTCCCTAACGACCCTCCATCCTTTCTATTCTCCCCCACATCCTTCCCTACTCCCCTTCCTGATTTTCTCTCTCCTCCAGTAAACATTTACTCTGAAAGTAATTCCAGAGTTCACAATTTGAAACATGACAGATGATAAACATCCTATGCCCAATAAGTATCTATCCCTTAGAATAGTTCTTAATATTTTATATCACAGAGACATTAAAACACTTTGATTTTTAAAGTTTTGTTATTAGTTCTATGCAGTATATTTTGATCATATTATTTCCCTTCTTTTAACTCTACCCAGAGCCTCCCTACCTCCCTACATCCCTACCTACTTGATCGTGTTCTGTCTTGAAAAAAACCAAAACAAAACCAGAAATAACCTCCCATGAAAACAAACAAAAAGTCAAAACAACTGATAAAAAGAAAATCAATAAGATGAAACATATCAAAACAAAAGATTCACAGACATACAAAAAACACACATACACACACAAATATACACATACACAGACATATACACATACACACATACACACATATAAACATATGCACATATACATATGCACACATATACACAAACACACACATACACATACACACATACTTACATACACACATATACACACAAACACAGACATACAATCCCACACCCACACACAAAGAAGTGAAAAATACATGCTGTGTTGGCCAGTTATTTCAGAGTGTGGGGCCTTTCCTGGAGTATGTTTGATATACCATTGATACTCCACTGGAGAGAACTGATTTTTTTCTTTGTCAGCAGTTATTAATTATAATCACAATCTTCATGATGGGTGGGATTCGTGTTCACTTCTCCTTCCCAGTTGTGGGATGTTGTCTTATTTGAACCTGAGCAGGTGCTGTGCATGCTCTCACAGCTCCTGTGAGTTTATTTGTACATCGGTTTTGTACCAGTGGATAACACTGTCTTCTTGGTGTAACCCATCATTTGGGCCCTTACAATATTTTTACCTTCCCTTTTGTATAGATCCTTGAAACTTGAATGGAGGGTTTTGACACAAAAGATCATATTCCCATTTAGGGCTGTGTATTTCAAAGCCTCTCACTCTGTGCACATTGTCCAGTTGTTGATTTTTTTTGTTAATTACCATCTATTATAAAAAGAATCTTTTCTGATAAGGGTTGAACAAAGCTCTGCTCTATGATTAGAGTGATGTGTCAACAGAGTTATTTTATTGTGTGTCCTTGGTAAGAATAGCAGTATGAGATTTTTTCCCCTTAGGGCCCATGATCTGTCTAGTCATAGGTTCCTGGACACTTTAGCAGTGCAATCTCTGGGTACCATCTCATAAAGAAGGGTTAATTCCAACCAAAGAGTAATTGCTTATTCCCATAACCTCTGACATTATTGCACCTGTGTAATAGGATTTAGGTCACAGGGTTTGCAGTCACTGATAAGTGGATATTAGCCTAGAATCTTGGAACACCAAAGACACAATTCACGTAACAAATGATGTCTGACAAGAAGAAAGGAGTGGACACTGGGGCTGGAAAGGATCAAAGCATCAGTGTAGGGGAATACAAGAACAGGGAAGAGGGAAGGGGTGGAAGAGGGAGCAGGGGGAGGGAAAAGGGCATGTCGGACATTTGGGGGGGGTGGGGAACTGCATGAAATTGATGGTTACTTTTTTTCCCTCTGCAAAGTACCTTCTAGCACTGTGAACATTAGTCAATAAGGCTAAGACTTTTAGTTGCACCACATCTCAGTTTCTTCATGTTAAATGAAATGGGTATGTTTGTTTCTTCAGCAGTTTGTTATAGAGAGTAACCAATGGTGTTGGAAATAGTGTGTGATATATAGTGGTTTATAGGACCTACTGGACCAAGAACTCAACAAAATTTAGCCAATTGCCAGCACTGGAATGATTTAGTTGGTGGCATATGATGTCTAGTTGGGGCATTCTGATATGTTATAAGGTAACACTATTAAATTATATATATATATATATGTATATATGTATATACATATATGTATATATGTATATACATATATATGTATATGTATATGTGTGTATACATACATATATATGAATTACCATACATATGTACAAATAATGAATCATATAATGTAATAAGCTCACATATGGCTTTTTAAAAGACCTTTATTATTAATATATTCCTCTGCGTATTCTCTCTTCATCCTACCCTCCTGTCCTGTTCCCAATTTAATTCTCCTATTCTAGGTCCCCTTCATATAACATGATACTCTATTTCTTTTTCCTTAGAAAAGCCTGTCCTCTTCACTGATTTCTTAGCAACTCTGTAACTTCTAATATTACTTGGATTGAAACATACCTATCAAAACTTAAAAAGATATCACACATGTGAAGATACGCAATATTTGACTTTCTGTGTCTGGGGTAACTCACAGAAGGACTCATTCTGGCTTCATCTATTTGCCTTCAAACTTCATAGTTTCAGTTTTCTGAAATACTTAAATATACCACACTTAAATGTACATTATTTGAATGTACCACATTTCTATTATCCTCTCAGCTGGTCATCGAGGCTGTTTACTATTTCTGTCTATGATGAATAGGGAAGCGATGAATATAGATGAACAACTATGGGTATAGCAAGCTGCAGAAATCATCAGGAAATTGCCCCAAACCAGAATTGCTGAATTTTGTGTTATATTGGTATTCAGCATTCTGAGGAATCTCCACACCAGTTTTTATAGGGGCTGTACCAGTTTGCACTAACTTTTTAAAAGGCATACTATTTCTGAAATGAGCGTGTATGTTCATAGATGTGCAAAGAAAAATTCTAAATTTCAGGTTGCTATAATATAGCAAAAGTAGTTAAATCTATGAATACTTGTGTGTGTATTTGTCTGTCCTACTGCATTAATTCAAATGATAATAATCAGTTTTCTGTCATTAAGCTTCATAATGATTACTTTGTATCACTAAGGCTACAATGAAATAATTGCTTTATTTTTTAAGTGTTAATTTCAAAGTTTAAGTGTTATAAAGTTCACTAAACACAAACCTTTATTCATTGTCATGTTTCCAGTCATTGCTGGAAAAAAATCATGGTTTTCTGAGTCAGAAGAATCAGCAATCCAGGTAAAGATTACCTCAGAAGTGATTAAAGATTTGGCAATTTATCTCAGAAGTAATTAAACATTTGGAAACAACCAGTGCAGCCTGTTTAGTGGAAATGGCATTATTACTGAGATGAGCCATTTTGTAATTGTATCTGCATTTTGTCTATGTGGTACAAAAGTTTATTAATATGAACATTTACAAGTCTCCACCAATAAAATATTGTCCTTTATACATTTTCTTTCATTTATTCCTTCAGAGATTTTTTTTTATTCTCATTACAGGAAATAATATTACAGAAAATTCCAGGATACCAATTAATTCCTTTTAGAAATGCCTTTGTTTATTCAACTGTAAACTTCAAGTACAGTGGAGTTTTGTAGAAGTAGCTATAATCCAAGTTTCCTAGATAAAACAGCTGAAGAGAAAATAAAATGGTTTAGATATTTTATGATTTTCCTAAGAGTAAAACTAGGCCAAGAAAATACAAATGCTCCATTTAGAAATACACTCGGGATCAGGCTGTATTTTTCATGAGAAATTTCGAACATAGGCACAGGAATTACACACTGAGAAGAAAGAGTTATCTCATTGCTGGAAGCAGAAGTCGGCACCTTCTTCCTCAGCAAGGCTTTCTTGAAGCTGCCGAGGTTTCTAATCAGGTGTGCTTTCTACAAATTAAGAAAAAAAAAAAAAAAAAAAAAAAAACAATCCTCCAAGGGGTGTGTGGAGGAGTAGCAGTTATAGGTTAGTATGTATATAGTGTGATCTTTGTGGCAGTTTATTTTTTCACAAATTATAAATCCTGAGGAATGCAAACTATGTCCAGAAAAAGGGCTAAAATACTCTAGAAGGAAAGATAAATTGAGAGTCAGAGATTTAAAATGTGCGACATTAAAGTAAAAAAAAAAATCCTTCTACATCCTGGATTTTGATTTCAGTCAGTAATATTAAGATTTTTGAAATAATTTATATATGTAAAACATACATTTTTTCTTCTTTTGACAAAAAAAATAAAAATTTGGAATGTTGAAATACACATTGAGCAAATATTATTTTCTGTTTTGCTCTGGGAAATTATCTCACTCTCGAAGATTCCTTTGTTTCGTATGTATATCCCCCTTTTTCATAATGGATGGAAAGACAAGCACACCTGTCAATACCATTATCAAGCATAATACCTCAGTGCACAAAAGTGATTCAGCCTTATGGGCTCAAAGATACAGATGACACATAATGGACTTATTTTATTACAAATTATTTACCAGGGTAGTAAGTTCTAAAATATACGTTTAATATTGTAAGTAAACAACTTTAAATATCCCACTCTATCAATTGATTTGAAGCAGGGAGTAGTTCCCTCTATCTTAAGCAGTCAAAGCTTTTGTTGGTCAAGGCATCCTTACCACACAAAACCAGTGTTGGGCCATGCTTTTCCTCTGTGAAACTATCTTCCTAGGTGTGTCTTTTATACTAAAGAAATATTTAATGAAATATTTCTGTGCCTCAGATAATATTTTAGAGACATATCAAGGAATCTATCAGTGTAGAAGTAATGCAGTTATACTTTTTCATATTTCAAATACTTAAGTTAAAATAACATGCAAGATTAAGAATGTGAAGTTTAGGGGCTGGAGAGATGGCTCAGCAGCAGTTAAGTACACTGACTGCTCTTCTGAAGGTCCTGACTTCAATTCCTGGCAACCACATGGTGGCTTACAACCTTCCCTAGCAAGATCTGATATACTCTTCTGGAGTGTCTGAAGACAGCTACAGTGTACTAACTTATAATAATTAACAGTAATAATAATAACAACAACAACAACAACAACAACAAGAATGTGAAGTTTAGAAAGCATTGTCATGTGATAACCAAAGTGTTCTCCATAAATTTAAAAATGTGTCTCAAGGCAATTGGTCACTCTGCCTATGTTCCCTTCTGCAGATATCGTATCATAAATCACTTAGTGTGCTAATCAAGAGGGCTCACGCAGAAAAAAATAAGTGGTGAAAACCTTTAAAAAAAAAAGAAAGAAGGCTAACACATGGAAATGATTTCTAGAAAGATGATGGTTTCATGATTAAACAAGCTGTATTTTCAGAGTGGCTGAATTTGCACTGTGACCTAAGGCATACCAGGGTTTTTTATATCATCTCATTATTCATTACTTGGTTGCTTGTTTTATGCAAGGAAGGGCAATAATAATTATTTGCGTCTAGTAGAGTTATGAATACTAAATGAACATTTGTCTGGAGCAGTACACATGCAAGAAATGTTAACGTAAGAGAAATTTGGAGAACATTTTGAATATTGTGATACCCTCTGTCATCCTGCTCCAGAGGTATCTTGTATATTTAAGCAGAAATCAATACTGGGAAATAGATATAAGGACATGCTCTCATTTTCAAATTGGATATGAATCTTTTCAACCATGTGTAAATCTATAAAGAAATACATTCAGATTAAATGCTGTGAGGATTCTTAGTTACTCAATCTAAATATATAACTTGGCCCAGCCGAGTTGAATCAAGAGGATACCAATGGCTTTGTGTCCCTTAGGAATTTGCAGATAATCTAGAAATCCTTCAAGGGAAGAAATCCTTCAAGTGGAAGTAAGAGATACTCTTCAGAAGGAACACTGAAAACTGGACAGATATATTTTTCTGTCTTTTTCATGACAGGGTTTTTAAGGAGAATACTTTTGTAAGTATAAACTATATTAATTTGAAAAAATTTAACTACTTTTGAGAACTGCCTCCTTTCTTTTGTAGGTGAATGCCTTTATTCGAACTGATTAGACCTATTAGGAAACATCAGACTAGAATAAAGAAGAGTTATGTCAATTATTGATAAAAGAAAGCAGAGATATTATTTAGTAATAAAATTAAAATAACTTACCTGGTGTTGAATTTACATTGGTCATTTGCTGGATTATTTTTGTTTTGTTTGTTTTTTTTTTTAAATCAGAGAAACAACCAGTAGGTTTAGGAAGAAGTGAGGAGATCATTCAATAAAATGATCATATCTTTTAAACCTAAAAAATTCTAATATTCTGTAACACACTGGATTGTCTTTGTCACTATAGGGCGAATAAAAAAGTTTCCTGTGCGTTTATTTTGTTCCAAACAGCCCTTCCATGTAGCACTGTTTGAAAAGTCTGGATTGTTTTCCAATATACAGGCCTCTTAGTGGCTGTGACAAACTGTGAGCAATATCTCTTTAATTCTTTGTGGTGACACTAAGTACTCTTTCTAAACTTAAACTGACTCTTCTAAAGGTTCCACCATAATCAACTAATATGCCTGACCCTGAAGACATGCTTTGTCATTATCTCACTTAACATACTGGAAGAAAGATGAGGTTTGTATCTCTAAAGGCCTCAGCTGGAACTCTGACACTTACTTTCTTTGTGAATTTGAGCAATTAACCTCTTAGAATCTTACTTTTTCATTGCTAATATATGAATAATACCTTGTGGACTTCTTGAGAGGACCAAATGAGATTAGGCTTTTAAGTGCCCGGTACATAATAATTATTCAAAAATTGATAGTTGCTATTTGTAGCGTAGATTGCTTATTTTACTTTCTGTATTCTAAGCATGAGTTGCTTGTACTTAAGAAGAGAGAAGGAAATCAAGCATGCTTTTATAGAACTGAATGACTGATGAGAAAGGTCATATTAGTGAATCACACAGAATTAAGACCCTGATAACACTATTCCTGATGATAACTAAAATTTTATTGTGGAATATACCCACAGAGCGTTTTTTTAATCCAACATAGATGAATGTTTATTAAGAATGTAACAAACATTACATTTTCCCTCACAGGCAGAATATAATTGAGATCAAGACATGAAAGTGGTACAAGGGACTCACTGGCAGAGGACTCACTCCTATAGGGCAGGGATGGATGTGAGAAAAAGTAACAGGGGGATGAATATGATTAAGTATATTGTATATATGTATGGGATTTATCATGTGTATAGTCTGTACAATCTCCATTAATAAACAAGAATGTGAATTATAGCAAACAAGGTTGCACAATGTATTTGCTGTTGATTACTCTCATCGAGTTGCTATTGTTAGCCACAGGAAAATAAAATGGTTTGGGAGATCAAGAATTCAGAAGCAGAAAACTAGAAACACTGGAATTTTGGAAGCTCACACATGTTTGAAACCTGAGACAATAGACTGAAGTCACAGGAAGTGATGTCTACTGTATGTTCAGCAGATTTTTATTAAAGGGCCAAATATTAATATTTCAAGGCCTATGGACCAAACCAAAAATGAAGATACTATGGTGTGCCTACATAACCAGATTAAATTTAACCTTTTATAAATGTAAACCTTGGCCTTATCTCTTGGCTGCATGCTGGATTTGACCCAGAGATTAGATTCTGATATAAAAAGTTCCCTTGTATAAAGTATGATTCTACCCCTTTATGTTTTGGGGAGGAAAGAAGACCAAATTAGTCAGCAATGGTTTGAAGCAAGGAGTCATGGATTCCTAATTAAGGAATAGCTGGGGAATTAGTGACATAATGGGAAAGAGGCTTTGCTGACTTGTAGTGGCAGGTGACTTGAAGATACCTGAATCCAGAAATAATCAAAGATGAGAATATCAGATATTTGCTGGTGAACACCTACGAAATCCATCTCTCCACACAGAGTGAAGGAACCAGGTAGGAGCAGGGGTGTTGAAATAGATGAGTTCAGCAAATGAATCTGAAACTCTGAAATCACAAAATGGTGGTGCTTACTTCTTTTGTAGGCTAAGGTTTTTTTAAGTCTTGATTAGAAAGAGAACAGATGCCTTTCTGTATGCACTTATTGCAAAAAATGTAATAAAGGCAAATGAGACCTGTTTCAGACCCATTTCTTGTCTTCATCAGCTCTCCCTTCAGACACAATGTTTCTTTTTTTTCCGAGACTTACTTATTAATTATTTTATACACTCCATATTTCATTGCCCACCCTGCACTCCTGTCCTCCCTCCAACTGTTCCAAATCCCATACCTCATCTGCTCCCCCATCTCCATGTGGATGTCTCCACCCCCACTCCCACCCCACCTGATCTCTAAACTCCCCATGGCCTCCCGTCTCTTGAGAGTTAGGTGTACCATCTCTGGATGAACACAGACCCAGCAGTCCTCTATTATATGTGTCTTGGGGGCCTCATATCAGTTAGTATATGCTACCTGTTTGGTGGTCCAGTATTTGAGAGATCCCAGGGATCCAGATTAATTGAGACTGCTCATCCTTCTACAGGGTCACCCACAGCTTCATTCAGCCTTCCCCAATTCAACAGCAGGATTCAGCTGCTTCTGTCCATTGGTTGGGGCAAATATATGCATCTGACTCTTTCAGCGGCTTGTTGGGTCTTCCAGAGTGCTGTTATGCTAGGTCCCTTTTTGTGAGTGTGCCATAGCCTCAGTAATAGTGTTAGGCCTTAGGACCTCCCTTTGCGCCTCTTGCTGGACCTTCCTTTCCTCGGGTTCCTCTCCATTTACATCCCTGTCATTCTTTTAGACAGGAACAATTTTAGGTCAGAGATACGGCTGTGGGATGGTCCCCCTCTCCTTCATTTGATGCCCTGTCTTCCTGTTGGAGGTAGGCTCTATAAGTTCCCCCTCACTACTGTCAGGCATTTCATCTAATGTCCCTCCATTTTTAGTCCTGTGAGTCTCTCACCTCCCAGGTCTTTGTTGGATTCTGAAGGGTCCCTCCAACCTCCTATCTCCTGAGGTTGCCAGTTTCCATTCTTTCTGATGGTCCTCAGGGCTTCCATCCTTTCCCCTCCCCTAATGTAAGATCAGGTTCCCCTCTCCGCATCCTCCGCCATCTTGCCTAGCCCATCTACTTTCCCTCTCTCCCAACTTGTGATTGCTTTCTTTCCCCTCCCAAGTGGGACTGAGGTGTCCTCACTTGGGTACTTTAGCTGTCTGACCTTTTTGAGTTCTGTGGACTGTATCTCGGGTATTCTGTATTTTTTTTTGTTTGCTAATATCCACTTATTAGTGAGTAAATATCATGCATGTCCTTTTGGGTCTGAGTTACCTCACTCAGGATGAAACTTTCTAGTTCCATCTATTTGCCTGCAAAACTCAGGTTGTCCTAGTTCTTAATAGCTGTGTCGCATTCCATTGTGTAAATGAACCACATTTTCTTTATGTCATGGGATATCTAGGTTGTTCCCGGTTCTGGTTATCACAAATACTGCTGCTATGAACATAATGGAACATAGTGTCATGGTTGGGCATTTTGGGGGTATATTCCCAAGAGTTATATAGCTGGGTCTTCAGGAAGATATATTACAAATTTTCTGAGGAACCTCCAGAATGTTTCTTAATACTGAAGTAGGATTATTTATTTTTGCCTACAATTATTTCTCATGTGGAGGCAATACTGTCATGGAAAGTGCATTGCATTTTTCTGCTTGTGTCTTCCAAATTCTTTCAGGATATTTTCATAAGTGATGGTCCCTCCTAATATCAGGGAGTACCTTGTAATCTACTGACAGGTATGAACACTAAACTGCATGTATGGACAATAATCCAGCAGAGCTTTCTCCCTGACATGACCATTGGTAAGATCTGATTATGTGCAGCACAAACCAAAGGAAGATAGTTTTAGCCTGCAACTTCATCAACAAAAGAACCCTCAGATACAATATGAAATGTCTCATTTCATGGGGTATGGGGCACAATGGTCCCTCTTTGTCCATCATTATTTAAATTATCACTCATCTTGGTAGAATTACAGATTTTGTCTTGTCACAGCAGCAAGTCTTTCTGATTTTGTAGCATTTTTTCTATTGTATCAACTGCCTGAAAGATTTTTCTTGCGTTTCTTGCTGTAGAAGTGTCTCTTAAGCATTCTTTCTTTTAGTGAACACACTCTTTTTTTTTTTTTTTTTTTTTGGTTTTTCGAGACAGGATTTCTCTGTGTAGCCCTGGCTGTCCTGGAACTAGCTCTGTAGACCAGGCTGGCCTCGAACTCAGAAATCCACCTGCCTCTGCCTCCCAAGTGCTGGGATTAAAGGCATGTGCCACCACCGCCCGGCGTGAACACACTCTTATTACAAGAATCTCTTCTTCACTAAATATCAGTTACATGTATATGTCAATGACAGTGACACATCAATAAATATACCTGCAAACAGACACACAGGCAAACACATGCACACACATTTATATATACATATATATGTGTGTATATATATATAATATATATATATATATATATATATATATATATACATATACATGAGCAGAATATTCACTATATACTGGTTTATAGAAGAGTTCTGTTCTTGATGCTAAGAAATGAGCATTTTGGTTTCCGTCTGCACCTGGAGCTGATCCTGAACCACAGTGCTCCATAACCAAATACCACTGGGAGAGAGTTGGACTCCTAGGAGTGACAATTAGCCTGTGAGCACAGGTAAGACCACCACTTCTGCTCAGAGGAACCCTCATGGAGCCCTCAGGACATCTCCATGTAGAAAGCTAAAGTCCAAGTGGATCAAGGACCTCCACATAAGACCAGACACACTGAATTTAATAGAAAAGAAAATGGGGAAAAGCCTTGAACACATGGGCACAGGGGAAAGTTTCCTGTACACAACACCAATGGCTTATGATTTAAGACCAAGAATCAACAAATGGGACCTCATTAAACTGCAAAGCTTTCTATAAGGCAAAGGACATGGTCAGTAGGACAAAACAGCAACCAACACATTGGAAAAATTGCTTTACCAATTCTATATACAATAGAGGGCTAATATCCAATATATACAAAGAATTTAAGAAGTGAGACTCCAGAGAACTAAATATCACTATTAAAAATGTGGCACAGAGCTAAACAGAGAATTCTCAACTGAGGAAATTCAAATTGCCAAGAAGCACTTAAATGATCAACATTCGTAGTCATCAGGAAAATGCAGATCAAAACAACCCTGAGAGTCCATCTCATCCCAGTCAGAATGGCTAAGATCAAAATCTCAGGTGACAGAAGATGTTGGTGAGTACATGGAGAAAGAGTAACACACCTCCATTGTCGATGGGATTGCAATCTGGTACAACCACTCTGTAAATCAGTCTGGTCTTTCCTCTGATAATTGGACATAGTATTACCTCAGGATACAGCTATACTACTCCTGGGCATATTCCCAAAAGACACTCCAACATATAACAAGGACATGTTCCACCATGTTCATAGCAACTTTATTTATAATAGTCAGAAGCTGGAACAAACCCAGATGTCCCGCAACAGAGGAATAGATGCAGAAAATGTGGTACATTTATGCAATGGAATATTACTCAGTTATTAAAAATGAATTAATGAAATTTGCAGGCAAATGGATGGAACTTGAAAATATCACTCTGAGTGAGGCAACTCAGTCATAAAAGAACACAAATGGTATACACTCACTGATAAGTTGATCTTAGCAAAAGTTTGGAATACCCAAGACGCAATTCACAGAATATATGAAGCCCTAGAAGAAAACCCCAAAAGTTTACATGCTTCAGTCCTTCTTACAAGGAGGAACAAAATACTCATAGGAGGAAATATGGAGTAAAAGTGTGGAACAGACTGAAGGAAAGGCCATCCAGAGACTGTGCCACCTAGGGACCCATTCCAAATAAAGTCGCCAAATCTGGACACTATTGTGGATGCTGGGAAGTGCTTTCTGACAGGAGCCTTACATGGCTGTCTCCTGAAAGGCTCTGTCAGAGCCTGACAAATACAGAGGTTGATGCTCGCAGCCAAACATTGGGCTGAGTTACTGGTCCCTGATGAAAGAGTTGGAGAAGGTACTGAAGGAGCTGAGAGGGTTTGCAGCACCATGGAGGAGCAACGGTGTCAATTGGCCAGACCCTCTGGAGCTCCTGAGGACTGGACCACCAATCAAAGGATACACATGGAGGGATGCATGGCTCCGGCCTCATATGTGTCAGAAGATGGCCTTGTTGAACATTAGTGGGAGGAGATGCCCTTGGGCCTGAGGGTGTTCGATGCCCCAGTGTAGGGGAATGTCATGGGGAGAAGATTAGAGTGGGTGGGTGGGTGGGGGAACACACTCTTAGAGGTAGGGTGAGGGGAGATGGGATAAGGAATTTCTGAAGGATCAGATCTGGAAGGGGTCATTTGAAATGTTAATAAAGAAATTATCCAATCAAAAATAATAACTCAAAAAAAAGAAATGAAAATAATGCATAATTTAAAATATCTTGAAGTAAATATTTAATGTTTATCTCATTAAACATAATTATGCTTACAGTGTTTTAAACTTATTTGTTTTTATATATTTAATGTGTGATGGATGTTTTTCTGGCATGTAGGTCTGTTTTTCAAGTGCATGATAGGCCCAGGGAAAAGAGAAGAAAGTGTCATATATATATAAGAAAATTGATGAAAGAGAGCCTAGGAATTTAAAGGAGAGTAGTGGGGAGAGGTGTATAGCAAAGTTTGGAAGAGAAAAGAGAAAGAATGGTTGTAATTAAAACTCAATCTCAAAAGAAAACAAAGAAATTACAGTAGAGAGTGACCCTTATATTTTAACCTACAGACTGCTTTATGACCTGACTGAAGCAGACTCTCTAGCTTCCAGATTTACAGAGACAGTAAATAAGAAACCTGTTTGTTCTCCCAGGCCTTAGAATAGAAACTGTGGTGTGCTGGTTTGAATGATAGATATTCCCCAAAGTATAGAGGAGTTGAATAGTTGATAGTCCTGTTCGCGTAGGTTTAGGAGATGTGGTCCTGGTAGAGGTAGCATGTCAAGAGCTTAAGGCTGGACAATGCTTAATTTTCATACCAAACACATCTCAGATCTGAGAACATTTTTCCAACTCTAAAATAGTAAGTGTGCTTCACAGCCAAATGTATCACAGATATAGTAAAGCACCCCATTCCTAATTTGGAGAATATCTGCATCTGATTAATTAGATCAATGTAGCAAACACATTTGCATAATTCTGGGCATAGTGTAAGATTATTTGACCTGGGAAAAAACCTTGAATTTGGTTTATGCATAGAGAGGTTCTGAGCAGCTTTCTATGTATGTACTTTGTAGATTTAGCCATTGGAGTCCACAATTCTGCCCGGGGTGCTTGGAAGTGTATGTTTAGCTATTCCAGACATCACTTGAAGGTTTGAAGGAAAAAAAATCTCTCTCTTATCTAAATTGTACAGTTCTGCAGAAATCTAAACTCACTTAAAAAAAAAACTCTCTACTTTTCCCCTTAAAAAATAGATCAAATTAATTCTGACACTGTGTGAGGGTTTGAGTTTATTCAGTTTTTTGAGACAGTCTAGAAATCTCTCTTATTTTTTATTTATAGCCTCCTTTCTGCAAGCTGTTCTCATTCCCATGTTCCTTGCCAGCCATTAAATGCTCAGCTTCTCAGTGTTCTTTCCAAAATATCTCCATCTCTTACTAAATTATTAAACAATTCCCATTGAAATGTCTTTCCTGACGTTAGGAGAGCCAAGCAGAGCATCATCAGGCTTAGTACAGCAAACACTTCTTGGGTCATTCTTTGCCAAATTGCTTATTAATATGTTTCACTTAGTACAATATTGAAATACATCCAAATATGTGATATTTGGAAGTAACTTTTTAAGCCAAAATTATAGAATGACTGTTTCTTATTGTTTGAAAGCTTTACTTATTTTTCACAACAAATTTTAAACATATATTAAACAATTTATATATCTATATCCATATATATATATATATATATATATATATATCAGCCACTAAAGGGGTGAATGAATATTAATATTAAGCAAAATGTATAATATGGAAGAAATTAATTGGTAAAATTAATATGTTTCTCTAAGTATTTGCTATATTAAATGAAAGTATGCTTTGATATCTAATGACTTTATATATATATATATATATATATATATATATGGGTAATTTGAAATTATTAACTTTATAATTATATCTGCTTATATAACACAAAATTTGATTCATTGAGTTTTTATTTTTACTTCTATTACAGCAATACAAATCATTTTTAAAAAAATTCTTTAGAATTTTGCAACATTCTGTTATAATAATTAAAAGCAATATTTTCTTAATATTGAGTATTAGAGTTACATGCAAGTAAGGAGAAGATGTTTTAAATAGAATATCTAGAGTGGTTACTGGAATTAAACGTACCTGCTTCCTGTGCACCATGAAGTCCATATGGTCTGTCTTATCACCAGTCCAGAAATAGGAGTGGCAGACTATGGATAAAGCCTCTGAAACCATGAGATTAAGTCTTTTCCTCCTTAAGTCATTAGACAGGGTTTTATAGAGGAACAAAACTTATAGAATGGAGTTACATATATAAATACATGTATGCATACACAGACAGGCGTACACACAGAGCATTTATCACTATTGCTTATAGGCTGTCAACTCATTTAGCACTGACTGTCTACCAATAGAAGGTCAAAGATTCAGTAATTGTCCAGTCATCAAGTTTGCATATCTCAGTGGGTCTTAAGTATATGCTGGAATATCAATGAAATAGGCTTTAATGCCAATGGAGAGATGGACTTGCTGGTGAGAGAGAGGGCAAACAGGTAGAGATAAGATTCCTTCTACTATGTCCTTTCTGTAGGTTTCCAAGCAAAGGTATGACCCAGATTAATGGTGGAGCTTCCACTTCAAAGATCTGAGGACATTAGATGCACATCTTCACACTTCAAATGATAGAATTAAGACTAAAAATCCCTTACAGGTGGAGCCAGCCATTTGGTTCTAAGTAATTCCAGATGTAGTCAAGTTGACAACCAAGCATATCGACCACAGCTATATTTATCAGATATTTTGTGGTATGGATGCAAAGCCTGAGTAAAATTATCAGCTTTAAGGATCACAGATGTCATCAATGACACATTCAGTTCCTTACAAACTGTAGTATGAAGAACTTCAAGTCCTCTGAGTTGTCTTCATTTTTCTCTGTATAGAGGTTTCCCTGGGATAGATTACACCACCATAGCTGGATTCATCTGAGTGACCAACTGAGAAGGCATACAGATGTGAAGGAGAAAACCCACAGAATTCTACAACCTAATTTCAGAGGTAGCCTCACTTCACTCTGTCATGTACTGACAACTGTAAATGAAGTCACTAGGTCCAGATCATGCTCAAGGGCATGCTATTACACATAGACCTTAAATTCAAGAAGAAGAGATCAGTGGGGGGTCATGTCAGAGAGGTTAGAAATAAAGCCTCATAGTAAGAAAAAAAGAATAATAGAGAAGAATCAGTTGACTAGACTCCTGTTTAGACAAAAGGCTGTCAACCATAAGGACAGAGTTCACTGAGTTCTCCATGTACATGCCCAGAGTGCTGAACACTTTATTTTCTTTAATTTCTCAGATATTTTGAAGGTCCCTATAATGGCTATTTTCTGTTTGTCAACTTGACTTTATCTGGGATGAACTAAAATCCAGAACTGGAGGGCTCACCTGTGATCCAGATCATGAAGTTGGGAGACACTATTTTCTGACCTGAATCTTGGCATGGTGATCTTGAGGCATAGCGGCTATGAATCCCAGGAGACTAAATAAAGGGGATATCTGAGTTCAAGCTTGGCTTGGGACATCAGTCCCAGATCCAGGCGTGCTAGTACACACCTTTAATCTGGGTCATGCCTTCTACTGGAGGCCTACATAAGGACATTCTACAGAAGAAAGATTTGCTCTTCTTTGCCTGCTTGCATTTACTTGCCAGCACATCTGTTGGATCTACTAGCCTTGTGGGACTGAGTAACTATTAGATTCTTGGACTTCCCATTCGCAGGTGACGATTGTCAGGGAGTTGAACTACAGCCTGTAAGTCATCCTAATGAATTTCCTTATTATAAGAGACTATCCAAAAGTTCTCTGACTCTAGAGAATCCTGAATAACACAGTCTCCATAGCATTCCTTACTTGTCTGTGTAAAATACATGTTCACAAAATATAAAGACTGTAGAAACTATTTAGATAAACTGGAAGTGATAATTTAAAGTTAGCTTTCTTTCACCTTTAAGATTATATAATCTTTATAAATTTTAATCATGTGGCTGACTACATTTGCAGAACCATGTATATTGCCAGGGTTTGCAGAATAAATGTAGAGAGACTAGGTAAATGTGGTAGATCTGAGGGCTAGATGTAATTCCCTGATGAATGGTTGAAAGGATTAAATTAATTTTCAATTCTACTGAGAAGCTTCAGAGTGAAGTAGAAAGGATGGAGACAAAATTATCATCAAGGAGCCCATCTAAGGGGAAAAGCAAATGACTGGAAGAGATTCTTAGAGTCATTTTTGTTTCACAAATGTCCTTAATAGAGGACTAAATGGTAAGATAATATTTTTGTTATATTGGTTATGCTAGAGCTTGAAATAATTTTAATAACTTCATTTAATTAACCTGAGAAGAAATTTTATATATTACTGATGTACAACTAGGTTATTTGGTTGACATTGACTTATGCCATTTTATACAAGCAAAATTCCTTAAAAAAACATAGAAAGTACTTGGGCTCATGGCATATTTTTATTTTAATGCAATAAAAGCATCATAATGAAAAAGTGTGAGTACTAATTTGTCAAATGATTTCTCTTGCTAAAGTCATATTAGGGATATACTGTAACATGTATAAATGATAAACATTCATATCATGAATGATAGGAACTAAATGTGAAAGTTGTTCATATATACAATTTTATATTTAAAATCAGAGACAGAGGGTATAGACTAGCACATATGGAAAGTATTTATAATCTCAACAAAGATGCTCTGAATACAGTTTGTACTTTTAAAACTCTTTTGCTACTTAAACTTATAAATAATAGAATTACCTGAGGATTATCCCCAAACAATGTTGAGATGTGGCAATTTCCTTTGTCATTTCTACACTACATAGGAAATGACTCTGCTGTAGGCACTATATTTTGTGTTTACTTGCAAGGGAATGTTGACTGTCATTTTAGAAAGAAATATTGTTAATCAAAATCAAAAGTGAAATAATAATAAAGGTAGGTTATTGTCTTAGTCAGGGTTTTTATTACTGCACAAACATCATGACCAAGAAGCAAGTTGGGGAGGAAAGGGTTTATTGAGCTTACACTTCCACACAGCTGTTCATCACCAAAGGAAGTCAGGACTGGAACTCAAGCAGGTCAGAAGCTGGAGCTGAGGCAGAGGCTATGGAGGGATGTTACTTACTGGCTTGCTTCCCCTGGCTTGCTCAGCCTGCTCTCTTATAGAACCCAAGAATACCAGCCCAGAGATGGCACCACCCACAAGGGGCCCTCCTTCACTTGATCACTAATTGAGAAAGTGCCCCACAGCTGGATCTCATAGAGGCACTTCCCCAAGTGAAGCTCCTTTTCCTATGATAACTCCAGCCTGTGTCAAGTTGACACACCAAACTAGCCAGTACAATTGACCCCTTGTCAACTTGACACACCAACATATCACTATTAAGCCTCAACCCTTACTTTCTTATTCATCCCCAAGATCTCAATAATGTAAAAAGTCCCACAGTCTTTACATATTAAAAGTTCAATCCCTTTAAAATGTCCAATATCTTAAAATTCAAAGTCTTTTAAAAATTCAAGTCTCTGAACTGTGGGCTCCACTAAAATACCTTCTTTCAAGAGGGAAAAATATCAGGGCATAGTCACAATCAAAAGCAAAACTCAAACTCCAATGGTTCAATGTCTGAGATGCAACTCACGATCTTCTGGGCTCCTCCAAAGGCTTGAGTCACTTCGCCAGCTCTGCCCTATGTAGCACACACCTTGTCTTCTAGGCTCCAGCTGCCTGTACTCCACTGCTGCTGCTGTCCTTGGTGGTCATTGCATAGTACTGGCATCTCTAAGCCTCAACTCTTTTGCATGACCCCTTCAGTCTTGGGCTGTCAATTATAAGTGAGGGTACACTTTCACCAATGGCCTTCCATGGCCTCTTAGCGTACCAAGCCTCAGCTGTTCTTCATGATGCCTTCATGCCTTCAAATGGAGTACCACCTGGGTGACTCTTACACAGTACCAAGTCCTGCTACAGCACGAGGCACAACCTTGGCTATCTGGAACACACCCTCTGTGCTCTCAGAAAACACTTCCCAGAAGATTTCACCTCAGTGATGCTGGTTTCTTCTTAATCACCGCTAATTTCTTAGCTCCAGCTAACCAGCATCAATAGTCCCAGTAACACAAAGGTTGACTTTAATGGTTTTGGTATCTTGTTACTCACAGCTGATTCTTCAGCTCCAGCTAACCAAAACCACAGAGTCTTCATGGCCCTGATAAGAGTCTTTAATCTTCCCTCTGAAATTTCACAAGCCAGGCCTCCATCTTCTGCACTGTTCTCAACATAATCTTCCAAGCTCCTCCACATCTCACAGAGGTCTCATCATTGAATGGACCATCTAGCCCAAAGTTCCAAAGTCCTTCCACAGTCCTCCCCAAAACATGGTCAGGTTGTCACAGGAATACCCCACTACGCTGGTACCAATTTGTCTTAGTCAGGGTTTTTATTACTGCACAAACATCATGACCAAGAAGCAAGTTGGGGAGGAAAGGGTTTATTGAGCTTACACTTCCACACAGCTGTTCATCACCAAAGGAAGTCAGGACTGGAACTCAAGCAGGTCAGAAGCTGGAGCTGAGGCAGAGGCCATGGAGGGATGTTACTTACTGGCTTGCTTCCCCTGGCTTGCTCAGCCTGCTCTCTTATAGAACCCAAGAATACCAGCCCAGAGATGGCACCACCCACAAGGGGCCCTCCTTCACTTGATCACTAATTGAGAAAATGCCCCACAGCTGGATCTCATAGAGGCACTTCCCCAAGTGAAGCTCCTTTTCCTATGATAACTCCAGCCTGTGTCAAGTTGACACACCAAACTAGCCAGTACAGTCATATGACAAATTTATTTTTAACTTTTATGTATTCTACTGACTGATTATGACCCAAGTAGAGCATTCCTTGGCACATTTCCAAAGAACTTGACATTATATACCACAGATAAATGGTTAAACATGATCATTGATGCTCTAGTCAGTAGCTAGGAAATGGAAACAAGTATAGAAATCCTTTAATTAATGAATGGATAATGAAAACGTGGTATATATATCCTATGGAATATTATGAATACATACAGAAAAAAATGAAATGATGAAATCTGCAGAAAAGATCACATTGATTGTGGCAACCCAGATCCAAAAAGACAAATGTCATGACTTCTCTCTTCTTAAAGATGACAATCCCAAATCTTCAGGTGGAAGTGAGTGGTCTGGAGTAATTGCAGAAACCAGGCAAGTCAAATAGGAGTATTTTTGGGATAGGGGGATTGGGGAGCTTAGAGAGGAAGATAGAAGATACAAGTGAGTGATTGAAAAAAGATGGAAGGATCTTTATGGAGTGGGAATGAATATACAGCAGGAGATAGGTGGCTAGAATAAGAATAAGGATGTTGAAAAAAAGCCATAAGGAAACATGCCATTAATGACTTTCCTTAAAAAGTATAATATCATTTCATGTATAAATATATACTTTTAGTGATCATTCTCATCTGTCCTGGTAATGCTCTAAGAGCCAAACCTCATCTAATGAAAGCCCTAGTACCAAACATGAATACCCTTCTTTTCCCTACGTATACTAAGTCCTAGTGATGTTATGGTTATTAGAGTAGAATTTGTAATCAGTACAATGTATATGTTTGTCCTTATACACACAGATAATAGTAGTCTTCACCGCCATCCAGGAATCTACTCTTCACAACAGATGAAGGCCACTACAGAAAAACACAATGATTCCAAGTGCAGAGTTGTGTAGCACAGTTCTGATGGCTACACCTACAATATAACAAGCACAGTCAAAACTCAGGTTATATTGTCAGAGGGGAAGGAAGCTTGAAATAGCCAGAAGACCATGGAAAATGTTGTGATATTGTGACTCTAGGTAATGTCAGAAACTATACCCATAAAATCTCAGCAACATGAGCTGGCAAAGATGATTCTTATAGATATACCAGTATGGACAAGAAAAATCTCCAGAGGTCTCTATCATATACAAAACTACAGGCAACCAACAAATGCTAACATTGGGAGAAATAGCCTTCCCTAGGAAAGAGCACACCAAATAGTTGTCCAATAGCAAATGATCAGCCCCCAATACATAAATACAAGTAATATTGTATAGACAGAGCAGGTTATATTTAGAATTGTATGCTATGTTCATATTTGTATGTAACAATAACTAATAAAAAGAGAGTCCACAAATTTGAAAGAGAATGAAGAAGGTTACATGGCAGAGTTCTGAGGAGGGAAGGAAGGGAGAAGTTCAATTAGCATCGGAAATTTAAAATCTGCGATTATAATGAGAAGTCTAGTTTAATAATTTAAAATAAAGATTGCAAAGACATGTAAAAACTGATTGTGTTATTAGTACGAAGTTAATTCTCTCCCTGAGAGTATTAAAAGTAAAATCATAATCAAAGGTGCGGAGTGGAGAGAGGATCAAGGATGATTCAAACACTTAATAACGTTTACCCCTGGCAGCCACATAGATTCATTTCCTTAATAGCCATTACCAAGCCTCTTGTGCCCTCTTATAAAGCTATCTTCACCAAGGGTCACATCACAGAGACCCCATACTTGCTACTGACTGACCCTCTTAAGCTCATCCTATTGCCATCTTCCAGCACTATAGCCTCTGCCTTCCAAACTCTCCAACTTTCATCCACTACCTGCCTTGACAATTTTAAATGTGGGGAAAAGTAAACATCTCCATTTTAACCTTAGACCACAGCAACCTCCTGGTCCTCACTAAGTTTTTCCTCATCAGGATTCCAGCAACAGTAAATTGTCTCATAAACCAGAGGCACAGTATCTATTAAGCATCTGAAATCTCACCTGCTGCAGCCCACCCTGTACTTCTGGGATTTTTAGTTTCTTACTCCAACGTTTTTTTCCCAATGCCACATAGATTTAGACCATTTACTAGACATTTTACCCCAATCGGTGTGGTCTTTAAAAAATTTGTTTTCATCACTGTGAACAAACTGACCATTTATCATGAGCTGCCTATTGACAGAACAATTTATTCTGATTTCCCAAACATTGTGTTTAGTCTGAGACTTCTTTTGCTCTCAAATATGCCCCACTTTGGATGATAAATTACATTGTTACCCAACTATGAAACATAAAGCCCATTCTCCCTAGTGTCCTATACACTATTACCTTATTTCTTCTGCTGCAGTTGCTTTGAGCTGATATAACTATACTCTATTGTCTCTCCTTCATCACCCACTGAGCATAATATTTTACCCATCTTTATAAATAGTCTATTTGCCTAAGACATATATATAGCAGAGGGCTGCATGGTCTTACCTCAATGAGAGAAGACACACCTAACCCTTGAGAAAATTAAGGCCTTGGGGAATGTGGAGGCCTGGTGGAGTGTGGGGGTGTATGGACATTGTCTTGGAGATGGAGACAGGGAGGGCAGAAGGGATAAGGAATGGGATGAGGAACTGTTAGAGGGTGGGCCAGGAGGGGGATAACAAGTGAACAGTAAAGAAAGAAAATAGTTTCTTTGCTCATTCTCTTCCCATCTCCTGTATTCACTTGGGAATGATGTGCGGCTGCCTCTCCCATATCCACCAAAACCTTGCATATGGGAGTAGAGCAATATCTTTCCCAAAGTTTTCACTAATTAGTGCATAACCTTCATCTCATTCCTACAGTATCAGCCTTTGCATCGTTGAATTTTTTAATCCCAAGAATATACTTAGTAATTTTCCCCAATATTGAAACCAAAACAAAATGAAAGTTTGTTCCTGACTTTTGTTTTTTTCTCATTTGTTTGGTGATATCTTGACTTTTCTTTGCTGGCTTTCTGAAGTGGTTAGTCAGCCTGGGTCTATGTTCCTGTCATTTTCAGCTCATTTTATGATGTTTTTGTCATTTTTCTTGTCTTTCTGAATAAACTGTCCCTTGAGAATAGCCTCTTCACCTATAGCAAAAATCCCCCATAGTTTGGATTCTATATGACTCTGATTTCTTCTCTTCTCCCATGTGTTGGTTTTATATTCAGGTACTTTCTGTCCATGGTTCTCTACATCATCATGGCCCAACCATGACCCTATACTTTACCTCTTTTCCTCATTGCCTCTGTACATCTCATCAGAACTTGAGCTGATTGCCCGAATGGTTATTTTAATCACCTTCATATAGGTTATGAACTAACATTAGAAGCTGAATCTATTATGGAGAGTAATAAGGTGCATCGTTGCTCATATTTGACCTCAGTTCTTTCCAGAACACTTCCTGGCTACTTAGTGGTACTTGGCATTACTCTAGTCAGACCTTGTGAGTAGCTTAGCCAGGAAAATATAATGCTTTATCATTTCAAATAAGAGTATATACTCTCAAACTGTTTTTAATTCTTTTATTTTATGGCAAGATAAATTCACATAAACTTAAATAAGCCATACATGACCTTACAAAATAATCCTTATGCACACCCTCAATGTCATAAACTTCTTGGTGGTTATTTAAATGTAATGGAAAACTAATATTTCAAGGACAGAACTGATAAGATGTGGAATATTAGTAACAATCGAACAACTTACAATGTATTTGGAAATATGTCCTGACTACTAGGTGGTATTTGGTTCCTGTTATATGACTCATAGTAGGAATTCCTTTTCTTGAAACCATAGAAATGAACAGGTCACTTTATATTATCAAATGACTTTAAGATTAGTAAAAACAGGGGCACATATAAGCATATTTATTTAAGCAAATTTATGGTGATATTAAAATAGGCTTTCATGTAAAACAATAGTGGGGATATTTTATGTTTGCATGAAGAAATGCCATGGGAAATCTTGCCTGCTATATTGAATAGAATTTGTTTTCAATACTTAAGAATTCTAGATGCCCAGGATTCATGTACTATAGCTTAAGTGTTGTCTATTTTAAAATAAACTTCTGAAAAAAATACAACTATTTATGGTAAATAGCTTAATATTCATATTTGACATTGATGTTCTGTGGATAGAGAAGAACAAAAGAAACATTTATCAGAAACCTTCTCTTCCCGACTCATACTGTCTCATAAAAATAGCATGGCAAAGAAAACATTCATTTTAATTTTGACTACCTAATAAGCTTTGCTTTTTCAAGCCTTGAACTATTTTTCAAATATTACTATAAAAACACCTCTATTCATCTTACCTTCTAGTCACCTGAACACTGGAAATATATAAATCATCTAAGAACTAATACACCCATAGGCCAGCAGAAAGAAACTCAAGGAAATAAAAGTGTTGTCTTATAGACCAATGGATATAATCTCTAATAAACTGAAGTGAGAGAAAAGGGTGTTTGCCTATAGCAAACTTGAGAGACATGTGAAAGAACTATACTGTATAGCTATGGATTGCTTAATTTGTCATTAAGTAGATGGAAAATCAATATATACATATATTTCACAAGGCATTGGAGATCATATCCCAAGGTGTCTTTAAAAGTCATTGGAAGAAAGGGCAGTGGAGAATGAAGAAGAACAGCAGTAGACCTTGATAAAAGTTTAGGGGATCCTCTAATATCCTTCCCATGTATATGTTTTGTTGTTGAAGATGATGATGCCTTGTGTTTTTTTTTTGTCAAAATTAGGTCAAATGTTTTATTTGTAATAACCTAGATTTTCTATTTTGTCTTAAAGAACTTAATAGGAAATAACAAGAATGAAAGATACAGGAGTCGAGGCAACATTTGGTGGTTAAGAGCACTGGCTGTTCTAGAAGATCTGAGGTAAGTTCATAATACCCATTTGATGGCTAACAGCAACTATATTAAGCAGATACATGCAGACACACCCAGACACACCTCTCCCCTCCCCACATACACACACACACACACACACACACACACACACACACACAGAGAGAGAGAGAGAGAGAGAGAGAGAGAGAGAGAGAGAGAGAGAGACAGAGACAGAGAGACAGAGACAGAGAGAGACAGAGAGAGACAGAGAGAGACAGAGAGAGACAGAAAGAGAGACAGACAGACAGACAGACAGAGACAGAGACACAGAGACAAAGACATAGAGGTGACTTAAAGATCAGGTCAATGTGACGTTTATAAATTTTACTTCCTTTACAATGCTGCCAGAAAATCCCCAGGTGAGCTCTCTTTCTGCCTTGTTGACCTTGCTTTCCCATGCCTTCTTCTTTATTCTGTTGTTTTTAGTTTTTATGTCTACCTTAGATTTAACCAGAACAGAGACAGAACTTCATCTTTTATTTAAGCACTACTGCTTATTCCTGAATGACCGACATTAAGTGCCTTTACAACAACACTGCAGCAAGCCACAGGACAGTCATTGGGCTTGAAGACAAAGGATCATTGGGAAAAATTTATACCCACTAATACCTCTAACAGAAATCTAACACAATCACCCAAACCACCACACATATTGCATAACTCATTCAGTTAAAATTTCTTTTCACATATCCCAATTTTAAAGGTGTGCCCTGTCATTCTCACTCAGTTTCTGACCCTTCCTACTGGATTTTTCTCATTTACCACACACTTTCTATCACTGTAGAAAAGACTTTTCTTGACTGCTTTAAATGGAATTTTAAAAATGCAGTTATTATCTAATATTGATATATTTCCAGGAGACTAAAAATGGCCTAATGGCTACCTAGAAAGCTTCCTGATAGTAAAATTATGAACTACCTCAAGTTTTTACTATTGCTGTGAAGAAGTGCCATTCTAAGCACACACACAAGCATATTTTATCTATTGTGATAAAGTTGTTGGGATTCTGGTTGAGAATTTTGAACACCTTCCCATTTTCCATCCCCAAAAATCTGAAATACTCATTTTATTGAGTTTCTATACCAGTTTTAACACCTTTGTGTTGCATTTAAACTAAAACAAGAACTCAATTTAAAAATAAAAGGAAATGTGCTGTGAATAACTGTGTACGAGTTCCTGTGTAGACATGCACTTTTGCTTTTTCTTGGGCGGATACCTTAAATTAGATTGTCTGTTCAACTTTTTTCAGAATCAAATTTTGCAAAGCAATTTTGCATTTTGTATCCCATAATTGTTGCATGCAAATTTGAGTTTATACACATTATTGCCTGGTGGTTGATGTGCTCGGTGTTGCTTTATTTAACCATTGTTGAAAAATCTAAATTGGTGTTTTAATTAGTCTTTTCCTAGTAACCTATGATGTCATAAAACTTATTTGTTTTCTGTACTGTGTTTCTTCCCTGGTTTATTATCAGGTTTTTGTTTGGTTTTGGACATTTTTATTTTTGGCATTGTGAAAGTTGAAATATTCTAGATACAAATCTATAGTTATAAATGGAACAATATTTTCTTACAATATGTGACTTTTGAAAAACTTCACAGAGTTCAACATTTGAATACTAAAAATTTCTAATATGGGTAAGCTTCAATATTTCAATTTAAGTATGTTTGAGGTCATATAGCTACAAGCTCTATTCAAGGAATATCTATTGTATAGAGTAGTACAATCTCTACAACCAAATGTCTCAGGGGTCCAGCTTTATGGGTATTATGAATGAGGGTGGGAAAGTCAGTGCTGGCATGCCATAGACACTTTTGGTTGATTTTAAGTCAATGTGCAGTGGCTCTACTCCTCTTATCTTGTAGGAAAGAAAAAGAATGACCTAACAGCAAACAGTCTTAAACTTAATCCTGAGTTTGCATTCATTTGCTCTACTAAAGATAATACTGGCAAGCTAGGAGCCATGATTAATTCCTGTAATTCCAGAAATTGGTGGCTAAAATACCAAGATCACTAAGAGCTGTAAGCAAATCTATTGAATGGTTTTATGTGTCAACTTGACACAAGTTGGAGTTTTCACAGAGAAAGTAGCCTCCCATAGGTAAATGCCTCCATGAGATCCATGTAAGGCATTTTGTCAATTAGTGATCAAGGGTAGAGATCCCATTGTGGTTGGTGCCATCCCTGGGCTGGTAGTCTTGAGTTCTTTAAGAGAGCAAGCTCAGCAAGCCAGGGGAAGCAAGCTAGTAAATAACATCCCACCATTGCCTCTGCATCAGCTCCTGCTTCCTGACCTGCTTGAGTTTCAGTCTTGACTTTTCTTGGTGATGAACAGCAATATGGAAGTGTAAGCTGAGTAAACCCTTTCCTTTTCAACTTGCTTCTTGTTCATGATGCATGTGCAGGAATAGAAACCCTGACTAAGACAGCAAGGTAAGGCTTCATCCTGCATTCTAGTCTAGTCTGGTCTACAAAATGAGTCTGTCACAAATTACAAACAGAAGAAAGAAGGAGGAGAAGGAAAAGTAGAAGAAGAACTAGAAATAGTAGCAGCAGCAGGAGCAGCAGCAGCCGAAGAAGAAGAAGAGGAAGAAGAAGAAGAAGAAGAAGAAGAAGAAGAAGAAGAAGAAGAAGAAGAAGAAGAAGAAGAAGAAGAAGAAGGTTAAGAAAGAAATAACAATGAAGATGCTATATAAAGAGTAAGAACTTCAATTGCATTGCTACTAGAGCATTTAGGAATGAGGAGTCAAGCTTGCAGACATGTCTTGTTTCACAATCTCTCTTCTTCACATCAAAAGGCCACCCACTCTCAAGATTTGCTTCTCCGGTGTTTCTGTCTTGGAGTGATCAATGATGTCTTCTTTTCTATTTACCTAAGAATTTATATTCTTTAAATTACATGGTCCTGTTGCTTTGACTGTTTGACTTGATTTCTTCACATCATTAGTTTTATCTAAGAAAAGGAATTCCTTCTTTAATTCTCATCTTATCATTTACCCTACCTTCCCCCAAATCTGACCCCTTGGTTTCCATCTTTGTTATTTTTCCTATTGCTGCGATAAAACAAACAGACAGACAGACAGACGGACAGATAGACAGACAGATAAATAATAGTAAAAATAACTTAAGTGAAGGGGCTTCTTTTGGCTCACACTTGTAAGATAGAGTCCATCATGGAAGGGAAAACCCAGTGATGAAAGCTAGAGAGATCTAGCCACATGGTGTTTTAATCAGGAAGTAGAAAAGCAGTACTTGTGCTCAGGTCACTTTCTCCCCATACAAGCCCCAAGATCCCTGCTGAAGAATGGTGCCAACGGAAGCTAGTAGTGTACCTTGCATACTATTGTATGCAAGATCTCCTTGGGTTGACAATTAAAATTCACCATCATAAAAACTGTTGATATTTATCACTGATGCATTATCAAAGATAGCCTTTCACCTAATGAGATAATTATGTTCTTTATACTATCTATGATACTATCCTTGTTTCTCACTGGCCAGCAGAAGATAGAGCTATAAGTACAATCTGAGTCTGCTTCTTTGAATTACTCTTGGGACTTATTATCTTAAACGGCACTGTGGGAAAAGTGGAGCTGAGATACAGATTAGCATGCAGGACGTTGACTGGGGCATGATCTTCAAAATAACACCTATACAGGACTGAAGAAAATGTAAATGCAGAGCGAGGGATTTAACTCTCATGCAACAATTGCAAAAGATTCAGCTAGTCCTTTGAGGAGCTCTGAAATTTAAAATACCCTGTGTAATAATACAAATTGGTATAAGGACTATGTGTTTATTAGTTCATTTAAAATAATAAGAGACATATGAAATATTTAAAAATAGGCATTCCTTCTTGTGAACAATCATAGATGGCTACATAGATAGCGACTAAAATGTTTAATGAGGAGATTATTTTACATATAGTATTTTGAGACACACTTTATAGCTTTAAAAGAATAGCTATAAATGAAAGAAGAAAATGAAATGTAACATCGGAATGCTACCTGAAAATATTTTGGAATTTGGCGACAACAAGTGGTCCACAGTTTATGATTTGAGAACTGCTGCAACAGACTCTGATCATGGTTGTAGTTGCTCTTCATTAAAAGCCTGGTCTCAATAGTCAACCATAAAGGAACTCTAGAATCCACGTGGCAAAGAGAACATAATGAAAGGCCAGAAGAGGCAATGTTTTACTCCTGAAAACTATAGTGATAACAACGAAAGAATAGGACAAAAGTCACCTGAAATTTTATCGTCTGCTCTGAGACTCACCAGAGGTAAGATATAAAGCCTTCTATATTCATAGGGTATCAAAGGCATATTCATAGGTACTAGTAGCATGAAGCTTTCAACTTATGTTTTAGTTGTCATATGATATTCCAACAATAAAGAGAGCAGTATTATAGTTTTCTAGTAGAGGCAGGGGTGAAGGAGACACAGAACGCTTATTACAGGTATGCAATACTCTGACTAGAGCTGGGAGCAAAAGTTCTAAGTTAGAAATGTGTACAGATTTGATGCCATATGGGACTGAAACTTTCATGTATGTAGGTGAAGGCCATTTATTTATTTTCAGAAGCTCAGGTATATACAGAGAATCGAGAAACGTGCACCCAGAGGTAGAGTACACTCCAAGGTAATGGTGAGAACAGTTGCTTTAAATACTCAAATAACAGAGTAAACGAAATGCTCACATTAATAAACAAATGGAATGCTTTCTTCTTTTGAAGAACAACAGAATTGTTAGTGCCATTTCAGGCTAAGGATGAATGTTGGAAAGTTATCGTCAGCCTCATACCTCTTTCATATACTTAACTAGAAATTATTCTATTTTAAAAATATACTTGAAAATGAATTGACCTCTGAATACAAAACTATCTCAGATAGTCATCAAATTTTCCTATTCAATAGTACTTTTGCTGTCCTAAATGCTATATTTTATGGTCCTTTTAAAGACATTTTTTTGGAGTTTTAAGAGGATTCCATTTTAGCACGATTTTATATTCTTTAAAAATTTCCATTCTAAAATGATGGGTTTTTATCATCCTAGTCTGTGTTATATATTTTGAGCCTTTTACCTCCTGAATTCCCTCTCTGATATCCCATAATTGGTATCATTCAGTTACGAAGAGGAACGGAACGCACAGAATGGAAATCAGTTTGTACGCTGAAGAACCTGCATCTCTCTCCACATCATTAGATGTAGTTTTCTACAATATGAGCAAGATTCTAGGATAGAAGCGATCCATAGCCTGCACACAGATTAAGGCACACATTACTCTCTGAACGTTTCTTATTCCAAACTACCACTGCTTCATTCTACCTCACTGATTTCTCTCTGTGGACATTCTGAATTAGCAAAAGGTATTAGTGATGATTGGGAGAACCTCAAACTGCTTTTTATCCTCATTGCAGTAATACATTTGTTGTGTGCAAATGAGCTTAAGAGTCCCTGTGCAATCTGCTTTCTGCTTTGCCTTGAATATTTCGTGCAGACTGTATGCTAATGAAGCTGAGTGTGTGAAATAGTGCACGTGAAATTGTTAATGGACAGTCTTTCAAAGAACACCTAACTCTATGCCCCTTGTATGGTTGTACCATAATATGCAGTGATATTAGCACTGCATCTAGTAAGCCTAAGCAACCAACTTATAAACTAATCATATGATAAACTCAGTACTTGGAATTCATTTATCTGTGAATAAAAGATCTTTTTCTTCCTTTGTTATTCCTTTCTTTATTTTTTTCTACAACACATAGATACACAAAATTAATGAATAAAGATTTTAAATGTGATAAAAGTGTGGTTGGGTAATTTCATTATTGTGCTTATACCATATATCATACTTTGATGAATTAAGATGATGTAGACTAAGCTATGTAGAATAGCCAACTGCCCCTAAGCTTCATACTTGTACAACATGTTAACTGCATCTTATCTCCAGGAAATTGTAAGAAAATGGCAAGTATCAGAGCACCAGCATACAATGGATCTCATAATGCTGCAGAAATGATTACATAATAGAGGTAAAAGACACAAGACCAGCTGGAGCACATGTAAGAGATTAGTACTTAAGAAGACCTGCGTATT
This sequence comes from Apodemus agrarius, assembly GCA_964023405.1. Taxonomy (NCBI): domain Eukaryota; kingdom Metazoa; phylum Chordata; class Mammalia; order Rodentia; family Muridae; genus Apodemus; species Apodemus agrarius. The sequence continues at coordinate 18,452,942 of OZ030014.1, read as the reverse complement.
ATTTGCCCACTGCTTTAGAATTTGGAAATGCTGTACACTTTGGTTTATTTTACCAAGGAGGTCTATTTTCTTTAATAATTAATTAGCCTTACATTGCTATAATTTTAACTTTATGACATTGTAACATTTAAAATCTTGCCATATTGCTTTCATGTGTCTGAAAGAAATATTGTCACATTTACACATATGCATGCACACACACACTAGTATATTACAATGAAAACTGAAGAAGGATGATTTAAAGGTTAGGAAGTAGAAAAACAGGAGGAGGAAGGGAGGTAAGGAATGGTGGGTGAGTAAAATTCAATGATGGACATTTATAAAAATGAAATTATGGTACTGATTTCATTCTGTGCTTAGTAAAATATGTAATAGAGGAAAGACAAAAGGAAAGCAGTGCGCCACACTGAGTCTTGCCTAACATTGTTTTTCCCCATCAGAAAAATCACTTTCAATTAAATGGTAAGCATATATCTGCCTTAGCCATATATACATGTGGGTTTTATACACACACACACACACACACACACACACAAACACAAACACACACACATCTGTATATCATTCTTGAAATTGTAACGTCTTTAAGTGTGATTGCCATTAGCATTACTAATTTCTAATAGTGTGCACTCCATCAGATCACAACTTATTGATTTGGAAGAGGTCCCTGTATACCCGGAGACAGCATATAAAACTGAGTTATGCATTACTTTTTAAAATCTTTGGCATAGTATCCATGAATAAACTCACAATATGTAAGATTCTCTGCTTCACATCAAGAGTGAGGAACAGTATATGAGATGAGAATACTTCAACAATAATGTTGCAGTCTGTCTCATCAAATGTTTTTAAAATGCTTTGCATAATCACATTTCATGTCTAGGAATTTTTTCCAACATAAAACACTGACATAATTACAGATTTAGATTTTCCTTTAAAACACCAAACTGTATAATTTGGTTAGCTCAAGTATCCATAAGTAATAGAATTGCAAAAATCTAGATTTGATTAGATTCACTGCTTGATCCAAGGGTGCCTTTTAGTCAATAACTTCAATTGCTTATAGATATAGATTGTTGCTTATAGATAGTTTACATTTTTTGACCTCCACAGCTTTAATCTTCAGTATATTTTAAGACATTTTCCTAACAGGTAAAATATGAAAAAATTCACATAAACACTAAATTATGTCAGTCCTAGCATAGTATTATCATTCTATCTTCAGTAGTATGAAATTAAAAATGAATTTATTGTTATGTATTGTGAATAAGTACACAGTTATATAAAAGGTATCCTGAGGGACTGAAGAGATGGCTCACCATTAAGAATGCATGTTGCTATTGGAGATGACTTGAATATTTTTTCCTAGAACCCATGTTGGGAAAAAACATACTTCAATATACTCAATTCGTATGATTTTTCTTTTTTTGTCATCTGCCATATATTTGACATACTCACAAAGACAAACAAAAATGCAGAAAGAAATTTTCATACACTTAATTTAATTTTTAAAATTTCCCAGAAAAAGTAATACTGAGGTCAAAGAAAGCAATAACTTCTATAAAATTACATATAGTGTTTCTCTTTCTCCACATCCTCCGCAGCACCTGCTGGCTCCTGAGTTTTTGATCTTTGCCATTCTGACCTGTGTGAGGTGAAATCTCAGGGTTGTTTTGATTTGCATTTCCCTGATGACTTAGGGTGTTGAACATTTCTTTAGGTGCTTCTTAGTCATTTGATATTCCTCACGTGAAAGTTCTTTGCTTACATATGTACCCCAGTTTTATTAGGGTTATTTGATTCTCTGGAGTCTAACTTTTTGAGTTCTTTGTATATATAGGATATTAGCCCTCTGTCAGATGTAGGGTGGGTAAAGACCTTTTCCAAATTTGTTGGTTGCTATTTTGTCCTATTGACAGTGGTCTTGGAAAGGTTTGATGCCACATTGTAGAGGAATACCTGGACAGGGAAGCAGGAGAGGGTTGATTGGGGAACTGTGGGAAGGGAGAAGGCTTATGGGGTTTTCAAGGGAGAACCAGGAAAGGGAATAACATTTGAAATGTAAATAAAGAATATATCTAATAAAAAACCACATATTGTTTGTAATTTACTTCACCACCCTAGTCTACATTCGCAAATTTCTTTATTTCTTTCTATTTGTAATGTCAGCGTAGCTCCCTTTGTAAATATTAATATTGAAGAAAAGATACTTCTTAATGAAAATATATGATGAAGAGGGTGAGTCTGTATTGCCAAGAAAACCATGTACTTGAGAAATGAGGCCCATCTTCTCAGCACCTCATGGTACCTTCTCCAAAATTGACCATACAATTGGCCACAAAACAGGCCTCACCACATACAACAAGACAAAAATAACCTTATGCATCCTACCAGGTCATCATGGACTAAGGCTGATCTTCAATAACAGCAAAAACACCAGACAGCCCACATACTCATGGAAGCTGAACAATGTTCTACTCAATGATACCTTGGTCAAGGAAAAAATAAAGAAATTAAAGACTTTTAAATTTAATGAAAATTAAGGTACAATATACACAATCTTATGAGACACAATGAAAGTAGTGCTAAGAGAAAAATTCATAGCTCTGAGAACTTCTAAAATGTAACTGGAGAAATCATATACTAGTAGCTTAACAGCATACCTGAAAGCTCTAGAATAAAAAGAAGCAAATACACCCAAGAGAAGTAGATAGTCGGAAATAATCAAACTCAGGGCTGAAATCAACCAAGTAGAAACAAAACGTACTATAGGAAGAATCAACAAAACCAGGAGCTGATTCTTTGAGAAATCAACAAGATAGATAAACCCTTAACCAGACTAACCAGAGTGCACAGAGACAGGATCCAAATTAACAAAATCAGGAGTGAAAAGGAAGACATAACAACAGAAACTGAGGAAATTAAAAATATCATCAGATACTATTACAAAACCGTATACTCAACCAAAATTTTCAATTTGGATGAAATGTACAATTTTCTAGATAGACACCAGGTGCCAAAGTTAAATCAGGATCAGATAAACCATCTAAATAGGCCCATAATCCCTAAAGAAACAACAGCAGTCATTAAATTCTCCCAATCAAAGAAAGCCCAGGACCAAATGTTTTTAGGGCAGGATTTTATCAGACCTACAAAGAAGACCTAATACCAATACTCTTCAAATTATTCCACAAAATGGAAACAGAAGGAATACCACCAAATTTTTTCTATGAAGCCACAATTAAACTTATACCTAAACCACACAAAGACCCAACAAAGAAAGAGAACTTCAGACCAATTTCACTTAATAATATTTATCCAAAAATACTCCAAAAATTCTTGCAAACAGAACAATCATCCATCATGATCATCATCCCAGAGATGCTGGGCTGATTTAATACGTGGAAATCCATCAATGTAATCCACTCTATAAACAAGCTAAAAAAACCCACATCGTCATCACATTAGATGATGAGGAAGCATTTGACAAAATTGAACATCCCTTCATGGTAAAAATTTTGAAAAGATCAGAAATTTAAGGCCCAAACCTAAACATAGCAAAAGCAATGTACAGCAAACAAACAGATATCATCAAACTAAATGGAGAGAAACTTGAAGCATATCCACTGAAATAAGGGACTAGACAAGGCTGTTCACTCTTTGCTTACCTATTCAATATAGTATTTGAAGTCCAAGCCAGAGCAATTAGAGAACAAAAGGAGGTGAAATGGATACAAATTCGAAAGGAAGAAGTCAAAATGACCATTGTAGATGATATGGTAGTATATTAAGTGATCCCAAAATTTCCATCAGAGAACTCAGGGAGTTTTCTGTGAGTCTGTGCTTTCTAGTATGTCAGAACCTACACATATAGTATTTCAGTATCATTACTGCCTAAATATATGCTGATCAAGGATGCCAATGATAAACATACTGAACAGGACAGAGGAAGGCTCCTTAGCTTTCAAATCCACAAGAAGAACTATAGGCAACTGTGAACAGCTGGCAAAGAGGAAGTTGATCTTACTAAGAAAGAGCATTCTAATCTGTTATCCACTACTGAAGGATAAGCCCTGAAAGTATGCATACAAGTAGCATTATGTGAGCTGAACAGGTTATTTTTTAGAAAATTATATGTATATACATATAAGATATGAATTACTAAAGAAAAACTCATGCATCTTCTGGAGAATCTGGAGCTATATGGGAGATTTGAATGGAGGAAAAAAAATGGATAAATTAAATCATAGCCTCAATATTATTGTATTGTGAAACATTCATTTTACAATCACTTGAGTAAAAAGATAGCCTAGATGTGTGAGAAATTTTTGACAGCTAGATGTCACACAGAGAAATAATATAAAAAATATAAAAAAAACTGGAAAATCTAAACTATCAAAATAATGACCATGAACATTCCTGTAAAGGAACTAAAAAAACTGATTAGTTCTCAAAAGAAGTGTCAAAAAATGGACAAAGAGTAACTGAAAAGTTTCCCATATTCTTAGTAATCATGAAAATACCAGTTTAAAATACCTTGGGATTCTGTCTCAGTATAATGAGACTGGTTTACATCAAGAGACAAATGAAAAAATAAAAAGCTGATGAAAATGTGGAGGAGGAAATAAAAAACCTTTATTTAATTGTAGTATTAGTGTAAATTTCTATAGCCACTAAGAAATTTGGCATGGAATGTTCTCAAAAATAAAAATAATTCTTTATGTCTATTATACTATGATACTCTTGGTTGCACACACAGTGGAGGTCAAGTCCTACAGCAAAGGCTTTTGCATGTCCATGTTTATTACTTCTGTAGACACCATTGCTAAATTTGGAACGAGCTTAGGTGTTCACAAGCAGGTGAGCAGATAAAGATGCCATAGTACACAAGAACAAAGGAAATCAATTTAGCTATACAGAAGAAGAAAAACACAGTCTATAATGGAATTGAATTAAATGAAACATATATTAACCTAAACAAGATAGATTCAGACAAATAACACATATTCTTGATATGTGGGTTCTAAATTTTAATGTGAGTACATATAAGTGTGTGTAGGAGAGGATAGATCCCTGGAAAGTTAAAAAGGACAGATATTCTTGGGTTAGGGATAGTAATGGAATAGATACAACATGAAAGCAAGAGCAGGAAAAAGCTGGGTGATGAATACAGACCAGAAAGTGAGAGTTATGATGGGCGTGGCCTATGGGAGCAGGAGAGCAGAAGAGTAACCACAAGTGTGTAATGGAGTGCCCACAACCCATTGCTATGTAGGCTAACTCAAAAAACTAAAACAAAGGTGATCAAAAGAGACAAATAAAATTTGGAGTTTTAGCACAGGAAAAATTCAGATTTATTCATTGGTATATATACATTTGCATATGGTTGCTATTCATGCCACTGGTTATAACTGATCCAGGCACAATGTTGATAAATACAAGCTAATAATAAAGTCAGCAAAAGTTGTTAACCATATAAGAGTGTGCAGATAAAAAATAAAATCACTACCAATATTCAGTAAGAACTATCACTAAAGGTTCTCCCTGACCATAAAATGCTGAGTGAAATATTCTCAAGATAGATCTTTATATATTGATTATATATACCTATGGGAAATATTTCAAAACAAAAAAATTGATATAGACAGATAAGCTTTAAAAGTCATTTTCATTCCTTAGGGCAAGTGAGATGGTTCCGTGGGTAAAGATGCCTGCTGTCAATCCTGAGGAAATTAGTTTGAGAACCTATATGATCAAAGACACAAATCACATATCAAGTGATGTCTCACAAGAAGAAAGGAGTGGACACTGGTGCTAGAATGGACCAAAACATCATTGTGGGAGAGTACAAGAACAGTAAGGTGGGAGGGGGTGGATGAGGGAGCAGGGGGAGGGAAAAGGACATGTGGGACCTTTGGGGGTGGGGAACCAGAAAAAGGGAAATGAATTGTAAATATAGAATATATACAATAAAAAAAATATTGGGGCATAGATAAGCCAAAAAAAAAAAGAAGAAGAAGAGAAGAGAACCATCTCCCCATGTTTATGTTTTCCTCCCTCCCTCCCTTCCTACCTCCCTCCCTCCATCTCTTTGTCCCTGTCTGTCTTCTCTCTTTCTCTATCTATCTCTTTCTCTCTCTGTAACTGTCTGTTCTCTCTCTCTCTCTCTCTCTCTCTCTCTCTCTCTCTCTCTCTGATGCACGCAAACACACACACACACACACTCATACTCATGCCCACACATACACATACCAATGCACATGTGCATGTGCACAAACACACATACACACACACACACACAATTAATAAAAAAATGAAAAATAAATAAATCGTCTCCATTTCTAAATGAACCGCCTCTGTTAGATTACCCATCTTCCATCCACAGATCTCTTTGTGTGAACCAACCTTGAAAAAAGTATCTCAACTAAGTAAAACCCAGTTTTTGTTGTTTGCAGGTATCAGTTTAAATTATCTTAAATTGTTCTGCTAGCACAATCAATTCAGAGCTCTGGAGGAACACTTGGAATATATATATAAATTGGTTTGTAAAAGACACTCCCCCTAGACAATAGTGACATGAATAATACAGGAGGAACCAAGCACTTTGGATTGGATTCAAGTGTTGCTTCACAGGAAGAAACTCATTCCTGGCCCTCATATTGATCACAGACCTTGTCACCCCTACAGAAAAAGGAACAAATGCTGCTTTTTAAAATAAACCTCTGCTCTGATTAATAATCTACTTTGTACTGTTAAATCTATTTTTTCTTGTCCCTTACATACAACATGTCACCAGGATCCTCCCTTACAGGTAGTTCTGAAAAACAGTAAATGAATCATAAGAAATGTCTGGTTGAAGTCTGGAAATCAGTCTGGTGGTTCCTCAGAAAACCGGGCATGATACTACTGGAGAACCCTGTTACCACTCCTGGGCATATACCCAGAGGATTCCCCAGCATGTAATAAGGACACATGCTCCATTCTATTCATAGCAGCCCTATTTATAATAGCCAGAAGTTGGAAAGAAGCCAGATGTCCCTCAAGGGAGCAATGGATACAGAAGCTGTGGTATATTTATACTATGGAATACTACTCAGCTATTAAAAACAATGTATTCATGAAATTCATAAGCAAGTGGTTTGAACTGGAGAAAGTCATCCTGAGTGTGGTGACCTAATCACAAAAGAACACACATAGTATGTACTCACTGATAAGCAGATATTAACCCAGAAGCTTGGAATACCCAAGACACAATTTACACATCAAAGAAGGCCCAAGAAGAAGGAAGGAGAGGCCCCTGGTCCTGAAAAGGCTCAGTGTAGCAGTAGGGGAATACTAGGTCAGGGAAGCAGGAAGGGGTTGATGGGGGAACAGGGGGAGGGAAGAGGGCTTATGGAACTTTTAGGGAAAGGGGGATCCAGGAAAGTGGAAATCATTTGAAATGTAAACAAAGAATATATCAAATAAAAAAAAGAAATGACTGCTTGCAATGCAGATTCTCTTTACTTTCATTTACACTAGAGTCTCAGAGTCATAAACACTATTAAAGTGTTTCATTGAACTGGACTGAAGACATTTTTATCAGGACATTGCATAGCTAAGAAATATGTAATTTGATCCCTGATAATTTGAATTATATGATAATTTGATTATCAAATAATTTGGATAATCAAATCCAAATTATTTTCTAGGCAAGGAGTTAAAAACAACTTTCAAACCTACATGATGGAAATTCTGTTATCTAGTTATATTTCTTTATTAATGTGAGTACATTCAATTTGTAGAAATCATCTTGGTATGCACAATTGCTGGATGCAATATGCTCAGAAAAATAAGGTGTTCTTGAGGAGGTCTATACTTATAAGCACAAACTGTTTTTAAGGTTATGTAAGTGATGGCCAGAAATCACAATGTGTTCAAGAAAGTTGAATAAGATACAAAAAGTAAATCAAAACAATGAAGTGAGCTGTGACTATTAGACAGATTACTAGAAGGACAAGAACTGAGACAATAGTGAAGGTGCTAGAAATATTACTGGAAAAACACACAATCAAGAATTAAGGCCATCTCTAACACTGAGAGTTATGTGAGAATTAGTGAACTCTATGTAGTAAGATGGAATGTCCATATCTTGGGCAAATAATTGTACCTAAAAAAGAATCCAACCAAAATGTGGTAGAAATAATAATTGCTTATATAATTGAAATGCAAAGGAATCAAAGATAAAAAAGTATTAACAGTCTAAATCATATAAAATTGTGAATATCTGAATGTTACAGTCAATACAATTTATATATGTGTTATGGTTGCAATCTAAATGAATGTAGAAAGAGCTAATAATAAGTAATGGGTTGACTTTTAATAAAACCTTTAAAGTGCAATCCAGGGTGCCTTAGTGGGCAAGAGAGTTTGTATTATAAGAACCAGAGTTTGGATCCAAAATATGGGATTGACCTCAGTGTGCTTTTACTCCAAGTGCTTGGAGAAGAGGAGGGTCAAGATGCCGGATCATTGAAGTTGGCTAAATGGGTTAGCCAAAACCCTCTGAACTCCTGCTTCAATTGAAAAGATTGTTCTCTCAACAGAATAATATGGGAATTTATAGAGAACATACAAGCATACAAACATACACACAATAAATTAATGTCTTTGAATAGAACACATGCCAATTATTATATGAATGCAATTTTAATATAACTGCATAATAATTTTAGGCATGCACAAAAGCTCTACATCATAAATTATTGTCTTAAAATGGTAGTTTAATTCAAATTCTCTACGATTAAAACTGCATAATTTCATAGCTCCAATAGGTCTAGAGGCAAACAGATGTTATTCTTAGGAAATGAAGTTATTCTTCTGGCTTATAGATTAAAGATAAGATATTTACCCCAAGAAACCTATAACGGATGTAAAACAATTTTCTTTAAAGGTCAGTTTGCTTATGCTTGTTTCTATTCAGACAGAGCTTATTGGAATTTAGGTTAACTTGCTTTCTAAAGGGACTCTCTTGGAATAACTGTTACCCTACCAGGCTCTCAAAAAGATTTCCTACTTAAAATACCAACCTTGGGACAATCTCAAGTATATATTTACATGCAGCTTCCCATCTGAATGTTTTCTCTACATTTTTATTGTTTTTTTCCTTCCATTTAATATTTTCATCCTAAACTATAGTTTTTAAATCAACCAACACAGAAGAAAAAGAGACAAAATATGTGCTGAGAAAGTTTTTGCAGAAATTATACATCTTTTTTTTTTCTTTTTTTTTTTTTTTAGTTCAGGCATCTGATCGTGAAGGTGCCTATTAAATGTAACTTCGGGCAGGCGTCTGTCAAGGTATCTTCATGTTTGATTGTCTTGAAAAGCTTGCAGGGTAACAGAGAGAGCTTCAGAGAACACAAAGACTTTGCTAAAATACATGTGTAACGTCAGTGTGCCGGGGCAGGCTATGAGTCTGCTTTCTATACTTCTTTTTTTTTTTTTTTTAAAGAAATGCCAAAACTGTGCTATTACCCTCAGGAGAGAAAGAGCAGATACAGAATGACTGATTAACTGATAGCCCAAGGAGACTGAGAGGGTAAGGCTAAACAAAGAGCAGTTTCTCCATTGCTGTTCCTTAGGATGCCTCTCGGTCTTCAGATCTTTCTTGACCTTGATTATCAAAGTCACTTTCCCCTCAGAGATCATGTCAAAGACTTCTTGACTACAAGTGAAATGCCGGTGAATTTTCATGAACAGCAAAGAGAAATGAGACAGAGAATTAAGAACAACGCTATTGAATTTTGCCCTCTTCACTCTGTGTGTGTGTGTGTGTGTGTGTGTGTGTGTGTGATCAGCATTTACTTAAACTGACCCAAAAGCATTTTATAACATTTTGTCTCACGTATTTGGCTTGCTATTCAGATGATAAAAGGTTTCTCCATCTATCCCTCATTTCCATTTACACCGCTAATAGCGGCACTCCTCGTGTCTACACTGCTAATCTCCCCATCTCAGTGCTTTAGGCATGACCTTGTGTTACTTTGTACCTGCAAAAAGCAAACTAGTGAGCCTGATTTAAAAAAGAAGAAATAAAGAAAAAAAAAGAAAAAAATAGTTGGTGACTGATGGAATGAAGGATTGTGAAAATGATAAATATTAATGTCATGCAAGATATTATCATTGGTCCATACTATTATAACAGGAAACCATTTATATTACTTAGATGATTGTATACACATTTCTCTTTAGATAGGCACTTTATTTCTAATTTATTTATATAGTTTTTGTAGATTATGAGTGCAGTTCAGAGAACACCGACATTAACGAAAGAATTAAGTCAATATGTTTTTATGAATGTCTTTAACTTCTATTTTGTCTAAGGTCTGCCTACCACAGCATGATTTACTCTTTTCATATAAATTTTCTTGTTATTTTGAATTGATACTCAAATCCTGGTGGCATGAATTAAAGGTCACAGAAGGTACAAGGACCAGAGGCATTATGAAAATCATAAAAGGATAATGTTTTCAAATCCCAACTGTTTTGCCATAATTGAAAGGAAGCAAGTGTCATCAAAGATTTTTCCTATTACACTGCAAAAAAATTAGTTTAGTAATAGGACAATATGACAGCATAGGTTTCCCCAGAGTTCTTGCTGGCTCATTTCTCCGCCGATGGCTAGACAGACTTATTCTTCATCACCTATAATTCTTTCCTTGACACCCATATGTTATCTATCATGCATTTTGGGGTTCTTATAGCATGAATGTGTCTAGTCTCTTATGTTTTGAAATAAATTCACATTTATAACCACTTTACTATTAGCCAAAATATTTATTTACATATTTAATGCATTTGATTTAATATAAATGATGTTTGGATAAAGTAGGAAGGCAAATAAGCCCATACTCATGAAAGCAGCAAGACATTACAGAGAAGCATTCTCACATAAGGTTATTTTAATTATATTCATTTTTAGGTGCAGAAATGTCTCTGTGACAGGGTGAAATGTATAGAAGCCAAAGGTCAACCTGCAGGATTGAGCATTCTTCCCCCTCCAAAGTATGTATCGCAGGGGAGTGACTCAGGTTGTCAGGCTTGGCAGCAAGAACTTTTAACCATTTAGCCATCTTACGAGATTCCTTTTAAAAAGCACCTTTTATGAGTGTGTGTGTGTGTGTGTGTGTGTGTGTGTGTGTGTGTGTTTGAAACATTTGTTTTTCTAAAAAAAAAAAAACATAAACCACATTCTAAAGGAAAGCTCTGTCTCCTTGGTAAATGAGGAAATGTAAAAGCATCCACACTTAATGAATGGTTCCTTGAATGACTCCTTTCTTGTAGAATTTGCATTATGATTTAGTCAGCCCTGACATTGGATGAGATAATGGAGTTGTTGAGTTTGCAGCTGGGCTCTTTTAATTGTTCTTTCCATCACTCATTACTGAGTGATACTCAACTCCCATAACAGCAATTTGAACAAAACTTCCATCGTTGCCTGACATTAAGCTGAGCTTCCCTGCTGTATGAGTAAACAATTTAGCACCTTAATCAGTGTTGTTAGACACCTGAAAACTGCTATGTAAACATCTCTATGCTCTGCTACATATGTCACTTTCATTTTCTGTAGGAATTTTAATTAGATTGGCATGTGCGAAGGAAACTGTAGACCGTTATTAAGGAGTGAACAAGACATTTGCACGAACAGTTCCTGAGTGCTGTAGAGCCCCCCACGTTTAGGATGAAAACCGATGCATGTGGAGAAAATCAATAGTATAAACAGGATCCTGTGCTTTTCTGATCACTGTGGGAACATCCTTTTAAGGATTCTGCTAAAGTGCTTATGAAGCACCTTTCAGTGGATGGCTATTCATTAGGCGCAAGAGACTTTGTACTCTGTTTAAGGTAACTATTAGATTGAGTAAGTATCACAGCTGAAGATAGACCTATTTCAGCTTATAATACTGCACCTCAAATATGACATTTAGGTTTCATTATTCCTTCAAGCAATAAAAAATCTCGGAGTAAAACCAGGTAATTAGTACTAACTAGGAAAGAAGCATGATTGATAATACAAAGATGAAAATCAATTGCTATGTCCCAAATAAGGCTGGCTGTAACATTGACCAAGGTTACATTTTATTGTATTGACAATTTCTCTTTTTACTCTGACCACTGTGAATTTTTTATAAAACTAGAACAAATTATAGGTTCATACTTTTCTCATAATTTAAAAATGTATTCATAGGCAGAGGAAGCAATATCCTTACAGTCTTCCAAGGGCAGAAGAAATGAAAATAGTATGTTTCTCATCCAATTAAATAAACATAAAGCACAGAATGTTAATAGATGATTCAACTTTTCATCTAAAAAGTGCCTTGGAATTTCATTCATTAAGTTATGGCTTTAAGGATTGGTTCAAACAGAACCTCTCTGAAAAATTGGATGACTGTTGGTTGCATATGCACATCATTTTCCCCAGTGTAATTTACATTGATTAAGATTGGGTACATTTTATGCTTTATGCTGTTGAATTTTTATGGGTTTGGAGCCAAAGTCTAATTTCCTTGGAAATATAATTTTGGGGAAATGCTGTTTAAGTGGAGCCTCTAATTACCACTTATTCTTGTTTCTTTCTGGAAAAAAATAACAGCCACAACTACAATACACACATTCTGCGATGTAGAAGAGAGCTTGTCAGAAACATACATTGCAAAAAGTGGTCAAAATCTTATAAATGGTCCTTTATTCTGATGTGGCAGTTACCATCCAATAAGGAACTCTTGAAGAATAAAATAAAGAGATAAATTAGGTTTTAATATCTTCTGAGCTATGTGTTTGATACATCTATGACTCTCTTACAGTCACAGATAAATAATCCTTTGGAAGAAATAGTGAACTTAGTAACAGTAGTTGAATTTATTGTGTTAACATAGAGAATTTTAAAATTAGAAATAATATAAATTACCTGTAATATAATTTAAAGTATATTTTGTGTTTTGAATTGAGTTTTCCCACACATTGCTACATTTGTGCACTATAAACCAAGTTTCTGAATATTACATTATTTTCTTGGAGTATTTTTTCTGAGTTAATTGAGTATTAAATATTGGCAATATATAAAAAAGTTTATAGGTACATTGAGACAAGTGTTTTTATGCATAGTTCAGTAGGCCTCCAAATTCTGGCTATCTTCATGTACCTTCTGAGTACCTTCATGTACCTTCTTGAGATTCCAGATGTGAGCTAACACTCTGACTTCACTACCAGTTTCTCTGGGTATTAATCTGTTGTAATGGCCTCCTATGGTGTCATTTATACGTTTTATTAAAATAAAGCGATATTAGTGCAATTCCATATTTCTCCGTTACTATACAATATGCCAAAACATTACAGAAATAAAAAAATGAGCCTTTAGTAACATATGCACACACTTCTTTCGTACACCCAATTAAAAATATACAAACACAAAATAAAAATTTATTCTTGGGTTGCAAGTCAGTTAACGAAATATTTGGATTTTTTTCTGAAAATAATAACTTTAAAATTATCTCTTGGCATCCACTGTGATTGAGTGATATAGTTTATAAAAATTGAGGGGTTCCTGACATGCCATATGTTGCTAGAGGACCCATGGGAAAAGTAGTTTTATTTATATTTAGGTATATTGTAGATTCTGTCCAGAGCATACTATATTGAGATACTATATTTCACAATAGCAATGAGATAACATGCCAGATGCCCTAGGGTTTTGGACATGAAGTAATCCAGACACACTTAAATCTCAACCATTTGATCACTGAATTGGTTCCTTTGTGGTCATCTGGATTTTTTATTGGTTATCTACATTCTGAATGTTATCCACCATCCCAGTTTCCCCTTCACAAACACCCTATTCCATCTCCTCCCTCCCCTGCTTCTGTGAACGTGCTCCTTTACCCACCTTCCCACTCCTGCATCATTGCCCTAACAATCTCCTAAACTGGGGCATCAAGCCTTTACAGGACCAAAAGCCTCCCCTCCCATTGATGCCAGATAAGGCTATCCTCTGCTACAAATGCAACTGAAGCCATGAGTCCCTCCATGAACTGGGGGTAGCCACCAGAATGTCTGGATATTATTTTATACATTACAGGGGCGTGGTTCCTTAGATTTTGGTGCTATTGAAGTTATTGATAAGGACACTCTCACATTTTTTTCTTCTCTTTGTGTTTCATTTCTCCTTTAATCTATAAAACCAGGAAGATCAATTTAAATCCTTTTATTCCAGTTTTGGGGAAAGAGTGGCAGTTCATTAAATATATATTATTGTTTCTTACTGTATGATGGATCCTACTTTGTAATAATTTATAAATTTTATTGACATATTCTCACTTATGTGATTGCCCTTACTCTTTGCTAAAATCTGACTTTTGTTTAATTGAGAAACAATCCTGCTATGTAAGATATTGAAATGTGAAATTCCACTTCAATGGGAAAATAATTGTATGTGAAAAGTTTTCAATCAGGCAGCTTATTCACATAAATGCTTTTGAAGGTATTGGTCGAGAAGTAAGAATACTACCATTCCTCATACTGTATATACATCACAAATTATTGAATAAATCCAGTGTATACACACACACACATTTGTGTGTGTTTGTATAGCAACTCCACAGATACAATTTCTTCATAAAAACAGTATTTATATTAAAATAGACTAAAGCCTTTGTGAAACTAAATGTCAATAGAAAGCAAATAACTGGGTCACCTCACTTAGTATGACATTCTCCAGCTCCATCCATTTCTCTAAGAATTTCATGAATTCATTGTTTCTAATGGCTGTATAGTACTCCATTGTGTATATATACCACATTTTTTGTATCCATTCCTCTGTTGATGGACATCTGGGTTCTTTCCAGCTTCTGGCTATTATATATAAAGCTGCTATGAACATAGTGGAGCATGTATCCTTATTGCATGCTGGTGAATCTTCTGGGTATATTCCCAGGAGTGGTATGGCTGGGTCCTCTGGAAGTATCATGCCCAGTTTTCTGAGGAACCGCCATACTGATTTCCAGAGTGGTTGTACCAGCTTGCATTCCCACCAGCAGTGGAGGAGTGTTCCTCTTTCTCCACATCCTCGCCAATACCTGATGTCTTCTGAGTTTTTAATCTTAGCCATTCTGACTGGTGTGAGGTGAAATCTCAGGGTTGTTTTAATTTGCATTTCCCTAATGACTAGTGATGTTGAACATTTTTTAAGGTGTTTCTCAGCCATCCGAATTTCTTCAGGTGAAAAGACTCTGTTTAGCTCTGTACCCCATTTTGGATAGGGTTATTTGGTTTTCTGGGGTCTAACCTCTTGAGTTCTTTGTATACATTGGAGATTAGCCCTCTGTCGGATGTGGGGTTGGTGAAGATTTTTTCCCAATTTGTTGGTTGCCGATTTAAAAAAAAAAAAAAAAGAAAGCAAATAACTTTTGTTAATGTGTTTCATTTTATGTCCTTGAGATGAAAACGATACACTGTCAGATTGTGGATAAGAAGAAATAAAGAAGATAAATTCTATGTAGAATGAGGAAGAATGAGGTCGAACTGAAGGTGTTGACTGTGTAGGCAAGACGAATCTTAACAGGATCAGGTATGCAGAGGAGGGAGGAAACAGGAAAGAAGCCCAGAGGTCCAAGAGAATGGATGGAGATAAGCAGCATCATGAGGGTGCGGTAGGGAGGAACCCTCTAGAAAGTACCAGAGACCCAGGAGGTGACTCAGTGTGGGCTGACCTCAGCCAAAATGCCCAACACTGGGGAGAGAGAACTGGTAGAGTCTACCTCCAGTAGATAGGGCCTGAAGTAGAGGCACAGGGTTACTAACTAACTTACAGTCAAAATTTTCTGACCCAGGATTATTTCTGTCTAAAAGAACTGCACAGACAAAAAATGGAGACTGAAGTAAAGGCAGTCCAATAACCACCCCAACTTAGCTTCCATGTCCTGAGAGAGCACCAAGGCCTGACACTAAGTTGAAGGGAAGAGCAACCCCACAGGAAGGCCAGCAGTCTCAAACTACACAGACACCAGGGAGCTCCCAGAGACTGGGCCACCATCCAGGATCACACAGGGACTGCTCCCCAGGCCTTTCAGAGGCAAGGAGGAGGAGGAGTGGAATGAGGAACTTGGGAGGGGAACCGCTGTTGGGGGGGAGCAATTGAAATGAATGTAAATAAATAAAAATGAAGAAAGGGGAAAATAAAAGAATGAGTATCTGTAGGGCTTAACATAAATTTGATATGGTATGTGCTATTTGATACCTAGATTGCATTATCTTATTAGGTTGACCCCATTTTCAGTCTAGTTTATTTAATCCAATTCATTTTCAAAATACACATTTGAGAGTCATGTCAGTGTTAATGGTACATCAATAGACAATTGGTTGCTGAAAAAGCCTCAGCCTCAGAGGTCTCCTGAAAGATGCAGCTCTCTAGAAATTTCACAAAGAGATTTGAAATTATGTCCTGGGTATTTAAATTAGCTAAGCAAAAGATTCCCAAGAAAAAGGAAGGAAAGGACCCTGGTCTGGAAAAGACTAAATCCAATTTTGTAGGAGAGTATGAGAACAGAGAAATTGGGGGGGGTGTGATTGGGGAATGGGTGGGGGGGCAGAAGAGGAGTTATGGGACATATGGTGAGGGGGGGAACTGGGAAAGAGGAAAGTCTTTGGAATGTAAACAAAGAATATTAAAAAAACAGGCAACTATAAGATATATGCAATTAATTTTTTCTTTTTTATTGCTTATTTTATTTATTTACATTTCAAATGTTACCACCCTTCCCAATTTTCCCTCCACAACCCCTTTATCCTCTCCCTCTCTCTCTGCCTCTATGATGGTGCGTTTCCCACCCCCCCCCATTCCAGCCTCACTGCATTAGCATTTCCCTATACTGGGTCATCAAGCCTCCACAGGCCCAAGGGTTTCCCCTCCCATTGATGCCAGAAAAGGCAATCCTTTTCTACATATGCTGTGGCTGGAGCCATGGGTCCCTCCATGTGTACTCTTTCGTTGGTGGCTTAGTACCTGTAAACTTTGGGGGAGGGGTCTGATTGTTTGATATTGTTGATCTTCAGTTATCCTCATTGCTGAGAATTTTAGTTTTCATTTTTTTCCCCTCTATAAATGTCATATGTGCTCCTGGAACCTTTAAAATAAATAGAGTTATATTTGTTGCATGATTTATCTTATTCCTTTTATGATTAGGTACTTGGGTTATTTGCTTGAAGTTCTTGATATTTTAATCACATTAAAACCAAATTTAAAAATGAGTTTCTTTTTTACTATTCATGGAGATAATTATTGATCTTTTCCAAAAATCAAAATATAGAAACTTCAAACAGCAAATAATCATTGTTGAACAGTGTCTGTGGGCTACAGCTGTCTCATGCCTCATGAGATGAACCCCTTGACCAGCCAGATTTATTGCTACCAGTAGTATGTCTCAGTCACAATACAACTGGGAGACTGCTGTAAAATTCATTTCCCAAGAAGCTGGTGTGTTGAAGGCCTCAGTTCTTGTGTCTCATATTTGAGAAACACCTAGCATGGCTAATTTAAGAATGACAGGCAACATCATATTTTTGTAATGTTATAATAGAAATGGTCTTGAGCCATTTTTGTTATCACTAAAGTAAGCCCACAATAAGCAGACTGGAACACACAGGCATGAGCACCACATGGATATGGCTGGTCCTTTGTATAACATATAGTTTATCCAAAGATTGGCATTTAGTAGGAGAATTGAGACATGTTTAGACAGAATGGGGTTGACTTTAATCTTGCTTATAATAATATTGATTATGTTTATAGTCTCATATATGATATTATAAAATTAGTCACTAACGATTTCAAAAGCCAAGAAATACACAGTTCCTTAAGCACTGGCAATTGAAGTAATTATTTTTAAATTAATATTAATTGAATATTTATATCCAATGATTCTTCTTTTTGTTGTATGGAATATAATATTTAAAGACATAAAATATATCATTGTTTATATTTAAAAGTATAAAATCATCTTTAACAGAATCTGTGCAAATCTTATGTACAGTGGTAACAAAATTCTTTTTTCATAGTGAATCACACATTGATTTGGGCCCTGATAATATACTGTACTTCATATTTTAGTAAGTGTCAGTTCCGCAGGATCTCCTTGCTATGTAGAACAGAGTAATCTGCACTTATATCCCATTTAGAAGCAATGATAATCCGCCCTTCTGTGAATGAATAAGATGCAATTTAAGACAGAGCCTTTATTTTGCATATTTTGACCATTATATGAAACTATTCCCAGATTAGAGAAGCCAGGGGTGACTGGAATCTATCATCTGCACAGCAGCCTCACTTAAGTGTTTTTTATTTTCAAAACTTTAGCTTCACAGTACAAAAAGATCAAGCAGTTTATCTAGCAATATACTCTAAACCTTAGAGTAAACCTTTTATTCTTATGATCACTGAGTTACATTTTAATTAGGGATATTCCTCTTTTGCTCATATGATCTACTATGCATTTCTTGAGTGCTTCATAATCTTGTAAAATTCATAAAAACTTTATGAAGTAAATTAATCAACAGATATTTCATTAGCATTTTTGAATATTTAAAAGAATGCATGTTTTAATGCCAAATACCTAATTTATATGATGCAATTACTTTCTAATGCATCATAGGGTTGAACCACCATGTCTTTGTGTTTTGTAATTATCCCCCATGAAATTTTTTTGGATGAATAAGTTTCTTAACATGGGCAATGTATAATAAAAATAAATGTATTGGTTCACAGTTCAAGTAGTTAGAATGTCTGAAACTTGAATGGCTAGAATCTTATGAGAACTTTCTTATATCATCATGTGGTAGAATACAGAAGAGGAAAAGGGGGTGGTATGGATAAGAGAAAAGAAAATTGGCGGGTGGGTTGGTACTTATATTGTGCCACTGAAGTTCCTGCCTGGCTATAGGAGGAGGCCTCCTCAGGTTCCATATCCCAACGTTGTGAGTTGCAGCTAAGACCAACCGTATTGATTCTTGGGCAACTCCCTTATCCCAGGTCTCTGTGTCATCCTGGAGGTGCCCCCTACCACCTCATTTTGTCAGGCACAGATTTCCATTCATTTTCATGATCATCTAGCTGTCTCTTCTGTTCTTCCCCACACCTCATTGATCATGAATACCACATTCCCCTCCCCATCTTCTCTCCCACCTAGGTGTCTCTCTCCATGTGTCTCTCTTTGTTTTAAATCCATGTGCCTCTTATGATATTTTATTCCCTTTCTAAGTGAGATTCAAGATTCCTTACTTGAGCCTTCCTTCATGTTTATCTTCTTTGAGTCTGGGGGTGTAACATGGTACCTGTATTTTATGGTTAATATCCACTTATAGGTAAGTACATACTATGCATGTCCTTTTGGGACTGGGTCACCTCACTCAGGACCATATTCTCAGGTTCTCACTATTTGCCTGCACAATTCATGATGCCTTTGTCTTTAATAGCTGAATAGTATTCCATTGCAGCTTCTCTGCACAGATGTAGCAGATGTACAACTTGTGGGTCCTGAACAACTGGAGCGGGGACTATCCCAAAAGTTGTTGCCTATATGTGGGCTATGATCTTTGAGCTGGGCTGCCTTGTCTTGCTTCAGTGGGAGAGGAAGCAGCTAACCTCTCGGAGACTAAAAGTTCCAGAGTGGGAGTATACCCAGGGAGCCCTCACTTGGAAAGAGGAAAATGGGACGGAGGGATAGGGGAAGAATTGTGGGAGGGGAACTGGGAGGAAGACAGTGAGTGAGATGTAAAATCATTAACTACAAAATAAAATTAAATTTAAAAAGAAAATGAGAAGAGAAGGGACAGAGAAACAGAGACAAAGAGAGACAGAGACCAGCACAGGCAGGGGACACACATGCACACACACACACACACAGAGGGGCAAGACAGATACAAACACATACACACAATGTCAGAGAAGAGACAGAGAGAAAGAGAGTACTTGGATAATAAACCTATTGACAAGAAAAGAAATTCACTCACATAATAATTGAAGTGTTTGTTCATTTATAAAGATGGAGGCCTTAAAACACAATTACTTCTTGAAACTATTCAGTTTTTAGTATTATGGCTAGTGAATTTCAACAGAATTTTTGGAGGCCACAACACTGAAATCTTAGTGTAACATAAATGCTACAATCTCTCTTGTAGCAAAGCCTTCTTTGCCTGTACTTCTTACTCTGATAAGAATTTTATTTTGATAATCTTTGAAAGTGTATACTGTTATGTCACACTAATGATCCCCCCAATTTAAAAGTTTGTATTAGTTGGCAAAAGTAATAATCATTAAAATTGTATTCACTTATTTGGTGTATTTTGATCATTTCCTTTGCCAATGCCCTGTCCTAACCCTCCAGTCTTTTCCTTGTGGTTTTATTTGTGTTTCAGGTTTGAGATATCACATGCAATATGTGATATTTGTCTTCATGTGGTTGGTTAATCATTATGGTCTCCAGTTCCATCCATTTTCCTGAGTGAGACATCATTTTGTTTCTCTTTGTGGCTGAGTGATGCTCTGCTATGTGTGTATGTGACATTGATATTCTTTAACCTGTTTTTCTGTTAGGGGATACACAGCTGGTACTATAACTTGATTGTTGTAAACCGTGTTCCATGCAGTATGAGTACGCAGGTGTTTATTTGGGATTCTACCACTAATGCCTTTGGTTATATACCCAGGAGCAGTGTAGCTGAATTTCTTTCAGATTTTGAAGAATTTCTAAACTACCTCTAGTGTAGGTGAATTAATTTATGTATGACTCACTAATATATGAGGTTTTCCTTTTTATTACATTTCCACTAACTTATCCTCTTTTGTCTTAATAACAGCCATTCTGGATGGGGTGATATTGTATCTCAATATAGCCACACTTTGATATTCCAAGGTGATTACAGTAGATTACAGTGGCTGGCTGTACAGGTGAACATTCTCTCTTGAAACATATCTATTAAGCTAGTTAACTCATTTATTGATTAACTTATTTCTTCCTCCTGGGCTAAATTTCTGTTTGAACAGGCTCTTTGAACTACATATAACCCAAACCAAACCTTTCCTCTAGAACCTCTTGGGTCTGCCTCCTAAGTGGTACAAATTTAAGTTTGACTGACAGAGCAAACTTGGCTTTTGGGATGTTTTGATACTAAATAATAAGTAGTATAAATAAGTAGTATAAATAGTTACTAAAGGCATTTGCATGGCTGTTTTGTATGATGATACATTGTTACTTTTGCTTTGTCACCTTTCTTTTATCTGAGTCTTGATATTTAAAACAGGTTTGCTAAACCACCTGTTATCATGTTTAAAATTTTATATATATATATATATAAATATATATATAATTTATATATATATTTCATATAAATATATATATAATTTTAAATATAAATTATATATATATAATATATATAATATATATAATATATATATATATATATATATATATATATATATATATATATATATATACTGAACCTTTACAGGGTTGCCTACTCAACATTTCTGATTCTTTTATCATTTTGTTTTCTCTTTCATTCATTCTCCCTGTTCTACCTTATTTTCTTTCTTCTCAATCTTTTCCTTTTTCTCTTTGTCAATTTGTCAAAGTTTTACTCGTTAATATTACACTATTTTTTATTATTTTGGTAGAAGAGGTGATATAAGCCTTACTTACCTAGGATAGCCATGAATTTCTTGGTCAAGAAACACTCATCTGTTTTCCAAGTAATGTAACTACAATCCTGTGGCTCTCTATCACAGAGTAATTATCTGTGTATAAGATGAAATAGAATACAGCCAGCTCTGAATTTTATCCCAAGGACAACATAACTGGGCTAAGTCAGAAGGAGAAAAGACTGCACTATAGGGTCCAGAGGGAGGAACCGACTGTGAGCCAAGGATCACAGCTGGTATCCAGAAGGCACAAAAGCCAAAAAAGCAGACTTTCATCACACCTTCCAAAAGACATGCAGGTATGGAGGCATGAAGGCTTGCAGAATCATTGATTTAGAGCCCTGGGCTTCACCTTGTAACAGAATGAATTTACGTCGTCCTAAGCAAGTTCATTTCTACAATTTGCTGTGTTATGAATAGGAATCTAAACACTGCAAATCTTTATGTCTTCCTTCTTTCTTTATTTTCATAGAATAATAAATTTTCCATGAATGTAAAGTTCTGTTTGGTGGGATTTTTACCCTTAAAATATTAAAAATGCCATTCCAGTCTCTCTCTTTTGCATGGTTTCCTATGAAAAAAAAAATGTACATTTATTTATTTATTTATATAAATGTTTTTATTCTCCCATTTTGGGTGTTTTGGGGAATGGCTCTTAGTGGTTCATTGTTTTTATTCAGTTGAAGCTTTGTTGGTATTCCTCTCTGTGGTAGGCACTGAGTTTCCTGAATTTGTGGTTTGGTTACTATCATTAAGGATGGGAAATTTTTAGCACTTTGTATTTAAAACCCACTTCTCTTATTGTCTCCCCAGCTGCTACACCAGTACATAGTGTGTGATCTCATTCTATGGCTCCTGAGTATCCTATGATTTCAATCACTGCGTTTCACTTTGGTGATTATTGTTGACCTCCTAGCAAAGTCACTGAAATATTTTCCTGGCTCTGCTGGATCTACTGAAGGCAGTTTGGAGATAAATTTCTATTCTTGGCTGTTTGTGATTTCCTGCCCCCAGAACATATTTCTGATTGGGTGAAATAATAAAGACCCCTGATAATTCACTTTCACTATCTTCTTTCAGGCAATGTTGCAAACAAATACAAACATTAAAATTTTGTCACATAAATTCCTGTTCATCTCAGATGACAAGTGCTTGCTTTAACACAAAATTAGCAAAAGCACTGTAGGAAATCTATCCAGTTTTTAGAAGCAAATTAGTCAATATAAATTGCTCAAAGGACTTCAGGATAGATGTCATCAGTACAGCCAGCATTTATCTGTTAGCCAATGAAAACAACCTGATGGGAGAATTGCTAATACAATAAATAATGTGTTTTCATACATTAAAAATTTAAATCTCTCATACTCAAATGGTATAAGCTTGGGTGCTAAAAATAGCAATAATTTTGCATTTGTACATGGTTGGGAGTGGTTATTTGGGATAAGAATGTGCTGAGTAGCCCATACTAGCTTGCAATGGTGATGCTGCTGTCTCTGTTTCTTAGAATTGAAATGAGAGGTGTCTGTCACTACACTCAGATTTAACAGCAAATAGAAGAACATTTAAGAGAAAAAGTAGACTGGAGTTGTTGTTTAGAACTAGATTTATGATTTCTTTTTAAAATGAGTATTGGAAACAGAGGCCATTTTCTTAGCATGAGATATATTTTATGTAAGTATCAAAAAAGAGAACAATATATACATTATTTGTTAATAATATATATATATATATATATATATATATATATATATATATATGATGGACATGTGCCTTTTCTCATATAATATATCCTGAATCCTGATTATAGTTTCCCTTCTCTCTACTCCTTTCAATTTCTCCCCACCTCCCATCACCTGCAGATCCACTCCTTTCTGTTTCTCACTAGAAAGAAATGGGATTCTAAGAGATAACAACTAGATACGACAAGCTAAAATATAATAAGGTGAAGCAAAATCTGTCATTTTGATGTTGGATATGTCAACCCAACTGGAATAAAAAAGTACCAAGAGCAAGCACAAGAATTAGAAACCCACTCTTTCTCAAGGTCAAGGGCCCATAAAAATACTAAGCTGCCGGTTATATTTTATACACAGAGGACCTGATGCAGACCCATGTTTGCCCTGTGTTTGCTGCTTCAGTCTGTGAGCTCCTATGTGCCTTACTCAGTTCATTCAGAGGGCCTTGCTCTCCTGATGATGTCAGCCCACAATTTTTCTAACCCCCCTTCTGCAAGATTCCCTGATCTATGGAACAAGGAGTTTGATGGAGTCCTACCATTTCAACTCTCTCTCTCTCTCTCTCTCTCTCTCTCTCTCTCTCTCTCTCTTACTTTCTGTCATCTTTGCATCTGTCCCCTTCTGCTGCCAGAAGGAACCTTTCTGATGATGACCGAATAACATACTGACATACATGTTTCTGATCTATAAGTATAACAGAATATCATTAGGGGTTATTTTAATGATATTTTAAAATTCAGTGGTGTTTGGTGTTTCCTGGGGTCTCTGGGCTGTCTCATTTTTGGTTCTTGGCTACACAAGCCGTGTTGGGCTTCACTTCTCTTTCATGGAGTAGTCCTTAGGTCAAATCAGACATTGGCTGGCTACTCTCATAAGCCCTGTGCAGCCATTGCCCTAGCATACTTTTGTAGGCAGGATGGGTTGTAGGTCGAAGATTTTGTGGTGGGTGGTAACCATGTTTCTTTTTTAGTAGGCTCAAGAGTACTTTCCCGTTCCAAAGAGATTAGAAAGTAGTGATGAGAGTGTTCCTTCACGTTGGCAACAGCTTTATTTCTCCATGTTCAAAGATTTGTTTGGTTGTTATTTTTGGCAATGGCTCCCCATTGTCAGTTTGCTCAGAGCAAACCTTTGTCTTAGAAATAGCTTGGGTTCTTTGGAAGTTTCTATGGACTCCTTTGGCCAACAACTCAATTTAGTTCCAACCCAATCCTGACACTGGAAGCCTTGACTGGTGACAGTAGATGGCCAGTTGACACTCTGTGTTCCTCAATAATAGGAATCCTCATTAGGATTGCTTTCATACATATCCAGAAGTTTTCACACTAGGTTTCCATACAACCACCCACATGCACACCAGTTCCAGTGTCTCTCCCCTCATTCTCCTTCTCCACCGCATCTCCCCCTAGATGATTCTACCTGTTCTTGTGCCTCCCTGCTCTAAGTCTACCCAGAAAAATCTATTCTGTTTCTCACTCAGAATGAGGTCCAAATGTCCCACCTAGACCTCTCCTCTTTATAATTTATTATGATTTTTAGATTGTAAGTTGGCTATGATTTACATAACAGCAGATTTCTTCTTAAAGGCTAATATATACCATATTTTTGGGTCTGGTTTACCTCACTCAGGATGACATACTCTATTTCCATCCATTTACTAGCAAATTTCATGATATCACTTATTATTATTATTATTATTATTATTATTATTATTATTAATTCATTTTTTATAGTCTAGTCATTATGCACCTCCCAATCTACCCCATCCCGTTCCTCCTCCCTGGTCTCTAATATGATGTCCTCAACCACCGCCATCCCACCAGACCTCCCCACTCCCTGGGGCCTCAAGGGTCTCCAGGGTTAGGTGTATCTTCTCTTACTAAGGCCAGACCTGGCAGTCCTCAGCTGTATATGTGTTGGGGGTCTCATATCAGCTAGTGTATGCTGCCTTGTTGATGGCTCAGTGTCTGAGAGATCTCAGGGATCCAGAATAGTTGAGACTCCTGGTCTTCCTATGAGGTTGCTCTTCTCCTAAGCTTCTTCCACAAAGGAAGAATGAATACAGAAAATTTGGTTCATTTACACAATGGAATAATACTCAGCTATTAAAAAATGAGGAAATCATGAGTTTTGCAGGCAAATCAATAGACCTAGAAAATATCATCCTGAATGTGGTAACACAAACCCAAATGGACATGCATGGTATGAACTCACTAGTAAGTGGATATTAGCCAAAATAATATAGAATACCTAAGATACAATTCAAAGAACTCAAGGTTAAGAAACTGAAGGGCCCAAGTGAGGATGCCTCAATCCCATTTGGTAGGGGGAACAAAGCATCACAGAGGGGGTGCAGGGACAGAGGGATGGAGGGATCTGGATGGGAGAGGGGTCAGGAAAGGGGGAAATATGATCAGGCATTGGGGTAGGGGAACGTGATGTTACTTTTTTTAATAAGCATTTTTATTAGATATTTGCTTTATTTATATTTCAAATGTTATCTCTTTCCTCATTACCCCTCTGAAAACCCCATATCTCATCCTCTCTACCCCTAATGATCAATCCCCCTCCCACTTTCCTGACCTGGCATTCCCCTACACTGGGGCATCAGTCCTTCACAGGACCAAAGGTCTGTGCTCTCATTGACGCCTGAAAAGGCCATTCTCTGCTACATATGTACCCAGAGCCATGAGTCCCTCCATGTGTACTCTTTGGTTGGTGGCTTAGTCCATGGAAACTCTGGATGTATTGGTTGATATATATTATTGTTTCTCCTATGTGGCTGCAAACCTCTTCAGCTCCTTGGGTTCTTTCACCAGCTCCTCCATTGAAGAACCTATGCTCAGTCTATTGGTTGGCTGTAAGCCATGGGTATTTTGATCCCCCTTCTAAGAAGGACCAAAAAAACCACACTTTGGTCTTCCTTCTTGAGCTTCATGTGCTTTGTGAATTGTATCATGGATATTCCAAGCTTATGGGCTAATATCTACTTATCAGCGAGTGCATACCATGTGTGTTCTTTTGTGATTTGGTTATCTCACTCAGGATATTTTCTAGTTCCATCCATTAGCCAAAGAATTTCATGAATTCATTGTTTTTAACAGCTGAGTAGTACTCCACTGTGTAAATGTACCACTTTTTCTGTATCAATTCCTCTGTTGAGGAACATATGAATTCTTTCCAGTTTCTGGCTATTATAAATAGGGATGCTATGAACATAGTAGAGCTTATGTCCTTATTACATATTGAAGCATCTTCTGGGTGTATTTTTATCAGCTGAGAAATATTCCATTGTATGAATGTACAACATTTCCTTAATCCATTATTTATTGAAGGACATGTAGGTTGGTTCCATATTCTAGATATTATGAATAAAGCCAGAGTGAAAAAGATTGAGCAATGTTCCCTGTGGTAGGATGGATTGCCCTTTGGGTATATGCCCAAAAATAGTACAGTTGTATTTTGAGATAGATTGAGTCCTGGTTTTCTGGAGAACCTTCATATAGAGTTTCATATTGGCTGTACAAACTTCCTCTTCCACCAGCAATAGAAGAATGTTCCCTTGCTCCAAGTCCTCTTAAGCATGGCCTGTTAATTTTGTTATTGATCTTAACCATTATGACATGTGAAAGATGGAATATCAAGGTAGTTTTGATTTGTATTTCCTTAACAGCTAAGGATGTTGAACATTTCTTTAAGGATTCGTCAGCTATTTGCATTTCCTGTATGGATAGTTCTCTGTTTAGGTCTGTATACCACTTTTAAATTGGATTATTTAGTTTTATGATGTATAGTTTCTTGAGTTCTTTATATATTTTGGATAGTATTCTTCTATTGATTATGGACTTGGTAAACATTTTCCCATTGTCTAAGATGCCAATTTCTCTTATTGATAATGTCCATTGCTTTACAGAAGCTTTCCAGCTGTACAATCTCCATGTTTTAGTTGTCAATTGCTGTGCCTATGCTAATGTGGTTCTGTTCAGAAAGTTGTAATCATTGCTATTGTGTTCAAGGCCATACCTCACATTCTCTTTTAAAAGGTTCATTTTTTCCTAGTTTTATGTTGCAGTATTTGATTCACTAGAACTTAAAATTTATTTGCATAAGAATTATTTGCATTCTACATGAAGACATTGAAATTGAACAGAATAATTTGTTGAAGTTTTTTTTTTTTGTTTTCTAGTGTGTATTTCAGACTTCTTTATCAAAAGTTGAGTGTTGATATGAGTGTAGACTTATGTATGGATCTTCAATTCAATTCCGTAGATCAACATGTCTGTTTTAAGTCAAGACCATAAGGTTTTTACTTTTGTAGCTCTGTAGTACAACATTCAATTGGGAATGGTGAGACCTCCAGCAGTTTTTTGTTGTTCAGAATTGTTTTAACTATCCTGGGTTATTTGTTTTTCCATATGAAGTTGAAAATTGTGCTATCAAGGTCTGCAGAGGTTTGTTTTTGGATTTTAAGGAGAATATATTTAAACTGTAGATTGCTTTAATTAGTATACCTAGTTTTACTATAATATATCCAGTTATCTGTGAGTCTGGGAGACAATAATTCTGATACTTTTGTCAATTTCTTTCTCCAATGAGCAGTTTTGGTTACACAAGTCTTTCAATTGCATAGTTAGTGTTATACTGAGGTATTTTATATTCTCTGATATTTTTTGAAAGATTTTTTTCTTTGATTTTTTCTTGATTTGTTTCTCACTTGTATAGAGGACAGGTACAGAATTTTTCCAGGCCTTTGAGCTAGGATTCTTCTATTGATCTATTGCTCTTAGATTTGATCTTTTCATAGTGTCCTAAGTTTGTGGCCAAACACTTTGCAATTTAAAATTTTCTTCAACCTCTAGAGTATCTTCAATGCCAGGAATTCTCTCTTCCATCTCCTGTATTCTGTGGGTGAAGCTTACTTCTGTTGTTCCTCTTCAAATTTCTATTTTTTTAATTTTAGAATTCTTTCTGCTTGCCTTTTCTTTATTGCTCCTATTTCTGTTTTTAGGTCCTGAACAGTTTTATTCATTTCCTTCAACCATTTCTATTTTCTTGGTTTTCTTTAAGGGATTTATTAGTTTATTCTAATTGTTTGTTTTCCCTGATTTACATAAAGGATTCATTCATTCATTGCATGTAAAAGACCTCTAACATCTTCATAAAGTTGGTATTAAAGTAATATTCTAGTGTTTCACCTATGTTGGAGTATTCAGAGTCTGATATAGTAAGATAGTTGAGTTCTAATGGAGGCATATTGATCTAGCTGTTTCTATGTTTTTATACTGTCTGTCATTGACTGTGTTTTCACCCTGGATGTTCCTGATTGTGTTCTTACAGTGGCAACTAAGCATTTGGATTTGGGTTGATTATAGGTCTAGGTGCTGACTTTAGGGTTTGTCTTTGTTGGTTGTTTTCTTTCTTGGTTTCTGTTTGTTTTCTGGATATTTTGGCAATTGTTGCATGTGGCCTGTTTTTAACCCATTCATCTGCTAAGTGACTATGTACTGGTGTTTTCAGCTAAAGTACTGGGATGGATTCAGAGAAGGAAGTTTAGATGAAAAGGTTTTGGTGATTTGTTGGAGATGGGGTGAGAAAGAAAGGGAAGATCACAAAAAGTTTCATGTTACAGAGCAGGTGGTGAGGCTGGGAAGATTGGATCTCAGGAGCAGTTCAACAGGTCCACCTTTAGCCTACTTACGGGCCTGAGAGGAAAAACCCCTGGTATAGCAATGAGTGCCTGCTAGGGTTAGGATCTGTGATACAGCAATGAACCAAATGAGTCTGAAGAGGAAGGCTAGCAAAAGAAGATATGTTCAATCTATACAAAATGAGAGCGGGTGGCAGTAGGTGGGGGGCTGGCATGGTTTTTCAGGTGTAGAGCTGTGTTTGAGATTGGGGGACTGGGTCTTGGAGAACACAGAGAGAAGAGAAAATCTGCTGACAGTCTACTTGGTTTTCAAATAGGCATGGCCTATGCTATCAAGGGTTAACTACTGATATTAGGGGCAGAGATCAATCTATGGAGTGAGGACAGAGAGGTTAGGAGGAGATAGACTGTGGGATCTATGGAAAATTTAGGCAGAAAGAAAAAAAGCCAACAGCTGCTGCTCTGTGGCAGCATAGGGGATGAGACAGGATTTGAAAGGAAGCAGGTAGTAATGAGAGTCTATGGTTAGTATACATGTTTTCTTTTTCTGCTTAGCTCCCATTTTTTTTCCAGGATGTGCCTGCTGGGATAATGGGAAGACTTGGGGGGGGACAGAAAGTAGGGTGAAATATCTTTGTAATCTTCTGAAGATGTAGTCAGATAGGAAAGGCAGAACACAGTGAGTTTCCTGCTACAGGAATCAGGATGAGACTGGGGTTTTGGATTTTAGGAGAAGTAGGATGCACTTTTTCTTTTCTACAAAATTATTATAATTTATAGTATAAAAGCTATAGTATATTATTTAAAATGCAGTAATAAATTTAAAAAACGTATCCTGTGTAAGTTGTGAAATGTGAATGTTCTTCTCTTGAGAGATATTTTGTATAAATAAATCTCAAAACATCTTATAGGCAGGCAATGCTCCATTGGTATAAAGATAAAATTATATTGAAAAGAACACTTTTACATAAAATAAATTCAACATATTTATTATATTTTATTGATGAATTTATGAAAATCGTTCATGAAATAGAAAGCCAAGAAATAACATCAAATGAATATGTAATATGCTGAGATATGTATCAGTTTTCTCTTTGCCTGCAAACTGGAAGATAAAAATGAATAAACAAGTACTCTCTTGTATAGTATGTTCTTTGAAGTTCTATGAAAATATGCAGTTGAAATAAGAGTGTAGAAGCTGTTGGTCATCATGAGGAGAAGCAGTAATAATTAAAACTTAATTCAGAGGGCATATATTTAGCGATTCCTCAATTCTTACAAAATGAGTAACTGATAACTGTTTTGTTTAAAAGTAAAGGCACTACTTTTGGTTATCCATCACGACTAGTAAGACCATGCTGTTAAAGAAACTATTCACTTTAGATATAAAATATAAAGAAATCCACCTGGAACTGACTAGAATATCTCCTCCATGCTGGCCAGCTTACATAATGCCAGAAGATAGTCTATTGGATGTGGAGAAACCAGCATAAGGAGTCTCATGCATTTATTACTGAACTCTTTATGCTGTTTAATACTGATTTGCTGGCAAAATTTGACTGATGACACAATAGTGGCATGATAGATAACCAACTTCTTGCTGTAGATATGAGGCCTGCTTCCCACGAAGGATTGCATGCTGTGCCCATGACTAGGGAGTCAACACATCCCAAGGGTGAGAACCTAACAGACTTGCTTTTCTAGATAGACATGCTATTAAAAGGCCTCTCAAATATTTATTTTTATGCTTCCAGATTCATGCTGCCCTCAAGTTCAGTCAGAGGAGCTTCCCTCAACATCAGACAGTAGTTAATGTAGAACATTTTAACTGCTCAAAATGCCAAGCATAAGCAGCTCTGAGTGCTCAGCTGTGTGAGAGGCTTCTATATCAGTCTCACCATCTAAGATTCAGGAAACCACATGAAAGTGGGCAGATAGAATATAAGAGCGAAGGAATGGGGATGAGTGATTTCACTGCTGTGCTCTGAACATCTATCTCATGGTCATCGTACTCATCAACAAACTGCAATTATGATTATTTGCATAAGATCTGCATAATATGAAGCTAAACAAATCCTAGCATGGGTGGGAAAGCACTGTTATTAGAGGGTCTGTTCACAGATATTTGGTGCTGAGGGAGGAATAATCACTCTTTGGGGGTAATGAAAACCAGACAGTGGCTGATGTTGAAATGGGTGGCCAGGTACCATGCTCATATAGGGCACATTAGTTGCCTTAATAAAGTAATACTAATAAAAATGAGTCATGCAATTAAAAGGTACAACGATACCAGGGGAGTTAGACAGAGGTAGTAATTGATACTATGATCAGTGTAATAATAAAATATTATAGAATACTAAGGTATTATTTACAAAAGATAATTGTATTGACTTTATTTATTTTTTAAAGAATTGCTTATTTTCTGTGTTGGAATACAATATAGCTGTCTTCTGACATACCAGAAGAGGGCATCTGATCTCATCACAGAAGTTGTCAGTCACCATTTGGTTACTGGGAATTGAACTTAGGATCTCTGGAAGAGTAGTCAGTGGTCATCATCATTGAGCTATCTTTACAGTCCCTGAATTAACTTCTTGGTCCAAGTAGTTTAAATCCTTGTGATATTTAGTTGTAGAGCAAACTTACATAGTAGATTATCAATGTACACAGAAAATACACAGCAAGAATAAATTGCAGTGCTGGAAGATTACTAGGATAATAAAAGACAACAATACTTGTAAATTGAAATGTAGCTGCCGCCAGAGTAATGCAGAGCAGAGTCTATAAAAATCATGTATGGTATTGAATGAAAGTATTTAGTAACTGTGTCCTAGTAGCTGGTGCAAGGTATAAGTAACTGATCCCATTTAGGTCATAAAATTATATTGACTTAATTGTTAGTAATTGAGCTTGTTTGTAATATTTATTGATAAGTGCTATATAAAAGACTTGGATCCAAACATATGCAGACACAACAACACAATACTTATAGTTCCAGAGTTTATAAAATGGGATAATGACAAGGGTGATGATGGTATTGTATGATGTACATAGTACATTTAGTTTATATAAGGTGATATTTACATAACCTGTATCATAAACACAATCCCTTCAAAAACTTTAACATGAGCACTGCTACTCTTCCATTGTTTCAACAAAGAGAGGTGAAGCTGTGGAAGACTAAATAACCAAATGTCATATGACTATCAAATGACAAAGTTAAAATTACAACACCAAAATGTATCCTCAGAATTTATCTAATATAGAATTTATTTTCTTAAAGTTCACAGGTATGATTACATATAAAATCTATGTTCTGGTTAATTCTAAGATGTCATGGTGGCTAAGTGTTGAAGCAGCTACTTTAGTCCATGGAAGCTTGATGATGAAGGTGAAGGCAGTCATTGTTTTCAAGGGTTTATAACAATGTTGTCCTGGATATAGTGGAGAGTTAAAACGCTAACATCTGGGGCCAAAAATACTCATTCCAAACCATTCAACTGCCAAAAAGCAACATTTAATATCATGTACCATTATCAGTAATAATCAGATAGTTATAACAGGTGAAATAGCAAAGGTTTTAAGAGCATATGGAAAAGCCAAAGATGTCATTATAATTCAATGATAAGATTCGATGAAGAACACTATATTCTCATGCCTTCTATGGTACAAAGCAGCTGATTATGCTTTTGAAATGTACATTTCCTAGTTCTGTGACATGTAAAGTAGATCGATTATATGAAACTGAAAAAAAACACACAATTCATAAACTAGACAGGTAACAGAACCAAGCAGACATTAAGAACTCCAAATATTGGTGTGATCTGAGAGCATGTACAGATAACAATGAATGTGGAAGCCTCACTTATGCTGATATAAACTCTGTAGTAGTTTGATATTGAGTTCAGATGACAAAAAGAAACCTTTTTGGGGAGAAAAAACTAACAGAGTTATGGAATATGTGTAGATAGATAAAATAGTAACAAAAGTAGATAAATCATAAAAATGAACTGAACAAAACTTCTGCAGCTGAAAAATACAAGTAATACAATTAAGAATTAACTGGAGAGATTCAAAAACAGACCTAAGCACACAGGAAGATAAGCAGTTGGAATTGAATTTATCTAGTCTTAGATGCAGAAATCAAACAGAATGGACACCAATGAATATAGACTAGAGGTTTACATCAAATTGATTCAATAGGTAGATGATATGTTGGAACAAATACTAATGAAAAAAATCCATAAAATAATTAATCTATTTATCAAAAGAAATCCATCAGTCTCCATGCAGAATGAATTGTAATAAACTGTGTTTTTTAAAAAGGCTATTAAATGTATGAAGAGAGCCATTTTTCTGTTTTACACATGGAATCCTCTGAATAACTTTTATTCCCTCAGACATGATGGCAGTGACTGTGGGATTGCATATATGAAATGACTGAAAGGATTGAATGACAAATATTCCATATTTGCTTAAAATTAAAATTGCTAAAGAAGGAATTAAAGCACTTTCAAATAAATCAAAGCAGCTGATATTTGGTCAAAGTTATATTAAAATGATAGTAGAAGAAAGAAACAAAAAAGAATGTAAGAAAATTTCACTCCCAAGTTAATCACAGCTATAAAATACAAGTTTTATGTATCTACATAATATTATACATTATGCATATCTATTATAAATTACGTATTATATATGTATAATATGTCATATCCAAGACAATAATATCATTACTTTGTTATGAACCAGCACATTTTATTTCCTAAAACATTTGAAACGTACACATGTAAAACAGTGATCATAAACCTGTGACTAGTCACTGATCTCTAGTGATTCAATTTGTGACAAAAATTGAATGAGGAGTGAAGAACTGCGTAGATGGATATATTTTTGTATGTAAGTCCAACCGGCTGATTACTGGGATCACATATTTAAGGCAATAATCATCTCAAAAAATAATAGAAAGTGTACACATGAAAAGATGAAATATGAATAAAATTTTATTGTAAATATTATAATACATTACAAAGGGCAATAATGGGGGAAATACAGAGGTGATACATAACACACTGAAATAACCAAGAAGACTATAGAAGTGGTTATAAACCAGGTATCACTTCCAAACACAAATTGCTACACAAATACTAATTGTCAAAATAAACACATAAAAGTTATATTATTGCTCAGGATCGCAGATGCCCTTGGCCATAGCAGCACGATCTCCAAGCAGGGTGGGAGGCCAGCTAAGTGCCCAGTGGCAATCTGGGAGGAGACAGCTCACACTTGTGAGTCTGGCCCAGCAGAGCAGAGGAGGTAATCCAGAGCCCTCTGGTGGAAGCCTTCCCATTTCACCTCTGGACCAAGAGTGCCTCAGCCACTGCTCGCACTGCAGGAGGTCTGCTTATACCCAGAAGCCTGTGAGGAGGAGAAAGCCAGCACAATCTGCATCCAGAGCTGATCTGGGCCACAGAGATCCTCAGTTTGGAGGCAGCTCTCCTAACTTTGAGAAGTGGTGTTTTGCCATCTTGGCTCCCGAAGAACAGAGAGATCTGAGAAGACCAGGCTCACAGGAGCTTCAAACACCAAGCAGTGACAACAAGCCCAACTAACTCCAGAGATAACCAGATGGCAAAAGGCAAACATAGGAAAGTTAATAACAGGAATCAAGGCAATGTGGCAACATCTGAACCTAACTCTCAAACCACAGCAAGTCCTGGATACCAGAACACACCAGAAAAACAAGATTTGGATTTAAAATGACTGGTCATAATGCTGCTGGAGGAACACAAAAAAGACATGAACAAAATTCTTAAAGAAATGCAGGGGAACAAGAAAAGGTTAGAATCCCTTACAATGGAAAGACAAAAATCACTTAAAGAAATCCAGGAGAATATGGGTCAACAGACAGAAGCCAATAAAAAGGAAATTAAAAAAACTTAAAGAAATGCAGGAGAATTTGAGTCAATAGGCCAAAGTCATGAAAGAGAAAACACAAAAATGTCTTAAAGAATTACAGGAAAACACAAATAAACAAGTGAAAGAACTGAGCAAAACCAACCAGGATCTAAAAACAGAGGTAGAAACAACTAAGAAATCACAAAGGGAGACAAATCACCATAGATGGAGAAATCAAAATATTCCATGACAAAACCAAACAATATCTTTCCACAAACCCAGCCCTACAAAGGATATTAGGAGTAAAACTCCAATACAAGGAGGGAAACTACAGCCTGTAAAAAGCAAGATAGTAACCCTCTTCCATCAAACCCAAAAGAAGATAACCACTCAAATATAAAAATAACATCAAAAATGACAGGAAGTAATAATCACTATTCCTTAATATCTCTTAACTTCAATGGACTCAATTCTCCAATAAAAACACATAAGCTAACAGACTGGATACTGAAACAGGACCCTACATTTTGCTGCATACAGGAAACATACCTCAGGGTCAAAGACAAACACTACCTTAGAATAAAAGGCTGAAAGACAATTTTACAGAGTATCCATTCTAATATCAGATAAAATTGACTTTCAACCTAAAGTCATCAAAAGAGACACAGAAGATCACTTCTTGCTGGTCAAGGGAAAAATCCACCAAGAAGTACTCTCAATTTTGAACAACTATGCTCCAAATGCAAGGGCACCCTCATTTGTAAAAGAAACTTTACTAAAGCTCAAGGCACACATTGCACCTAACACAATAATTGTGGGGGACCTCACCACTACACTATCTTCAATGGACTGATCAGGAAAACAGAAACAAAACAGGGACACAGGGAAACTTATTGAAGCTTTGGACCAATTGGATTTAATATATATATATATATATATATATATATATATATTATATATTATATAATATATATTATATATATACACACATATATATACACACACACATATCTATATCTATATCTATATCTATATCTATATCTATATCTATATCTATATCTATATCTATATCTATATCTATCTATCTATCTATCTATATCTATATCTATATATATATGTAGAGGGCTGCGAAGTGCCACACCTTAAAGATGGCACTGGTTTCCGCCTTCCTCCCCCCAGTGGGAGAGTGCCCTTTGAGATAAACAACTCCTTATTTGGCTTTGTGTGATCAGATGCTGTCCTTCTGCTTTGAGGTAGCCTATCTGCCTTGCCCACGTGTCATCCTGGGATTGGCCAGCCTTTGAGATATAAGAGAGTGCTGGGGTCGAGGTAGAGGGAGAGACACCATGGTATAAGGTTCCCGATTAAACTGCTTGAAGATCACTGGTGTTGTGTCCTTCCTTGCGGGGCGAGGTTGGACGTGACAAGTGGTGACCCATACAGGGACTCTCTCCCCCACTGACGGTGATCAGAACTTCTTGCAGTCATGGCCGCGCTGGTAAGTAACCATGATAAGTGGGACAAACAGCCATGGGAGTAGGCAGCGGCTGTGGGGGGTAAGCAGCAAAGAAAAGAATCCTGAATAAACTGCTCTGAGAAGGACTTGCATTTGTATAATGCAGTTCAGAACTCTTTGCAGTCAGGGCAGCCAGCTGGTAAGTCCCAGGTAAGGGGGACTAATTCAAGTCTCCAGGAAGGAGCGATAAAGTCCTCAGTAAAGAGGCTAGAAAGGAAAAGCAAAAGTATGGGTAACTCTACTTTGTATCCAATTTTTGTGGCTCTAAGGGAGCTGTTAAAGGGAAAGAAATTAGAGTTGAAAAGGAGTATAAAGCAGTTGACAAGATTTGTTAAGAAGAAAGGAACAGTGGAAAAATAAGAAAAGGAAAATGGATTTCAAAACTCTCCTGGGGACAAGGGAAAACATGGAGACGTCCTGTTTCCTCTATGGACCCCAATGGAGATATTCTTAGTACTGGTACAAGTGCTCTTCCCTCTCTGTGTGTATTGTTTGACTTTGGTGCACCAATTTGTCTATGTGTGTCTGTCCTTGTTTTGTTGTCTGAATGACTGATGTCCTAAGTTTTATGTAGAAAAGATGGTAAAAACTTGATTTGCTGGAAGTCCATCTCTTGATCCAGTGTCAGTTTACACAGCAGAGGCTGATTTAAGTTGCTCTGCAATTAGCTAGGAGTCAAGCACAGCTGAAGAGAAGCTGCTTTAAAAAAAAGGGCCAGCAGCTGCTCAAGTTCTAGGACAAGTAAGCTGATGGTTATTTCTCCTTTTGGATACAAAGTGCTTTTTCTCTTGAATTGCAGCTAGAAAACAATTGTTTG
This sequence comes from Apodemus agrarius, assembly GCA_964023405.1. Lineage (NCBI taxonomy): Eukaryota > Metazoa > Chordata > Mammalia > Rodentia > Muridae > Apodemus > Apodemus agrarius. The sequence continues at coordinate 18,415,607 of OZ030014.1, read as the reverse complement.
GTTCAAATTTATAAGATTCATGTAGTTTCATTTTTGGTTCTGATTGATCTTAAAGATATAAATATGTTTTGCATGTTTTGACTATAGAGTATTGGCTTAAAAGTTATTGGGCATGATTAAAAATTATTACATTGGTAACAAAAAGATAATTTAAAACTGGTAACTCAGGTTTCGAGTTATCTTAACAACACGTGGCATGACTCAACCCAGGAAACATTCAAACATAAGAACTTGCAGACAAACTTTGTAATGTGAAAATAACATGTTTGCCATTGATTTTTAAAGAGAATAAATTGTTTAAAATTGGGTTTTGCTTTCCAAAGTTGTAGTTATGCTCTAATATTGCAAGAGAAAGAATTATGGTTAACAACTGCCAGTGTACCATTTACTGAAGTTTGGAGTCTGATCTAAGGCTTACGATTTTTAACTCACTCATATTTTGCAATTAAGATGATTTCAAGAGTAAGTTGAAAACAGCTGTGGCCAGTATAGGCCTGTTGCCACTTTTTACAAGCTTTATTGGATACAGTGGTAGAAGCAAAATTTAACTCCCCAAGATTGGATAAGAGATCTCAATGGGAATTTATTTGGTATCAAACAGGCTACTTTTAAACTGTTTGAAAAATTTGTAGATATGACTACTAAAAACAGCTAGTAGAATTTTTCTGAGAACCTTCAAATTTCAGGTTCCTTTTGTTATTCAACCCTTATACAATGGGGTTCAGTTGCAGGCTACTGCCCTGCAGGACAGGTGAGTGTTGGGCCTGGCCTTGGCCAATAGGCTCAGATTAGAAAATAATTTACATTTGAGTAAATGAAAGTCTCAGAGCCTGCCTCAGTGGAGACTTGTGAGGCACTGCTTTTGTCTTGCAATTCCCACCTAGGAAGTTTCAGGCCAATGTTAATGCCCACCTAAAAGGTGGCATAATGATCCTTAATCAAAGAATTGATTTGGTGCAGGAACAGGTTGAAACCCTTTGGCCGGTTGCTCAGTTAAGGTATGAATGATGATACACGAGGCTATGCATTACCTCAGTGCCCTATCAGAATTTTACCCATGCTGCTAATTTGTCAAAGAGCTTGTCTAAGTCATCTTGCAGGGAACTGGTCTGGAGAATTTGATCATCTGCTACAAGAATTGAGGATTGCCATCGTCCATGTGAATTCCACCCGAGTACATATGTCCTTCGCTGCCGGATTGGGAAACTGGATTGCCAATGCCAAGAATCATCTGAAAGAGTGGGCAGGCATGGGTGCTATGGCTGGGTTGTTAGTCTGGTCTCCCTTGTTGGCTTGTAGTGCATTTGCAGAATGCGTTTTGCTCAGCAGTGACAGGTGGCTATGATCGTACAGGCCTTTGCTACTATTGAGGTAGGACAGTTCCCCCAAGCTTGGCTTTCTGTCATGAAGACAGTGGCCATGTGATCCCCCCAGTACCTTGGGGGAGGCCCTCCTGTGTTTTGGCTGTGACCTTGCTCACCTTACACAGAGAGTCATGGGGCAGCATGATTGCCTGGTGACAGAGCAGGCATTCTTGACCAGGAGGGCTACAGACCAGAGGAGGGGTTAGTCAATGATGGGTAAGATACTCCTGAATGGGGGACAATGCAAGGCAGGCACCTTCATGGTCGAGACCCTGAGAGGGGCAGTCAATGACGGGTAAGATCTCCCCGAGAGGGAGACGACCTAAGCCAGGCGTCTGCGCGGTCTTAATTAAAACAAAAAGGGGGAACTGTAGAGGGCTGCAAAGTGCCACACCTTAAAGATGGCGCTGGTTTCTGCCTTCCTCCCCCAGGGGGAGAGTGCCCTTTGAGATAAACAACTCCTTATTTGGCTTTGTGTGATCAGATGCTGTCCTTCTGCTTTGAGGTAGCCTATCTGCCTTGCCCACGTGTCATCCAGGAATTGGCCAGCCTTTAAGATATAAGAGAGTGCTGGGGTCGAGGTAGAGGGAGAGATGCCATGGTATAAGGTTCCTGATTAAACTGCTTGAAGAAGATCACTGGTGTTGTGTCCTTCCTTGCGGGTCGAGGTTGGGTGCGATTCGCAGCCCTCTACATATATCTATATATCTATATATCTATATGTATATGTATATCTATATCTATATCTATATGTGTAATATAAAAAACACTTCATCCTAAAGAAAATACCTAAAGAATATACCTTTTTCTCAGAACCTCATGGTACCTTCTCCAAAATCAACCATATAATTGGTCACAAGAAAGACCTCATCAAATATAAGAAGATCAAACTAATCCCATGACTCCTATCAGATCACCATGGAGTAAGAGTGGTCTTCAATAGCAACAATAACAACAGAAAGTCCACATACATATGGAGGCTGAACAATATTCTACTCAATGATAATTTAGTCAAGGAAGAAATAAAGAAATCAGAAGGTTTAGAATTTAATAAACATGAAGTCACAACATACCCAAATCTATGGGACACAGTGAAAGCAGTTCTAAGAGAAAAAAAGCCCTTAGTGCTTCCAAAATGAAACAGAAGAGAGTATATACAAGCAGCTTAATGGCACACGTGAAAGCTCTGGAACAAAAAGAAGCTAATTCACCCAGGAGGAGTAGAAGACAGGAAATCATCAAACTCAGGGTTGAAATCAATCAAGTTCAAACAAAGAGAACCATACAAAGAATCAACAAAACCAGGAGCTTCTTCTTTGAGAAAATCAACAAGATTGATAAATCCTTATCCAGACTAACCAAAGGGCACAGAGACAGTATCCAAATTAATAAAATTAGAAATGAAAAGGGGGATATAACCACAGAAACTTAGGAAATTCAAAAAAATCACCAGATCCTACTACAAAAGCCTATACTCAACACAACTGAAGAATCTGGAGGAAATGGACAGTTTCCTAGACAGATAACAAATCCCAAAACCCCCAAGGAAATAGAAGGGGTCATAGAAAGTCTTCCAACCAAAAAAAAGCACAGGACCAGATGGTTTTAGTGCAGAATTCTATCAGACCTTCAAATAAGACCTAATACCAATACTCTTCAAACTATTCCACAAAATAGAGACAGAAGGAACACTTCATTCTATGAAGCCACAATTACACTAATACCAAAACCACACAAAGATGCAACTAAGAAAGAGAACCTCAGACCAATTTCCCTTATGAACAGCATTGCAAAAATACTCAATAGAATTCTTGCCAACTGAATCCAAGAACACTTCAAAATGGCTTTATCCCAGAGATGCAGGAATTGTTCAATATATGGAAATCCATCAATGTAATCTACTACATAAACAAACTCAAAGAAAAAAAACCCACATGGTCATCTCATTAGATGCTGAAAAAGCATTTAACAAAATTCAGCATCCTTTCATGCTAAAAGTCTTGGAAAGAACAGGAATTCAAAGCCCATACCTAAAGATAGTAAAAGCAATTTATATCAGACATATAGCCAACATCAAAGTAAATGGAGAGAAACTTGAAGCAATCCCACTAAAATCAGAAACTAGACAAGGCTGTCCCCTCTCACCAGATCTTTTCAATATATTACTTGAGGTACTAGCTAGATCAATTCAACAACATAAGGAAGCTAAAGGGATACATATTGGAAAGGAAGAAGTCAAACTATCACTATTAGTAGATGATATGATAGTATACTTAAATGACCAAAAAAAAAAAAAAAAAAAACTCCATGAGAGAACTCCTACAGTTGATAAACAACTTCATCAATGTGGCTGGCTATAAAATCAACTCAAGCAAATCAGTACCCTTCCTATACACAAAGGATAAGCAGGCCGAGAAAGAAATTGGGGAAATGACACCCTTCACAATAGCCACAAACAATATAAAGTATCTTGGTGTGACTCTAACCAAACAAGTGAAAGATTTATGTGACAAAATCTTCAGGTCTCTGAAGAAGGAAATTGAAGAATACATCAGAAAATGGAAAAATCTTCCATGCTTGTGGGTTGGCAGGATTAATATAGTTAAACTGGCAATCTTGCCAAAAGCAATATACAGATTCAATGCAATCCCCATCAAAATCCCAACTCATTTCTTCATAGAGTTAGAGCAATTCTCAAATATATCTAGAATAACAAAAAACCCAGGATAGCTAAAACTATTACCAACAGTAAAAGAACTTCTGAGGTATTGGTACAGTGACATGCAGGTGGATCAGTGTTATAGGATTGAAGACCCAAAATTGAACCCAGAGATCTATGGCCACTTGATCTTCGACAAAAGAGCTGAAAACATCCAGAGGAAAAAAGATAGCCTTTTCAGCAAATGGTGCTGGCTCAACTGGAGGTTAACATGCAGAAGAATAAGAATTGATCTAATCTTCTTTGTACTAAGCTCAACTCCAAGTGGATCAAGGACCTCCACATAAAACCAGACACACTGAAACTAATAGAAAAAATTTGGAAGACCCTGGAGGACATGGGCACAGGGGAAAGTTCCTGTACAGAACACCAATAGCTTATGCACTAAGATCAAGAATTGATAAATGGGACCTCATAAAATTACAAAGTTTCTGTAAGGCAAAAGACAAGGTCAAAAGGACAAATTGGCAACCAACAAATTGGGAAAAGTTCTTCTCCAGCCCCACATCTGACAGAGGGCTAATATCCGATATACAAAGAACTCAAGAAGTTAGACCCCAGAAAACCAAATAACCCTATCAAAAATGGGGTACAAAACTAAACAAAAAATTTTCACCTGTACAACTTTGGATGGCTGAGAAACACCTTAAGAAATCAACATCATTAGTCATTAGGGAAATGCAAATCAAAACAACCCTGAGATTTCACCTCACACCAGTTATAATGGCTAAAATTAAAAACTCAGGAAACAGCAGGTGTTGGCGAGGATGTGGAGAAAGAGAAACACTCCTCCACTGCTGGTGGGATTGCAGGCTGGTACAAGGACTTTAGAAATCATTCTGGTGGTTCCTCAGAAAACTGGACAAGATACTTCCGGAGGACCCTGTCATACCACTCCTGGGCATATAACCAGAGGATTCCCCAGCATGTAATAAGGACACATGCTCCACTATGTTCATAGCAGCCCTATTTATAATAGCCAGAAGCTGGAACGAGCCCAGATATCCCTCAATAGAGGAATGGATACAGAAAATTTAGTATATATATACACAATGGAATACTATTCAGCCATTAAAAACAATGAATTCATGAAATTCTTAGACAAATGGATGGAGTTGGAGAACATCATACTAAATGAGGTAACCCAGTCTCAACAGAATACCCATGGTATGCACTCACTGGTAAGTGGATATTGGCCTAGAACCTTGGAACACCAAAGACACAATACACATACCAAATGATGTCTGAGAAGAAGGAAGGAGTGGCCCCTGGACCTGAAAAGGCCAATGCATCAGTGTAGGGGAATACCAGAACAGGGAAGTGGGAAGGGGAGGATGGGAAGGGGGAGGGAAAAGGGCTTATGGGACTTTTGGGGTGCAGGGAGCCAGGAAAAGGGAAATCATCTGAAATGTAATTAAAGAATATAGCCAATAAAAAAAGAAAAAACAAACAAACAAAAATTTATATTATCCAGGCTGAGGTGTTTCATTTTGTAGTTAAGAGTCTATATGCAAATGAGTATATATATATATATATATATATATATATATATGTGTGTGTGTGTGTGTGTGTGTGTGTGTGTGTGTGTGTAACAACAATTAACAAAAAGAGTTCATAATATTGAAGGACAGCAAGAAGGAATTTATAAGAATAAAAGATTTAAGCTTTTAAAATCTGTTACAATTCATGTTTGCTATATATAAAGTATCTATTCATATATAAGAAATAATTCTTACCAGATAATATATAAAAAGCTTCAATACTTGACACATGAGAGATTTAAAGAGAGGAATGGATATCTTAATTGAAGAACACAAAAGTTGACTTCAATTAATAATCCTAAACTGTGGATCAATATAGTAGAACAGTTGGTTTTTTAAATTATTTTATAGGATATGTTATTTATTTACATCTAAAATATTATCTACTTTCCCTGTTTCCTACCGAGAAACTCCCTATCCCTTCCCTCCTGCTTTTGCTTGTATGAGGGTTTACTCCCACCCACCCACTCACTCTTGCCTCCCCCCTCTCACACTCTATACACTGGGCAATTTAGCCTTTACAAGACCGAGGGCCTCTTCTTCATTGACGCCCAACAAGGCCATGCTCTGCTACATATATGACCTCCACGTGTACTCCTTGTTTGGTGGTTTAGAACCTAGGAGCTCTGGTTGGTTGATATTGTTGATCCACCTATACCACTCCTTGGCATATAACAAAAAGATGCTCCAACATATAACAAGTACATATGCTCCACTATGTTTATAGTAGTCTGTTTATAGTACCCAGAAGCTGGAACGAACACAGATGTCCCTCAACAGAGGAATGGATACAGAAAATGTGGCATATTTACACAATGGAGTACTACTCAGCTATTAAAAACAATGTATTCACGAAATTCTTAGGCAAATGGACGGAACTAGAAAATATCATCTTGAGTGAGGTAACCCAATCACAAAAAAATGCACACAGTATGGACTCGCTAATAAGTGGATATTAGCTCAAAAGCTCAGAATACCCAAGATACAATACACAGACCACATGAAGCTCAAGGAGAAGGAAGACCAAAGTGTGCGTGATTTGGCCTTTCTTACAAGGGGTAACAAAATACTCACAGGAGCAAATATAGAGACAAAGTGTGGAGCAGAGACTGCCCCACCTCAGTATTCATTCTATAAGCAATCACCAGACACAAACACTATTGTGGATGCCAAGAAGTGCAAGCTGACAGGAGCCTGATATAGTTCTCTCCTGAGAAGCTGTGCCAGAGCTTGACAAATACAGAGGCAGATGTTTGCAGCCAACCATTGTCCTGATCTCAGGGTCTCCAATGGAGGAATTAGAGAAAGGACTAAAGGAGTTGAAGGGTTTTGCAACCCCATTGGAAGAACAGTTGCTTTTTGACTCCTCCTCTTAACATATATAGACTATTACACTCAATATAAACAAAAAATATTTTTTCTTAATTACAAGGAAAGTTTATCTGTGGTAAACCATGTTTCTGTCTACAGATTTGAAAAGATTAAAATTATGTGTAGTATATATCCTGAAAAGTAACAACAAGCTAAAAACACAACCAACAAACTTGAAATCAATTATCAAACCTGGAAATTTTTACCACAATAACTAATAGGTCAAAGAAAAAACAGTGTAAAATCCAAACAGCCTCTTCAAAAGCTCAAATCATAGTATAAGCCCCATGAGGTAACAATAAATAGGTCTCTGAGATATTTATGTCAATAATTTAAAAAGAAATCTTAACCCAGAAAAAGAGCATAAAAGCACAAATTAGAGGAAAGGTTATAAAAAGATCTTATTGACACATATGACATAAAATTAATGCATAAATTTGGTGAAGCAACATCATTTGTTTGAAAATCAAAATTGCCAAAAGATTAGGATACTTGTAAAGAAAAAGATGAGGTCCAACTAAATGAATTGGAAATATCCATGAGGTTATTAATCCTTCATCACAAACAAATAAAAGTTTGTATGAATAATCTATGACTTGGCCATGTGAAGTGGAACTTGTACTTAATTTCAGAATCCAGAGATAGGAGAATCTCCATGACTTTGAGGGCAGCCTGGTCTACATGGTGAGTTCCAAGGCAGTTTGAGCTACATAGTGAGACCTTGTTGAATGAGAAGAGGAGGAGGAGGAGATGAAAGAGAGGAGGGGAATGAGAGGGGCAGGGAAATATAGAAGAAAGGAGGAGGAAGGCAAGGCTGAGAAGGACTCATTTATCTATTAACCATCACATACCAAAAATCTATACAGCTGCATGCAATGAATAGATTCCTAGTCATATGCATCCCAATAAAACTGACTTTGAAAGACCTTGTAAGTAAAATAAGGTGAATTAGTAATCTAAAACTTCATAAAACATACTCCAGGAATCATTGATGGATTCTGTCTAACTTTTTTTTTAATTTTTTTTTATTTTCTATATTCTATGTTTACATTCCAAAGGCTTTCCCCTTTCCCAGTTCCCCCCTCCCTATGTCCCATAGTTCCTCTCCCCCCCAACTATTCCCCAATCATTTCCCCTCCGCCCACAGTTTCTCTACAAAACTGGATACAGTCTTTCCAGGCCCAGGGTCCTCTCCTTTCTTCTTGGGAATCATTTGACTTGCTAATTTAATTTTGCCTTGAGTATTTAGGGCTTCTGGGCTCATTAATATCCACTTATCAGTGATTGCATTTCATGTGTATTCTTTTGTGATTGGGTTAGCTCACTCAGGATGATATTTTCCAGGTCTAACCATTTACCTACAAATTGCATGAATTCATTATTTTTAATTGCTGAGTAGTATTCCATTGTATAAATATACCACATTTTCTGTATCCATTCCTCCTTTGAGGGATATTTGGGCTCCTTTCAATTTCTGGCTATTATAAACAAGGCTGCTATAAACATAGTGGAGCATGTGTCTTTATAGTATGCAGGGGAATCCTCTGGGTATATGCCCAGGAGTGGTATGCCAGGGTCCTCTGGAAGGAACATGCCCAATTTTCTGAGGAACCGCCACACTGATTTCCAGAGTGGTTTTACCATTTTGCAATCCCACCAACAGTGGAGGAGTGTTCCTCTTTCTCCACATCCTTGCCAGCATTTGTCTTCTCTTGAGTTTTTAATCTTAGCCATTCTGACTGGTGTGAAGTGGAATCTCAGGGTTGTTTTGATTTGCATTTCTCTGATGACTAACGATGTTGAACATCTCTTAAGGTGTTTCTCAGCCATCCGAATTTCTTCTGGTGAAAATTCTTTGTTTAGCTCTGTGCCCCATTTTTTGATAGGGTTATTTGGTTCTTTGGGGCCTAACTTCTTGAGTTCTTTGTATATATTGGATATTAGCCCTCTGTCGGATGTGGGGTTGGTGAAGATCTTTTCCCACTTTGTTGGTTATCGTTTTGTCCTTCTGACAGTGTCCTTTGTCTTGCAGAAACTTTGTAATTTTATGAGGTCCCATTTGTTTTGGCGTAACTCTAACCAAACAAGCGAAAGATCTGTATGACAGGAACTTCAAGTCCTTTAAGAAAGAAATCGAAGAAGACCTCAGAAGATGGAAAAATATTTCTTGCTCCTGGATTGGCAGGATCAATATAGTAAAAATGGCCATCTTACCAAAAGCAATATACAGATTCAATGCGATCCCCATCAAAATCCCAACTCAATTCTTCATAGATCTAGAAAGAGCAATTCTCAAATTCATCTGGAGCAACAAAAAACTCAGGATAGCTAAAACTATTCTCAACAATAAAAGGACTTCTGGGGGAATCAATATCCCTGACCTTAAACAGTACTACAGAGCAATTGTGTTAAAAACTGCATGGTATTGGTACAGCAACAGGCAAGTGGATCAATGGAATAGGATTGAAGACCCAGAAATTAACCCACAGACTTATGGTCACTTGATTTTGATAAAGGAGCCACAACCATCCAGTGGAAAAAAGATAGTCTTTTCAACAAATGGTGCTGGTTCAACTGGAGGTCAACATGCAGAAGAATGTGAATTGACCCACTCTTATCTCCTTGCACTAAGATCAACTCCAAGTGGATCAAGGACCTCCACATAAAACCAGACACATTGAAACTATTAGGAAAGAAACTTGGGAAGACCCTGGAGGACATAGGCACAGGGGGAAAATTTCTGTCTAACTTTTAATGAACAACAACAGCAAAAATAAAAACAAATACTAAACTAAACCAAACAAACCAAAAAACAAACAAACAAACAAACAACAACAACAACAACAACAACAACCACCCACAAATATGGGCCTGCGAAATTATTCAGCAGATAAAAATGCCTGATGTTCTCCAGGAGTGCTTTAGTACACTATCAGTAGTCAAAACAGACAGTTCGAAACCAACTGTAGCTCCATCTCTAGATAAATGTTTACCTTATTCTACACTATGTAGGCACTGCACTTATGCATGGTACTCATTATTAAACAAACATACACAAATATTTAAAAATTAAAATCCTCAATATATGACAAACTAAACAAAGAATGGTATATACTCTACCTGTTCTATTCTCTGAGCCTAATATTTCACAAGTACACAAAACCATATACAGAAAATATAATGAAACTATAAGCCATTTTGCTTACAGAGAAAGCAAAATCTTTAGTAATTGCCATCTAACTGAATCCAGCAATGCATTAGAAAATATTATACATTTTTATCTAAGGGGATTTACTCCAAAAATGAAAAAGTTGCTCAAAATAAGAAATACCATTGGCTATAACACATTAATTAGCATAAAAACATACCACTCTATATGGTATTTCCCTTACTTGATACAGAGGTATATTTGTTAGCTCCAAATATATTTTCAACATAGAAGCACAAAGCTAGGAATGTAGATATCATTAAAAACCCTAATGCCATTTATTTCAATATCCACTAAGGAGTATATAATTAAAAACTTAGAAAATTCCAAATATTAATGAAATGTAAAAAGTTGAACTCTTATGTATTCTTAGTGGTGATGAAAAACATTACAGCCATAGTATTATCTCAAAAAAAAAAAAACAGACATAAAATTACCAAACGAGTGATAAATTCCCTTCCTAGTTATGCTTGCAAAATAATGGAGGAAAGAGACTCAGACAAGTAAATGTAAACACATGGTCATAACAATGCAGTATATACTAACCCAAAGGTTGAAACAACTCATGTTTGTTGTTCAAATAACAGGTACATAACTCAGTATATGTATGTGCAAAAGGATATAATACAACCATCAAAAGAAATGAAGTAGCCATATACCCAACAACATGGATGAACTTCTGGAATATTGTCTTATATAAAACAGACAGGTAAATATGCTAAGTATCTTCCTTTATAACCCTCCTTTGTGGGATAAGTTTCTTCTTCCTTTTCCTACCCTTTTCCCCACTGCTTGCCGCCATCTTCATTAAGTCAAGCCTAGCTACAGATACACAGCTCATGAACCATATTTCTATTTAGGGCTTGCAGGGTAAGACGCTTCTTTCGCTCTAGACACTGGTCTTCTCCACACCTACAGTGGGCATATGGGAAGAACTGGAGGGAAGAAGGGGAAGAGAAAAAGTAATATAGTTATATTGGATGGCTGAAAAACACTTCAAGAAATGTTCCACATCCTTAATCATCAGGGAAATGCAAATCAAAACAACTCTGAGATTCTATCTCACAGCAGTCAGAATGGCCAGGATCAAAAACTCAGGACAGCAAATGCTGGAGAGGATGTAGAGAAAGAACACCCCTCCACTGCTGGTGGGAATGCAAGTTGGTACAACCACTCTGGAAATCAGTCTGACGGTTCCTCAGAAAATTGGGCATGACACTTTCGGAGGACTCTGCTATACCACTTCTGGGCATCTACCTGGAGGACCCTGCTATACCACTCCTGGGCATCTACCCAGAGGATTCCCCAGCATGCAATAAGGACACATGCTCCACTATGTTCATAGCAGCCTTATTTATAATAGCCAGAAGCTGGAAAGAACCCAGATGTTCCTCAATGGAGGAATGGATACAGAAAATGTGGTATATTTACACAATGGAATACTACTCAGCAATTAAAAACAATGAATTCATGAAATTCTTAGGCGAATGGATGGAACTAGAAAGTGTTATCCTGAGTGATTAACCCAATCACAAAAGAACACAGCTGGTATGTTCTCACTGATAAGTCCAAATTATCATAATTATTATTATGATTTTTGGATATTAGCCCAAAAGTTCAGAATACACGGGATACAATGCACAGACTGCATGAAGCTCAAGAAGAAGGAAAACAAAAGTGTGGATACTTTGATCCTTATTGGAAAGTGGATTAAAACACCCATTGCTCACAGCCAACCAATAGAATGAACATAGGGTCCCCAATGGAGCAGCTAGAGAAAGGACCCAAGGAGCTGAAGAGGTTGGCAGCCCCACAGGAGGAACAATAATACGTACCAACCAGTACCCCCAGAGTTCCCAGGTTCTAAACAACCATCCAAGAGTACACATTGAAGGACCCGTGGCTTCAGCTACATATGTAGCAGAAGATGACCATTTCAGACATCAATGAGAAGAGAGAGGTGCTGTGAAGGCTTGATTCCCCAGGATAGGGGAATGAAAGTCAGGAAATTGGAGGGGGTGGGGTGAGCAGGGGGGGGGATGGGATAGGGGATTTTCAGAGGGGTAACATAAAAAGGGGATACCATTTGAAATGTAAATAAAACAAATATTTAATAAAAAAGAAATGCATGCTATGATAATGAGCTGTGATAATTTGTGTTGATTTACTAGTTCATTGTTGATTGCTTCAACTGTTACTGTTTTTTTTGTTTGTGTTTTTGTTTTTTGTGTTTTTTTGTTTTTTTTGTTTTTTTGTTTTTTTGTTTTTTTTTTTTTTTTTTGAGACAGGGTTTCTCTGTGTAGCCCTGGCTGTCCTGGAACTAGCTCTGTAGACCAGGCTGGCCTCGAACTCAGAAATCCGCCTGCCTCTGCCTCCCAAGTGCTGGGATTAAAGGCGTGCGCCACCACCGCCCGGCGTTTTTTGTGTTTTTTTTGGTTTTTTTTTTTGTTTGTTTGTTTTGTTTTTTAGGGTTCTTTTTTTTTTTTCCGAGACAGGGTTTCTCTGTGTACCTCTGGCTGTCCTGTAACTCACTCTGTAGACCAGGCTGGCCTTGAACTCAGAAATCTGCCTGCCACTGCCTCCCAAGTGCTGGGATTAAAGGTGTGTGCCACAACTGCCCTGCTGTTACTGTTATTAATAAAGTTACAATTATAAAAATTAAAAAATTAAAAAAAATCGAATTTAATATCAAAAACTAAAAAAGTCATATGCTTATATTTGAGTTAAAATAAAAAAATATATAGTATATTATTTGATTCATATTAAATATCCATAAATAAATAAACTTCCATAGTCAGGATTGCTATTTGGAGTTTTTCCAGCTGAGAGAAGAAAGTAGGTAGAAACTGATCAATCAGAAACATTTCTTTCTGAGAAATGAGCGTGCTGTAACTGACATCATTTTAAATGGTTCAGTTTATGCTAGGTTGGTATAACACCAATATAGAATTAAACAAAAAAATTCAAAATATTCATCATGTTATTAAGAATATAATCTCTTCTTCCTAACCCGCTTAGAAACTATAACAGAAGTCTTTATATGAAAGAAAATATGAAAACTATAGTGTAATAGAATAAAACCTCATAGCCATTGGATGGTAATATGTCAGCCATGTGAAAATGACGTTCACTATGACCAACTCCGATTTTCCAGAGTGCACTTATATTAACTCACCGTGGGGATGCGACTCCTTTCCTCTCTCATAGCATGATCTCTGCTCGGTTCAGACCGAAGAGAGGAGCTTGAGATGTGTGTACCTGGATGCTGCCTGTCTTGCACAGGAGGCTACGAAGTGGGAATCATTTGGATTAGATGCACAGTGCCTGCCTGCTTGCAATGCCTTTCGCCCACAGACTAGCGCATCTAGGACTCAGCGGAGTAATTCCGTTTTACTTTGCAGCTCTTTACTGTGGCAAAATACTTCTATTGGATTAGAGTGCATTGCTGTCTACCCTTGTGCTCACAGTTAATTATGGCTCAGAAACAACTGTATCAGCGGCAGGTATTACTTTGTTTCCCATTAAAATGCACGCATGGAGGTTTGTCTAATTCCTTTCGAGGCGAACCCAGTGAGAACCTTTGAAATGAGGGAAAGAATCATATTATAGTAGCCCCTTCCTAATTTCAGAGCAGGAATTGTTGGAGACTGACTTGATAATAAAATAACTGAATCAGTGTGAGGTAAATTCTCTATTTGAGAGGTCTGCAGAACAGCGGAACTAGGGCTTAATGATCTGTCAGGCAAGTCATTTACACTAAGTCTCAAGGAGAGGAGAAGCATTTAGTAGAAAATAGAGTTTGAAAGGTCAACAAATGAAAGGGCTTGACAAAAATTTGTATGAAAGGCAAAATTAGAAGAAGTGGTACCAGTTAGAAATGAAATCTGTATATAGTAATTTGATTATTCAAAAGCTGATCATTCAATTTCATCAGACCCAGTCTGTTTTCTTTTCTCCTGCTTACTCCAAAATAATCTAGTTTCCTGCTGATTAGGGTTTGAATGGAAGGCTGACTGAATGTCCTGTGCAAATTAGCCTCACATTCAAACCCTATAGGAGGCAAGAGGTGGAGTCTTTAAAGAAAGGAAGTTTACAGATCTCAGGGCTAGGTTCAGTTATAAACATGCTTCTTCTTCTTCTTCTTCTTCTTTTTTTAATTAGGTATTTTCTTTACATTTCAAATGTTATTCCCTTTCCTGGTTTCTCCTCCAAAAACACCCTATCCAATCCCCCCTCCCCCTGCTCATCAACCTACCCACTCCCATTTCCCTGTCCTGCCATTCCTTTATACTGGGACATCCAGCATGCTTTTTTTTTTAATTTATTTTATTCGATATATTCTTCTTTTTTTTTTTACATTTCATTTGATTTCCCCCTTCCAGGCACCCCCCTCCCCGCAAGTCCCATAAGCCCTGTTCCCCCATTCACCCCTTCCCTCTTCCCTGTTCTGGAATCTCCCTACACTGCTGCATTAAGCCTTTCCAGAATCAGGGGCCCTTCCTTCCTTCTTCTTGGACATCATTTGATATAAGGATCATGTCTTAGGTATTCCAGTCTTCTAGGCTAATATCCACTTATCAGTGAGTGCATACCATGAGTGTTCTTTTGAATTGGGTTACCTCACTTAGGATGATGTTCTCCAGCTCCATCCATTTGTCTAAGAAGTTCATGAATTCATTGCTTCTAATGGCTGAATAGTACTCCATAAATGAAAATCTTTAGGTTAGTTTAAACTTTTTGAAAGTTAGTTTTGAGAATTGAGACACAATACTAATACTGTAGGAATTGGTGAGGCCTTGAGTTAAAGCTTCCTTTGTACTGTGACTTCCTTTTCAGTGTATTTTGCTAAGTGAAACTTGTTAAATTTTTTGTTAACTAAATTTTTTTCTTAAAATACTTTTTCACAATGAAAAAATAAAAAGATGCTTCTTCATCAGCTACCTTGTTACCAGGATTTCAGCTTTAATTAGCATAACTAAATTTTATCACAAACATTAACATAAAATTAGACAGAATAGTAGTGATACAAATTCTTAAGATGTTAATATATCGGAAAACTATTCAGTTGGTCTAAACAGAATCCTAGTTTCTCAGTCAGCGAAACTTTGATTTATGCCTTGTGAAAATTAACAAAAAAGAATCCCGGAAAAGACAGGTCACAGAAATTCACTGAGGTACAACCGGGACAATTATTTTCAAGAATTCTAATTCCTGGTCTTATCTGGATATCTTATGATATCCACATTGGAAGAGTCAAGACAATAGGGCAGCTACATTTCCAGGCACTTAAACAACCCTATTCCTACCTCTATTGAAACTCACTATGTTCATAATCCTGCTTTGGACAGTAAAAAAAAAAAAAAAAAAACAAAGGTGTGGAAATCCTTTCATAGGTAAGGTGTGTGTTTGATTACATTCATTACAAATAAAGTTTACCACATCCGGACCATGCACTGCTTCTGCTGCTAAAATTCTCTTTCTCCTTCAAGTCCATAGATTTATTGACAGATCCATGTTCGTTACTATTAGTGTTGAAATTACTCAAAATGAGGGACAGGATACCTACTGGCTGCTTTACACAGAAACTGTTCCAGAAAATTTCAGAAGTCTCCCTTTTGTCCAGGTCATCACTGAGTAGAAAGTAATAAGATCATGGGAATATAAGGGAAAGTAACAACAAGAAAAACAACAAACTATCACTAAGAGACTAGAGATGAGATTTAAAGCCCTTCTATGTTGTGGTATTTCCACAGCCACAGACATTCTGAGGAGATTATATCAGATAAGACCAACTTGATACTTACTATAGTTTTCTTGTCAAAGGTGAGATGTCACATGAAAGTTATCATCTCTTAGTCTACTGTAATGTAGTGTTTTATGTTTGGAAACTAAATGTCACCAAAATGATTCTAAATAGGCTAACTATAAGTTTCATTGTATATTCCTTAAATATTAGAAAGAAGATAGGGAATGTTAAAACACTAAAAGATCAAAGCAAAAAGATATAACATTGGCTTTTCCTAAGCAATATTTTGATTCATGGTCATGTGTGATCATGGATTAAAAATAATCAAATTAAACCAAGATAAAGAGTGGTCATTATACTCCATGATCTAATGTGAATCAGTTAATAAAAATTTGTATTTGTTTTGATAGAAAATTGATTATACATTAGGTGGGAAATAAATGAGAGAAATTCAAGAGAATCTAATGAAACCATTCACATACTTTGAAATATTAAAGTTCTTTAAACAGAACAATTCATACCTCTAAAGCAAAGAGCACAATAAGAAAAATCACATGGGTGTAAGCTTAGCTTAAAAATAAAGAAAAATCATGTAAGGATTGAAGACCCAGAGGTTAACCCACAGACTTATGGTCACTTGATCTTTGATAAAGGAGCCACAACCATCCGGTGGAATAAAGATAGCCTTTTTAACAAATGGTGCTGGTTCAACTGGAAGTCAACATGCAGAAGAATGCAAATTGATCCAATCTTATCTCTTTGCACTAAGATCAACTCCAAGTGGATCAAGGACCTCCACATAAAACCAGACACACTGAAACTATTAGAAAAGAAACTTGGGAAGACCCTGGAGGACTTGGGCACAGGGGAAAAGTTCCTGAACAGAACACCAATAGCTTATGCTCTAAGATCAAGAATCGACAAATGGGACCTCATAAAATTACAAAGTTTCTGCAAAGCAAAGGACACTGTCAGAAGGACAAAACGGCAACCAACAAAGTGGGAAAAGATCTTCACCAACTCCACATCCGACAGAGGGCTAATATCCAATATATACAAAGAACTCAAGAAGTTAGACCGCAAAGAAACAAATAACCCTATCAAAAAATGGAGCACAGAGCTAA
The DNA here is from genome assembly GCA_964023405.1 of Apodemus agrarius. Lineage (NCBI taxonomy): Eukaryota > Metazoa > Chordata > Mammalia > Rodentia > Muridae > Apodemus > Apodemus agrarius. The sequence continues at coordinate 18,398,534 of OZ030014.1, read as the reverse complement.
ACAAAGAATTTTCACCAGAAGAAATTCGGATGGCCGAGAAACACCTTAAAAGATGTTCAACATCATTAGTCATCAGGGAAATGCAAATCAAAACAACCCTGAGATTCCACCTCACACCAGTCAGAATGGCTAAGATTAAAAACTCAAGAGACAACAAGTGCTGGCGAGGATGTGGAGAAAGAGGAACACTCCTCCACTATTGGTGGGATTGCAAAATGGTAAAACCGCTCTGGAAATCAGTTTGGCGGTTCCTCAGAAAATTGGGCATGTTACTTCCAGAGGACCCTGGCATACCACTCCTGGGCATATACCCAGAGGATTCCCCTGCATGCAATAAGGACACATGCTCCACTATGTTTATAGCAGCCTTGTTTATAATAGCCAGAAATTGGAAGGAGCCCAAATATCCCTCAAAGGAGGAATGGATACAGAAAATGTGGTATATTTATACAATGGAATACTACTCAGCAATTAAAAATAATGAATTCATGCAATTTGTAGGTAAATGGTTAGACCTGGAAAATATCATCCTGAGTGAATTAACCCAATCACAAAAGAATGCACATGAAATGCAATCACTGATAAGTGGATATTAATGAGCCCAGAAGCCCTAAATACTCAAGACACAAATAGCAAGTCAAATGATTCCCAAGAAGAAGAAAGGAGAGGACCCTGGGCCTGTAAAGATTGCATCCAGTTTAGTAAAGAAACCGAGGGGGGAGGGGGAATTATTGGGGAACAGATGGGGGGGAGAGGAACTATGGGAACTATGGTGGGTGGGAACTGGGAAAGGGGAAAGCCTTTGGAATGTAAACATAGAATATAGAAAATAAAATAAAAAAAAGATAAAAACATAATAAAAAAAATGTAGAGTGTAAATTGAAGTAAATCATTCATTGAGAAAAACAAATATAGTAGTACTTGACAAACATGAATGTTTAAAGTTTTACAGGGAACTGTTTACTCGCTTTTTACAGGGAAAATGTATTAGCTTTATATGGGAAGGTAAGACACCTGGAATGAAGAGCTTAGTTAGAACAAGGAGGATCTATTTTGACTCAGAATTTCAGATATTTCATCCTACATTCATCTTCTTTATTATTATTATTGTTGTTGTTGTTATTGTTGTTGTTGTTTTTGTGGGGTATCAGAAGAACATCATGGAAGTACATGGCAAATTAAAGGAAGTTCATGTTTTATCAAGTTGTGAGATAAGGTGAAACGAATAGACCAGGGAGAAAATATAGTGTCCAAAGACACATCTGAAAGGATCCACACCATTCACCTGGACTTCTCTTCTCTGGTTCCTATCACTGCTAATAATTTCTTTGACATCAACTTATTAACAGTTTAGTACAATGATGAGATCAGAGATTGTAGGAACTGATTTCTGAACATTGATGTACTGGGACTAAGTCTTCAATACTTGAACTTTTGGATAACCTGTAAAGTCTAAGGAATAAAAGAAAAGTAAAGATAATAATAAAAACATAGAAATATTTTCAGGGCAATTTTTATATTAAATAATTTCAATTTAAGGTAAAGATATTTATAAATTTATTTTGCATGTGGCAAAATTATATCTAAACAAAATATCTCCATTGGGCACTATACAGAAATGAAAGTATAGACTTTGAATTGATAAAAATAATAATAATCAGGACAAACTAATGGAATAGTAATAATTCAAAGTTATGTTCAGCTATGAATCTTCATAAAATTTCATTTTGTTGATGAATATGTCAAATGTTCCCAAGCCTGGTGCTGAATAATTAGCCTAGGAGCATTGGACTTCTAAACAGGATCTACTCATAAATAAGCATGATGGTAAGTAAGTTATTTCCTGATATTTTCCACCATAGGGGTAGCTTTAATTTCCTAAAGTGTCTTAGAGTTTCCTAAAGTGCCTTAGAGTTTCTATGCTGCGAAGAGACACCATAACCATGGCAACTCTTATAAAGGAAAATATTTAATTGGGGCCGGCTTAGAGTTTCAGAGGTTTAGTCTATGTTGGGAGACATGGCAGAGTGCAGGCAGATGTGGTTCTGGAGAAGGAGCTGGGACTTCTACATTTTGATCTTCAGGAAGCAGGAAGAGAACTGAATGAGACTTCAAAGCCTGGCACCAAGGAGACACACATCGTTCAGCAAGAGCACACAAATACAACAAAGCCACTCTTCATAATGATACCACTCCCTTAGGGACCAAACATTCAACATTTGTGTCAATTCAGGCCATTCCTATTCAAATCACCACTTAAAGCATATTTCATATATTCTATGGAAATATCCACTCCCAAGAAAAGCATGCTGAAAGTAGATGCCCACAGTAAGTAAAGTCTCAATATGATCGCCATAAAATATAAAAAGTAAGTTTAAACATGGTATTTCTCATGTAGAACAAAGTAGAATACTGATATAATATGTTTTTCTTTATAATTAGCATCATATTTAAAATATGTATCAATCTTGAAGTCAGAACACTAAAACTAATTAATTTTAATTATAGTACATTGGATATTGAACAGAAGAGTTGAAGTTGGAAAGCTTTTGCAATCTCAATAGTTTAATAGAAAGTAATAATTATTTTTAAGTCATGTTGCATGCCTTAAATAAGATACCTGGGTTGTCACTGACAAGTATTTATAATAGCAATGAAGTTAAAAGCCTTTGTTTTCTATATAGAACTCATGTACTTCTAGGTCATGATCTTTGGAGAAGAGACAAATAGAGATCCTTTATTTCATCTGGGATTGAGACACATTAGTGCTGTGATAATTTATGAGAAAATTTTTCTAAACCCTTGGGCATTGGTATAGTTGGTTTCCAATTAGTGGAAGTGCTATTTGGAAGGTATGGCATTCTTGGACTTTGTTTAGGTATTTGGAAGGAAGTTATTCTCACAGCTTCTAGTCCATTTTCTCTTCTGTATTCTCGCAGTTTAAACTGTGGGCATTTGTCATCCTGATCCCACCATCATGCCTCTACTCACATCAGGGACTCTATTTATCTGAACCTGGAAATACTTAAACCTGTCTTCTGTAAGTTGTCTACTCATGGAGTTTTATCATTATAATAGAAAAGTAACTTAATCTAGTGTGAATCGAAGCAAATAATGTATCTGTCCTCTTACTAGACAATGAAGGGAGAAGATTCAAAATAAAGTAGTTTTGTTTTATTTCTCTTAGGCATGGTTCTTTTACTGACTACATGAAGGATTTTGAACTACATATACAATTCTCTAAACCTCCAACTCCTTACTTATAGAATAATGGAACAACCTTGTACTTCTTTGTGACAGTGTCTAGGTCTAAAGTCTTTATAGGAGTTGGGTGACCTAACAACTTCTTTTGAACACATAGATTTTGATTATTTACTTGCATATCCAAAAATAGAATATTAAATTAAAGTTTCTTGTATTTCTTAAATGAGATAATAAAGATTTAAGTTACAGAAGAACTTCACATACTGTGTACTTCAAATAGTCTCTGTGTATAACTGTCTAAAGTTTTATCTCCAGTGCAAAAATGTTTTAGAAAATTGTTTAGTACATTTTCTTCTAGTAATGAAGAAAACATAAGCAGAGATATTTGCAGTCAAGACAATTAAATTCTATGATAGAAGTACTGCTTCATATTAAATTAGCATGCACAACTTGTATGCTAAAATACAAGGAGCACATTGAGTAGGCTTTATAACTTCATTAATCTATTAGAAAAAGAGCCTATGTATCTGAATTGACATAATGAGCTACAATGAGAATAGCGTATTTACCTTACCTACAAAGTCCAACTAATAGAGAATACATCAAAACAGAGGAAAAACTTAGACATTACCCTATAGTATAAAATTGGACACACAATAATCGTTAATATATTCCAGATTATGCCTACCTGAATGTAAGTCATCACAATTAACAAAATTCCACCCAGTTTGAGTATTTGAGTTTCTCAGCACACCATGACTACAAACAACTTTAAAATTTAACTGTCTGTAGATATTCTGAGTTAAGATGAATTATTCCTATCAGGTTCAGGTTTATTATAAATGACTATTAAGTCATAACTTCATACAAATTTTATTCTTCTATGTTGTAATTTGTGATTATGATTACTAAACCCAGGACTACATACTTGTCAGACAAGTGGTCGTCTAGCATATAAATCTTGCCTGGTTCATTAATATGTAATTTCAAAAAATTCCTTGAAACCTTTTAATGAGTTTTATCACTTTCCAAATGAATTATTCATTTTAATGTATTCATTGGAACTTGATAAAGAAAGAAAGGCTCACATTGCAACCCTCAAAGAGGAAGAATAACCAGGATCAGAGAAAACACTATACAATTTTATTTAGGAAATATTTAGTGTCTTTATAGGATCAATGTTAATTTGAAATTTAAATTTCTTTTAGGAGATGAAAGCTCTGGTAGTCCCCATGTTTGCAACCTAAGTCAACTGTGGAATCAATGATCCATACTGAAGGTCAGATTGAGGAGAATGAGCTGTGTGTTTTTGCATATTCGTTTTACTCTATTGCTATATTTAGAAGATGGAGCAGGGGGCAGGGATGTGAGGTGCCTGGTCATACTGAACCCACAGTCAGGAAACTGAGAGTTTCATTTCTAAATTTTATTCATTCCAGGACTTCAGCTCAGAAAGCAATGCACTCATGTTGGGTTCTCTCTTCAGTCAAACCTTTCTGGAAACATACTCCTAGACACATCTAGAGATATCTTAATAAAAGGATTCTAACTAAAGTCCAATTGAAAATGAAGGTTAACTCTATGTCTCTACAATGTATATTCTACATACAAAAGTATAATCTACAATGAAAAAGAACTAGTTTTAAAATGTAAGATAATGTGAACAGATGCAGAGAACTCATTATATATTTTCCAAAACACATGAATCATAATTATTAGTGGTCATCTGTCCTATAGTTATCTTTACTGTCCAGAAGCCTACCCCTGGTTATGGTGTGGTTTCAATGAGGCAGAAACACTTAGGATCTGTTCTACTTAGAAGACCTATATCTCTATACTATTATTTCTACTTGGTCCCTTGGGAACATTCCAGAAATGTCAGTGTCCAACCCATGTTTGTGGTTTTCTGTTCATGGGCAAGAATAGGTACCTCAGAGGGCCTCAGTGTGCTAGTTGTCTGTGGTGTGTTGATGGGAAGCCTGTCAAGACAGTGGGAAGCTCAAAACCTCTCTGGTTCACATCATCCTGCCCTTAAAAGTTTCTGTTTCCTACACTCAAATGGGACTGGGATGGGATGGAAGAAATCAGTGTTTTGATCACCTGTTACAAGATCATTTTACTTCTTGATATAGGTGTGCTATAGGTAAAGAGAATACTTGCACTGATATTCCAGTGCAATGTTTACTCTAAACTAGAAGGCATATTAAAATAGTAGTCATCCTATGTGACAACAAAATTGTATTGAATCAAAGCTTGTCAGGGGAAAAAGATCATATAGGATTTGAGGTTAAAAACAAAAACAAAAACAAAAACAAAACAAAACAAAACAAAACAAAAGACTGTTCAGAAGACCAGAAATATTTAGCTTTCTTTTTTTTTCCTTTTTTTAATTGTATATATTCTATATTTACAATTCATTTCCCTTTTTCTGGTTCCCCACCCCCAAAGGTCCCACATGTCCTTTTCCCTCCCCCTGCTCCCGCATCCACCCCCTCCCACTTTACTGTTCTTGTACTCTCCCACAATGATGTTTTGGTCCATTCTAGCACCAGTGTCCACTCCTTTCTTCTTGTGAGACATCACTTGATATGTGATTTGTGTCTTTGGTGTTCCAAGCTTCTAGGCTAATATCCACTTATCAGTGACTGTATACCATGGGTATTCTTTTGAGACTGGGTCACCTCACTTAGTATGACGTTCTCCAGCTCCATCCATTTCTCTAAGAATTTCATGAATTCATTGTTTCTAATGGCTGAGTAGTACTCCATTGTGTATATATACCACGTTTTTTGTATCCATTCCTCTGTTGAGGGACATCTGGGTTCTTTCCAGCTTCTGGCTATTATATATAAGGCTGCTATGAACATAGTGGAGCATGTATCCTTATTGCATGCTGGTGAATCTTCTGGGTATATTCCCAGGAGTGGTATGGCTGGGTCCTCCGGAAGTATCACGTCCAGTTTTCTGAGGAACCGCCAGAATGATTTCCAGAGTGGTTGTACCAGCTTGCATTCCCACCAGCAGTGGAGGAGTGTTCCTCTTTCTCCACATCCTCGCCAACACCTGATGTCTTCTGAATTTTTAATCTTAGCTATTCTGACTGGTGTGAGGTGAAATCTCAGGGTTGTTTTAATTTGCATTTTCCTAATGACTAGTGATGTTGAACATTTTTTAAGGTGTTTCTCAGCCATCCGAATTTCTTCAGGTGAAAAGTCTCTGTTTAGCTCTGTACCCCATTTTTGGATAGGGTTATTTGGTTTTCTGGGGTCTAACCTCTTGAGTTCTTTGTATACATTGGAGATTAGTCCTCTGTTGGATGTGGGGTTGGTGAAGATTTTTTCCCAATTTGTTGGTTGCCGATTTATCCTTTTGACAGTGTCTTTTGCCTTACAGAAACTTTGTAGTTTTATGAGGTCCCATTTGTCTATTCTTGTTCTTAGAGTATAAGCAATTGGTGTTCTGTTCAGGAATTTTTCCCCTGAGCCGATGTCTTCAAGGGTCTTCCCCAGTTTCTTTTCTATTAGTTTTAGTGTGTCTGGTTTTATGTGGAGATCCTTGATCCACTTGGAGTTGAGTTTAGTGCAAGGAGATAAGAGTGGATCAATTCTCATTCTTCTGCATGTTGACTTCCAGTTGAGCCAGCACCATCTGTTGAAAAGGCTATGAGGTACTAGCTAGAGCAATTCGACAACAGAGGGAAGTCAAAGGGATACAAATCGGAAAGGAAGAAGTCAAACTATCACTATTTGCAGATGATATGACAGTTTACTTAAGTGACCCAAAAACCTCCACCAGAGAACTCCTGCAACTGATAAACAACTTCAGCAAAGTGGCTGGCTATAAAATCAACTCAAGTAAATCAGTAGCCTTCCTATACGCGAAGGATAAGCAGGCCGAGAAAGAAATTAGGGAAATGACACCCTTCACAATAGCCACAAATGATATAAAGTATCTTGGAGTGACACTAACCAAACATGTGAAAGATTTATACGACAAAAACTTCAGGTCTCTGAAGAGGGAAATTGAAGAAGACATCAGAAAATGGGAAAATCTTCCATGCTCGTGGGTTGGCAGGACTAATATAGTCAAAATGGCAATCTTGCCCAAAGCAATATACAGATTCAATGCAATCCCCATCAAAATCCCAACTCAGCTCTTCATAGAGCTAGAAAGAGCAATTCTCAAATTCATCTGGAATAACAAAAAACCCAGGATAGCTAAAACTATCATCAACAGCAAAAGAACTTCTGGGGGAATCAATATCCCGGACCTCAAGCAATATTACAGAGCAGTGGTATTAAAAACTGCATGGTATTGGTTCAGTGACAGGGAAGCGGATCAATGGAATAGGATCGAAGACCCAGAATTGAACCCACACATCTATGGCCAATTGATCTTCGACAAAGGAGCTGAAAACATCCAGTGGAAAAAAGATATTTAGCTTTCTTAATCTTGGAATAGGGTAATAAGATAATAAGATAATAAGATAAGATATTCATGGATATCACAAAATTGATATTTTTAAATGAAATCCTGAAATATTTGGGAATATATATATATATATATATATGTATATATATATATATATTCTATAACATTATATCCAATATTTTACTCTATGTTGTAATCTTTTCAAAACGAGGAGAAATGAAGGACACAACAAATAGAAATGAAGAATCAGAACTATATTCTCACACTAGCCTATTCCATAAATAACCCCAAAGACTATGAGAAATAATGTGCTCCTAAGGGAGAAAACTAATAATAATTGAATAGATTGCAGTGTTAGAATACAGCATACCATGTTAGTATATTTATAACTATTTTATTTTCATGAACTGAAAATGACTATTTTGTAAGAAAAATTGTAACCCTGCATGATGGGGTAGCATTATGCTGTAGGCTGTCCTTTCCCCTGAGAACACGTATTTGATAAAAAAAAAAAAAACAAAAACACATGAGCTTATTCCTACCTTAGAAATCTAGAAGCCATTTAAGATATCTATACTCCAGAAACAGAAAATTAGACAAGAGAAATAGTTGCTTTACCCCACTGGCGACTTTCTCAAATGCACAATGAACTGTGATTAGAAAGAGACTCCACTTTTAGATTTTCCTGAGAAGGAAAGAAGTCTGAAACACACATGCAGTGCATCCAAACATTTTGAGGAGAAAACCTGAAGCGAGTGTTTCTTTCTTATCTCAATGAAGGCCTGATAGTAAAGGCTTCCAGGTGGGTGGACAGTGGGAGCAAAGGCAGTCCTTTGAGCTAGTGTGTTCACTGTCCATCTCTTCTCTTTCTAAGCACACAGGGTATAAAAGGGATAAGATTCTCAGGGTTTGCCTCTGGGACTGAAAGAGTTGCAGCATGTGTCCACCTTTCTGGCTTGAGAAATGCCCCACAGGAAATTATTTCTGTGTCTTCTCTCCGAGTTCTAATAGGTTTTGTGCTCAGTGTACTCCACAAACAAGATCACAAGAATTTGTCTCCCCTGCGGGAGCACCTGCAGGTAACCATCAGGCAAATATAGGATTCAGTAGTTTTTCCTAAGTGTTGGAGGGTAGTCAGAAGTCTGAAGAGAACCAAGTACTCAGCCTCCACTCAGGGTCTGATTTCCGAGTTACTGGGAGTACTGATTTACTCAAATCAGCATGCCCTTAGGACCTGGTTTATTCTTGTTCTCTTTCTGACTCACTGTAAATGAGAGGCTGACTGTTTTGGGGGGAATTGGAGAAGTACACCTCATATGTCCTACAGTTAAGCTAATACACACAAAGTGATGTGGAGATTGATGGTTCCTGAGAGAACGAACTAGCAACTAGTTCTCTCATTAGGATTTTATATCCACACATACTGAAAAGAACTGTGTACAAATAATGTTGAGCAGTCACTAGTTCTCTTCACTGGGAAAACTGATAAAAGCTTTTCCTAATGAGATGGACCAGGAAGAATGGAAGAGATGACCATTTCTTTGAATTGTAGAACAGGCAAAGTGATGGGGGTCATGAAGAAACAAAAGTAGGCCAAAAAAAAATTGATCACCAAATCTCCAGAAACTTATCCTAAAGAAGAAGTGTATACATGACCTGACAAAGGTGGCAAGGTGCTTAGTGAGCTATGGAGCACAATGCAGAAAAGATTTGACACTGTTAGCCATGAGACTTAAAACAAATGAAAAGAAATAGAAATGTCAGTGTTATAAAGATTGAGATTTTGTTTTTCTACAGCCTTGCTTTTTCTGTTAATAAGTATTTGTTTTAGTTTACTTATCTTTCTTTATAGAGTCAACACAAACTTCCTGGTCTATCTATTGGTATGTAATAAAGGTTTGCTGATGTTTATTATGTACACAAATAAATATAGGTGATGCACATGTACATACGTTTGCTCAAGTACTGGTTTACATGAGAACTTTGTTTGAAATGAGATGAGGTATGTTCAGATTCTTACAGAATATTTAAATAATAGCAAAAATGTTTTGAAATGCATGGAAGTCTTTTTTGACATGCCTTAAAAATGATTTTTTATCCTGCCTAGATCTAAGCTGATGCTTTATCTCTAGTATTGGCAAGCATGGTTCTTGAGAGTTGAGTCAGGGGTATGGGGATGTCTTCATTAGTTGACTACTATTCTCTTTCCTTGACTGAATTCATCTTCCTGAGTAATATGGACAGCTATCATGAATGAAGGATGCTGTCCTGAAAGGCTGACATCTATTTTCAAAACAATGCCCATTTCTCTTTACTTTCTTGATGAGGACCGCAGGTGTTGCCAGGTCTTAGCTGTATCACCCTCAGACTGTGAGTCTCTTTCATGGACAAGTTACCCACCCATAACGATCCTGTGGCAAATGTAGAAAGGATGGCATGATCTTACTTTCAGTAAATATTGTGGATTTAGCTTCTTTCAATTGTTAAGATATATGTTCTATCACATAGATATAGAACATTTCAAGTATTTTCTGCAAACCAGAAGCTATGATAAATGATTTCATTACAGTTCTTTTTTTTTTTTTACTGTGGCATATGTTCCTAAATATAGAAATATTAGAGGAGATGTTTATGCATTTTCATTTTAAAACAGAATGACTTGGGTTTCTCAAAATGCTAAAAAGAAGTAGCTTCCTATCAGTTTAAATGACCTCTTATTCTTTAACAATATAATAGGCAGGAAGTGGTACTTAACAAACATCCTAAATCTAATGGACCAGGCATAGTGTTTATTGATAATTATTACTTCTTTTTAAATTGTTTATTGTTTCGCTTTTTGAGAACTTCATAAAGAAGCACTGAGTCTATGTCACTACTGCCCTCCACCAAACACACATACACAAACACACACACACACACACACACACACACACACACACATGCACACACACACACACACACACACACACACGCACGCACACACGCACACACATGCACATGCACACACATACACATGCATGCACGCACACACACACACACACACACACACACACACACCACAGCCCCTCCCTGTCCTACTTCCTGACTGTACTGGATGAATGGGAGTGGGCCTCATAGGTTCATATATTAGAGTGTTTAGTCTTCAGTTGTTGAACTGTTCAGCAAAGGTTATTAGGCATGAACTTGTTGTACTAACTGTATCACTGGGGTGGGCACTGTCTCTTCTAAAGTCCACACAAATTTCAGCCTTGTCCTCTTCATTCCCACCATTTGTGGATCAAATGTAACATTTTATCTCCTTCTCTAGCACCATACCTGTCTTTCTGCCAACAGGCATGGACTAGCTTTTACAACCGTAATCAAGTTCCCAATTAAAAGCTTCCTCTTATAAGTTTACTTTTTAAAGGCGTGTCTTTACAGCAATAGAACAGTAGCTAAAAGAAAGTAATTCTTTAATTATTACTGTAACACTTTCACATACATATTTATGCAATCTACTGAGTTCATTTGATTTTGATCATAAGTTTGTGCCCAGGGTTGACACCTTTGAATTCTAACACCCATGTGACAGCTCATGCTTGGCGAAACCGTTTCTCTCTCAACGGCCATCCATTTCCTTTACCTCTTCAGCAGGGTAAGTCCTTGTGGGATTTCCCTTGCTCACTTTGGCATGTCAGCACATGTCCATCATTATGCTGGTCTTGTTTAAGTAAGTATGCTGTTCAAAGTGTAGATTATAAATGTCTTTTATATCTTTATATTTTTATATCTTAATATATGTTCTATATCTTTTTCTCAGAAGCACTTAGGAATTATTATGAATTGTACATATAATTTTATATATTATATAAATTTATATAATCTAATATGCTGTTTCTAATTAATATATTAATATATTTAACAATATAATGCAATAATCTTATATATAATTTTTAAATGTGATATATACATATAAATTAGATACATATTGACATTCTGTGATATTCTGTATCAAGTAGGTCTAGGTTCAACGCTTCATCTAGGCTGTTCTTTCATTAAATAATGTCTCCTTCAATGCTACAGATCCAAACCAGAGGCTCATGTGTGGAAGGCAAGAGCTGTGCCATTGAGCTATGTCTTCACTGATATTCTCTTTCATTCTAGTTCATGTAAGCCAATGAATCTCATACTATAACTTAAAACTCAATACAATTACTTTCTTGCTATATAATACTTTTTACATATACTGAAACATAGTTTTATACTTCATTCTTATTTAATATTTATCTTATTTTCATTTATATCACACAGGTCTTATTGAGGTGAATATATATGTACACATACATATACACACATGTGTGTGTGTGTGTGTGTGTGTGTGTGTGTGCGTAGTGAGTTTGTGAATGGTGAATGTAATTGCTGTGTCGTGCAGAAGACAGCATTTCAGAAAAATCCCTCCTTATGCTCTGGCTTTTATGTTCTTTCTACCCCTCTTTTATGAAGCTCCTTGAGGTTTAGGCTCGATACAGAAACCCCATTTAGGGCTGAGTACTTATTATCAACACTTGGACAAGTTATTGATCTTATATGGTTATGAATGCCGGGGTAGATTTCAAGTTGGAAGAAGGACTAATCTATGGGCATGAACATAAATATTCAGAATGCCATAAATATTACACAATGTCCATTTATCCAAACACTTGTAGGTTTCTCTTAAGATCCTATCACCTCCTGAAGCATTGTTTTTTGACAAGTTTTATGGAATCAGACCTAAATTCTGTCATACCCATCAGTACACAGATGTCACCCAAAAGATAGTGTTACATGGTTAGTGTCATAATCTCCATGCCATGACTAGATCAGTGAGCATATATTTCCTGGCAAGTTGATCAACGTTGGGTTTTAATGTATTTTTAATTCACCAACATGAATATATTTGTTCCATTTTCAATTATTTGTATTTGTTAATTTGCTTTATTTATTTACTTTGTTTTTTTTATTTATAATGATCTGACATATTGTTATAGTGATAATCTATCATTACATTTCTGGAACATTTTCTAACTTTCCTTAAAAAAATAACAATAATCTTATCTAAACCATTTACATAATGCTTACTTCCATATGAGTTGATAAAGACTGTATTACTTTTATCAGAAACAAATTGTGGGGGTAATTACTGCTTTCATCTGGATTAATTTAAGTTGTATTGTTATGTATGCAGCCAACAGTTTATTAAAATGTGTGTGAATATTTATCTCCTCAGGATTTTTTGTACAATTTCTCAATTGTTCCCTTTGAGTATTTTTAAGTTTGTTGGCTTTTTTCTCCTATGGTTTTCACATGTTCACATATATTATGAAGTTTTCTCATTTTTGTTCCAAATTTATATAACTTGCTCTACTCTTTTTAAAGCAAAAAAAAAAAAAAACCCCTCCACATTTAATTATAAAGAATCTATTTCTTATTTCTGCTCTTGATGATGAAACAGACCATCAGCCCCTACAAAAGTACATAGGTTACCTTCCAGCACCCATGCTGGGTGGTTCATAACTGCCTGCAATTTTTCCAGGGGATCCAATTCTCTCTTCTGGATTTTGAGAGTGTCTTAGTTTCTGTTCTATGCTGTGAAGGGACATCAAGATCAAGGATACCTATAAGAGTTGAAATGGAGGCTTGCTTATAGTTCCAGAGGGTTAGTCTGTGTCTTTCATTCATTGGAGTAGGGTGACAGGCAGAGATACATGGTGTTGGAGCAGTAGCTGAGATCATGCATAATTATCACAATCAGGAGAGGGAGAGAGAGAGAGAGAGACAGAGAGAGAGAGAGAGAGAGAGAGAGGAAGGGAGGGAGAGAGGGAGGGTGAGAGAGAGGGAGGGAGCAAGGAAAGGAGGGAGGGAGGGAGGGAGGGAGGGAGAGAGAGAGAGAGAGAGAGAGAGAGAGAGAGAGAGAGAGAGAGAGAGAGAATGGAATTTTGATACCTGAAGTTCACCCCCATTGGTGAACTTCTTTCATCAAAGACGCAATTCTTATCCTTCTACCGACTGTAGACCAAATGTTCAAATATACAAGGAGCCTATATGGATTATCTCGTTCAAATGACATTGATAATCATATATGCACCTTCCTATGGATTTTTTCATTCATATGCATGTATTAAAAATACTTTATAAAAGTTACAAAACTAACAAAAAGGAGTTTACATTTTAATACTTTATTCATTACACTTTTTTTTCAGAATTTTAGTTTCCAGTCTTGTTTTTCCTCTCTACAAACCTTATAAGTCATTAAAATTTTCTGATAAATAACATCACTTTTAATATTTTATTTTTCCTATTTAAGGTATACCAAAAACTAGTTTTAAACATTATTTTCAATTAAAATGTCATTACGTAATTGTTTGAGGATATCCAGTTTTAATTTATGATGGTTAAGATAGAGTATGTTAATTCAGTTTTCTAGTTTGTAGTGAGATTTGCTTCATGTCAAAGACATGTTGTTGGTTTTATAGAGAATTTCCATGAGCTGCTAAAAAGAAAATATTTTTTGCATTTCAATGAAATGTTCTGTAAATACTTGTTAGATCAATTTTCTTTACAATGTCAATTAGCTCCAGTATTTCCCCATTAAGTTTTTCTCTGAATGACCTGTGATTTGAAGAGTGGGGCATTGATGTCTCCTACCACCAGTATGTGAGTGTCTATGTGATTTTAGCTTAATGGTGTTTCTTTTATGAATTTCGGTACCCTTGTGTTTGGTACATAGATGATAAGAATTGTAATCTCTTGGTGGACTTTTTTTTTTTGCTTCACAACTGTGTATATTCTTCTCTATCTCTTCTGACAAGTTTTGGTTTGAAGTGTATATGTCAGACATTAAAATGGCCACAGCAACCTCTTGTTCTTAGGTCTGTTTGCTTGAAACATTTGTGTGTGTGTGTGTGTGTGTGTGTGTGTGTGTGTGTCCTTTTAACCTGAGGCAATATTTGTTTATCCTTGATGTTAAGGGTTGTTTCTTGGGAGCAGCAGAAGGATGGATGCTGTGTCACATCCATTCTGTTAGTCTGTCTCTTTTTTAGGGGAATTAAGACCATAGATGCTGACTTATCAATGAGTAGTGTTTGTTGATTCCTGTTATTTTGTTATTGTCATGTTTCTTGTTTTGCTTTGTTTTTTTTTTCTTCCTCCATTTTGATTTGCTGCTCTTGGATTATTTATTCTTTGTATTTTCTTTGGAGTTGTTAACTACTTCAGGTTGAAATGTTCTTTCTGGAGACTACTGTAGTGCAGGATTGATAGATAAATACTGCTAAAATTTGGTTTTATTATCTAGATTCTTATTTTATCCACCTATGGTGCTGGAAAGTTTTGATGGGTATAGTATTCTGGCCTGCCATATTTGGTTTCTTAAAGTCTGTAGCATGTTTATCCAGTACCATCTGGTTTTAGAGCCTCCATTGAGAATACAGATATTAGTCTAACAGGTCTGGATTTATATTTTTCTTTGTTCTATCTCCTTCCAGGTTTTAATATTATTTCTTTGTTCTGCATTTTAAATGTTTTGGATATTGTGTGCTGGACAGAATTTCTTTTCTTTTTCTGTCGGTTTGGAGTTCTGTACCTTAATAGGCTCCTTTTTCTTCAGGATAGTAAAACTTTCTTCTGTGATTTTGTTGAAATTATTTTCTGTGTTTTTGACCTGTATTTCTTTTCCTTCCTATAATTCTGTATTCATAGGTTTGGTCTTTTCTTAGTGTATATAGGGTTAGTGCACTATGAAACATCATGGAAAAATGCAACTTAGGAAGGAAAGGGTTTATTTGGCTTATGCTTTCACATCACTGTTCATCATTTGGAAGGTCAGGAGGGGAACTCAAACTGGGCAAGAACCATTAGTCAGGAGCTGATGCAACTGCCTCAGAGGGGTGTTGTTTACTGCCTTGTTCCTTCTGGCTTATTCAGTCTGCTTTTTATTGTTTGTTTGTTTTTAATTTTTGGTGTTCTTTTTTGTTTGTTTGTTTTATGTATAGAACATGGGACAGCATTACCACACACAATGTCCCAGAACCCCTCACAATTATCACTACAAAAAAAAAGCACCCTCAAGCTTGCCTGGAGCCAGATTTCATGATAGTATGTTCTCAATTGAGGATCCTTCCTTTCTCAAATGACTACACCTTATCTCAGGTTGACCTAAAACTAGACAATATATTCAACATATCCAAGCCATCTGTAAATATGCAACACAATTTACATTTGTCATTCACTATAATTTTTTTTTACAGTTCTTGTCTTATGATCAAAGTCTTCTGTGAGAACTATAAGAAGATTTCAATATTGAGCTTAGAGTATACATAACTACTCCTAGACTTGCTTAAACTGATGGGAAGACTAGGAACTGTTCAGCTCCTAATTGCCTGTAAAGGAGTGTATATACTATGTAACAATAAGCTTCACACTCTATTAAAAATTTAGAGCCTGGAGAGACCACAACTCTCATAACATTACTCAACACACAGAAGAAATATCAGCAAGTATAATATAAACTGAAAACTAATTCAAATTCAAGACTGTTCTCACTTTGAAAACCTGTTAGAATCCTTTACTGCTTTCATACTTTGCATAATTCTAAAAGATACCACTTTCTTAGATGTTTCAAGGACACATGAAGGGGATTTAATTATTACATAAAATCACAAGTTCTTCTTGTATTCATAACTATCTCCAGAACTTGCAATTTATTTGGGGGAGGAGGGACTAGGAGAATTAGACACCACACCAATGCATTCACATTTTAAAATTTGTTCTTCATCCTACAGCTGGAGAATGTCAGACTCAGTCCACAGTGAGTTCAACTCTGGAGAGGAAATTTTGAATACATAATCTCTGTTAGTCTCCCTGATTTGAATATATTTCTATTTTATATTTATGTGGGAGTGGCAAAGCAAAAATGTATTATCTGCTAAGTAGAATAACTGCTATAATAATCATTCCTAAAATCTGCTGAACCGATCCTCATATGTCTAAGCAGATGGTGAAGTGGTGAAATGGAACGGAAGACACCTCAAGGCAGTTGTTACTGGTCATCTCCTGAGGATTTCTATATGGAATTTTACCTGATAAAAGCTGGTGTCTCCACCATAAGTCAAAAAGATATTTTCAGCATTACCCACAAAAAAGTAACCGTCATTTGTTTTGGATCTGCTCGTTCATTCAAATAAAATTAATTTTTTATGATGGTTCAAGTCCAAGTGTATTATAGGCTTCACTTGAAAAATACATTATAAACAACACCAACTGCTTTTGTCCTGAGTCTCTCACATTACGAATCCATACACAGTCCATTCTAATGCACCAAACTGCATAGTTTGAGCTGCAAAACAAATGTGAAAGGAAGTTACCCTCTCCTTATATTCCAAGAGAAAGAAACATTATAGAGTGATCAAGAACAAAAAGTCCATTTCCATTTATTCAGGAGCAAACACCAAGACCCCAAGAACACTTAGATGTTTAAAAAGAAAGTGCTGAGTGCATTTTTGTATGGTTCGTTTTTGTAGATAGATTTTGTATATGCCATGTAAAGTTAATAAGTGGGTAAGATTCCAGACCAAACAGTGTCAGAGCTTAATGCATAATGAGTTAAAATGTAAAAAAGAAACTTAGACTGTGATCTGTTTTGTGAAAATAGCCACTGAACATTTGTATTTTAAAATGGGACTATAAAATAATTTAAGCAGAGCATCTCCCTTAAGATAATGTTACTTTATATTCTGTACCATATTGTGACATAAAATGCCCATTTTACATATTATGGACTTTGAAGGAGGGCTCTGTACAGTCTACTATTTTACGTTTCATTTTCTTCTTATTTATCTATTTTAGAGAATGTTGAGAAATTAGCATGGCAAAGAAAAGCCTCACAATTAGAACCAGATAGGGCAGCACAAACTCTTCCTCAAAGTTAATATTACAAAAAGGAAAATTCTCATTTCTACAATATTGCAATCAATGATGAAAATAATAATATATTGTATGTGCATAGGGGAAGAGAGAATAAATTTTTCACCTTTCAACAAATTCTTATTCTCTATTGTTGACGTAAATGTAAAATGTAATTATTCATAGATATTACTCAGCTGTTAAAAAATGACATCATAAAATTTGCAAACACATGAAAAAGGATTCATTCTGAATGAAGCAACACAGACCCAGAAAGAAAAATATGGTATGCATTCACTTATAAGTGGACTTTAGGAGCATGCATTGTTCTTCCTAGAAAGGAGAAATAGAATGGATTTTACTGGTGGACTAGGTGCAGGTGGAGAGTAGAGAAAGAGAGATTATGTGGGGGTGAGGCATATAGAGAGTGATTGTTGGGATGAGAGGGAGCAACAGCTTGAATTTAAGGGAGAATGTGAGGGTGTGGAAACTGACTACAGTGAGTGTGAACTTCCTGGAATGACCTTAGCAATAGAGGATAATGAATCATATCTAGGCTTCTAAGGGTAGAGCTAGCTTGTACTCTGTTGAGTTGTTGGCTAAGGGGGTCCAGTGGAGATCCCTAAGGAACCCAGGATGATGCTAGGGCCGATGGTGACTCTTCAAAAACAACAGAAGGTACCCCATTGCTGAGAACAGTATACATACAGTTCATTGAATTTAGAGAGAATGAGCTGGTGAGAGATGTCTTTCTACAATGAGCCTTCACCACTATGATATGTTCTCTTTGGTGTGAGTAGGTACTCTCCAGGCTTAGGAAACAGAAGCCTGGACACCAAACCAGCCACATAATCCCTGCACTACAAGCTGTACTGCCTGCAAGATGCAATGGGCCGATAGTGGTATAGAACATGTAACAGTGACCAAATGATATCAGGTTTAGTTCATGGCCCACTCCACAAGGGGGAATCCCATGGCCTACACTAACTTAATGGCCAGGAATCAGAGATTGGATAGCCTAGAGATGTAGGGCAGGAACAAACATGTCTGTCAAAACCAAAAATCAATAAAATGATTCACAATGACATTCCACTGTATCACTCATATATCTTCTCCAGTCACCATCAGAGACCTTGGTAGCAAACTGAATGGGTGTAGACTCATATAGCCAGACACTATGCAGAGAGAGGATATAAATTAGAGGGCTCCCTTGCGCCCTACCCTATGGAGTTTGGGGAACCCCGTGTAGGAGAGGAGCGGGATTCAGAGGGGATGGAGGATTCCAGGAAAACATAGCCCATTGAATAAACAAAACAAGGCTTATAAGGCCTAACAGAGATCAAAGCATCATGCACAGGGACCACATGAGTCTGCACCATGTCCTCTGTGTATTTGTTATAGATATTAGCTTGGTGGTTTGTGGCACTCCTAATAGTGGAAGTGGATTATCTCTTACACTTTGGCCTGCTATTGGGACTCTTTCCTCTTACTGGATTGTCCTCTCCAACCACAATATGAAAGCTTTGTCTTGTCTCATTGTATCTTGTTTGATCATGCTTGGTTGTTCTCCTTGAGGCCCGCTATTTTCTGAACGGAGATGGAGAGAGATAATCAGGGAAGCTGATTGTAGAGAGAGAGGAAAGTGTGGTCGCGATGTATTGCATAGCAGAAGAATCTATCACTTCTTGTACATTGTCCCATTGTTGTTCTCTGTATTTGTTCCCATTCAATGCTGGAGGAAGCTTCTATGAGGATGGCTGACTGAGGCGATGACCGTATTTGTGCTTTCATAACATAATGTTTACCCTTTCCTTTGCATGGCATTTTTAATGTGCTGGTATATTTTTAAGTCTTTTGATTTTCAAGCTTATACCACTCACTATGATTTAAACACCAGTTCCTGTGGGAAACAAGCTTAGGCACTGGAAGACAATTCAGGACCCATACTTTAATCATAGTAATTTAATCATTATCATACATTTTCTAAAGGATATTTTATTGTGGTCTTTGTATGAGAACTTCTCTTCTGGACTATTGGATCTTTCTCCTTCAATGTCTTATCTCTTCATTTTTAAACAGATGCAAAGTTCTGGGTGAGCTAACAAAGCACTTCACTTTCCTTAGTGGAAATGTAATGGGGAAATTCTCATCCTGATTTTTTTATTCGATACATTTTTATTTACACTTCAAATGATTTTCCCTTTCCTTGCTCCCCCCTCTCTGAAAGTCCCATAAGCCCTCTCCCCTCCCCCTGTTCCCCATCCACCCCTCCCCACTTCCCTGTTCTGGTATTCCCTTACACTGCTGCAGTAGGCCTTTCCAGAATCAGGGGCCACTCCTTCATTCTTCTTGGACATCATTTGATATGTGAATTGTGTCTTGGGTATTCCAAGCTTCTAGGCTAATATCTGCTTATCAGTGAGTGCATACCATGAGTGTTCTCTTGAGACTGGGTTACCTCACTTAGCATGATATTTTCCAGTTCCAACCATTTAATCTAAGAATTTCATGAATTCATTGTTTTTAATTGCTGAGCAGTATGCCATTGTGTAAATATACCACATTTTCTGTATCCATTCCTCCACTGAGGGACATCTGGGTTCTTTCAGGCTTTTGGCTATTATAAATAGGGCTGCTATGAACATAGTGGAGCATGTATACTTATTACATGCTGGGAAATCCTCTGGGTATATACCAGGAGTGGTATAGCAGGGTCCTCTGGAAGTGTCATGCCAAGTTTTTTGAGGAACCGCCAGATTGATTTCCAGAGTGGTTGTACCAGCTTGCAATTCCTGCTGACAATATATTGAGTTCTTAAGAATATGGAGTTCAATTTAAAACAGAATTAGAAGCTTCCCCTATGAAAGAAATGTAAAGTGTTAATTTAGATTGGTTTTGGTATGTTATAACTTTAATTCTAATTTTGGTTAGCAGAGGCAGGAGGATCAGAAGTCAGAATCTGCCTGGCCTGGGTAACAAGTCTTTGTCTCAAACTACAACAGCACATGATTTGCAATGTTTGAATTTTAATTGTTACTAAATTTTTGATACCTTCTTATATATATACAATACATCTTTATTATAATAATATTTAACTGACCTTTTAATTCTCTAACATGGCCCCAACACATGAAGTCGAAGTCCTCTCGAATTCATATCTCCTTTTTATAATATTATTTACTTACTTTTAACATTTGAGGACAATTTGTTCTGTCCAATATATCCATGGGCTTAGGATCATTTGCCAAGGCATGGAAGCTATCATCTTGTTCTTAAGACATGTGACTGTCTTCTTCAGCAGCTTTAAACTGACATTACCTCTGCAATAAGGAAAAAAAATGTAAAAGATGTTCATTTACCCAATGTAGTGGCTATTCCTGGTTGTCAACTTGACTATATGTGGAATGAACTACAATCTAGAATTGGAAGGCTCACCTATGATCCAAATCTGGAGGCTCAGAGATATAAGTTTCTGATCTGGACTTAGCATGGAGATCTTTTTTTTTAATTTTTATTTTCTATATTATATGTTTATATTCCAAAGGCTTTCCGCTTTACCAGTTACCCGCCACCATATGTCCCATAATTCCTCTCCCCCCTGCTATTCCCCACTCATTCCCCCCCCCGATGATTTCTCTGTTCTGGGTCTACAATACTGGATCCAATCTTTAAAGGCCCAGGGTCCTCTCCTTTCTTCTTCTTGGGAGTCATTTGACTTGCTAATTGTGCCTTGAGTATTTAGGGCTTCCGGGCATATTAATATCCACTTATCAGTGATTGCATTTCATGTGTATTCTTTTGTGATTGGGTTAGCTCACTCAGGATGTTATTTTCCAGGTCTAACCATTTACCTACAAATTGCATGAGTTCATTATTTTTTTTTTTTTTTTTTTTTTTTGTTTGTTTGTTTTTTGTTTTTCGAGACAGGGTTTCTCTGTGTAGCCTGGCTGTCCTGGAACTCACTCTGTAGCCCAGGCTGGCCTCGAACTCAGAAATCCGCCTGCCTCTGCCTCCCAAGTGCTGGGATTAAAGGCGTGCGCCACCACCGCCCGGCGAGTTCATTATTTTTAATTGCTGAGTAGTACTCCATTATATAAATATACCACATTTTCTGTATCCATTCCTCTTTTGAGGGATATCTGGGCTCCTTCCAATTTCTGGCTATTATAAACAAGGCTGCTATAAACATAGTGGAGCATGTGTCTTTATTGTATGCAGGGGAATCCTCTGGGTATATGCCCAGGAGTGGTATGCCAGGGTCCTCTGGAAGTGACATGCCCAATTTTCTGAGGAACTACCACACTGATTTCCAGAGTGGTTTTACCATTTTGTAATCCCACCAACAGTGGAGGAGTGTTCCTCTTTCTCCACATCCTCGCCAGCATTTGTTGTCTCTTGAGGTTTTAATCTTAGCCATTCTGACTGGTGTGAGGTGGAATCTCAGGGTTGTTTTGATTTGCATTTCCCTGATGACTAATGATGTTGAACATCTCTTAGGTGTTTCTCGGCCATCCGAATTTCTTCTGGTGATAATTCTTTGTTTAGCTCTGTACCCCATTTTTTGATAGGGTTATTTGGTTCTTTGGGGTCTAACTTCTTGAATTCTTTGAATATATTGGATATTAGCCCTCTGTCGAATGTGGGGTTGGTGAAGATCATTCCCCACTTTCTTGGTTGCCGTTTTGTCCTTCTGACAGTGTCCTTTGCCTTACAGAAACTTTGTAATTTTATGAGGTCCCATTTGTCAATTCTTGATCTTAGAGCATAAGCTATTGGTGTTCTGTTCAGGAACTTTCCCCTGTGCCCATGTACTCCAGGATCTTTCCAAGTTTCTTTTCTAATAGTTTCAGTGTGTCTGGTTTTATGTGGAGGTCCTTGATCCACTTGGAGTTGATCTTAGTACAAGGAGATAAGAGTGGTTCAATTCGCATTCTTCTGCATGTTGACCTCCAGTTGAACCAGCACCATTTGTTGAAAAGGCTATCTTTTTTCCACTGAATGGTTGTGGCTCCATTATCAAAGATCAAGTGACCATAAGTCTGTGGGCTCATTTCTGGGTCTTCAATCCTATTCCACTGATTTACCTGCCTGTTGCTGTACCAATACCATGCAGTTTTTAACACAATTGCTCTGTAGTACTGCTTGAGGTCAGGGATATTGATTCCCCCAGAAGTCCTTTTATTGTTGAGAATAGTTTTATCTATCCTGGGTTTTTTGTTGCTCCACATGAATTTGAGAATTGCTCTTTCTAGATCTATAAAGAATTGATTTGGGATTTTGATGGGGATCGCATTGAATCTGTAGATTGCTTTTGGCAAGATGGCCATTTTTACTATATTGATCCTGCCAATCCAGGAGCAAGAAATATTTTTCCATCTTCTGAGGTCTTCTTCGATTTCTTTCTTCAAGGACTTGAAGTTCCTGTCATACAGATCTTTCGCTTGTTTGGTTAGAGTTATGCTAAGGTACTTTATGTTGTTTGTGGCTATTGTGAAGGGTGTTATTTCCCTAACTTCTTTCTCAGCCTGCTTCTCCTTTGAGTACAAGAAGGCTACTGATTTGCTTGAGTTAATTTTATAACCAGCCACTTTGCTGAAGTTGTTTATCAGCTGTAGAAGTTCTCTGGTGGAGTTTTTTTTTTTTTTTGGATCGCTTAAGTAGACTATCATATAGTCTGCAAATAATGATACTTTGATTTCTTCCTTTCCAATTTGTATCCCTGTGACTTCCTTATGTTGTCTAATTGCTCTCGCTAGAACTTCATGTACTATATTGAAAAGATATGGAGAGAGAGGGCAGCCTTGTCTAGTCCCTGATTTTAGTGGGATTGCTTCTAGTTTCTCTCCATTTATTTTGATGTTGGCTACTGGTTTGCTGTAGATTGCTTTTACTATGTTTAGGTATGGGCCTTGAATTCCTGCTACTTCCAAGACTTTTAGCATGAAAGGATGCTGAATTTTGTCGAATGCTTTTTCAGTATCTAATGAGATGACCATGTGTTTTTTTTTTCTTTTAGTTTGTTTATGTAGTGGATTACATTGATGGATTTCCGTATATTGAACCATCCCTGCATCCCTGGGATGAAGCCTACTTGATCATGGTGAATGATGGTTTTGATATGCTCTTGGATTCGGTTGGCAAGAATTTTATTTAGTATTTTTGCATCAATATTCATAAGAGAAATTGGCCTGTAGTTCTCTTTCTTTGTTGGATCTTTTTGTGGTTTAGCTATCAGCATAATTGTGGTTTAGAAGAAAGAGTTGGGCAGTGTCCCTTCTGTCTCTATTTTGTGGAATAGTTTGAAGAGTATGGTGTTAAGTCTTCTTTGAAGGTCTGGTAGAATTCTGCACTAAAACCATCTGGTCCCGTACTTTTTTTTGGTTGGGAGGCTTTCTATAACCCCTTCTATTTCTTTAGGGGTTATGGGACTGTTTAGCTGATCTATTTGATGCTGATTTAATTTTGGTATTTGGTATCTGTCTAGGAAATTGTCCATTTCCTCCAGATTCTCCAGTTGTTTTGAGTATAGGCCTTTGTAGTAGGATCTGATGATCTTTTGAATTTCCTCCATTTCTGTTGTTATATCCCCCTTTTTATTTCTAATTTTGTTAATTTGGATACTGTCTCTGTGCCCTTTGGTTAGTCTAGCTAAGGGTTTATCTATCTTGTTGATTTTCTCAAAGAACCAGCTCTTGGTTTTGTTGATTCTTTGTATGGTTCTCTTTGTTTCTACTTGATTGATTTCAGCCCTTAGTTTGATGATTTCCTCTCTTCTACTCCTTCTGGGTGAGTTAGCTTCTTTTTTCCCAGGGCCTTCAGGTTTGCTGTTATGTTGCTAGTGTATGCTCTCTCCAGTTTCTTTTTGGAGGCACTCAGGGCTATGAGTTTTCCTACCACTGTTTTCATTGTGTCCCAAAGATTTGGGTAGGTCGTACCTTCATTTTCATTGAAGTCTAAAAAGTCTTTGATTTCTTTCTTTATTTCTTCCTTGACCAGGGTGTCATTGAGTAGAGTATTGTTCAGTTTCCATGTGTATGTGGGCTTTCTGTTGTTCTTCTTGCTATTGAAGACCACTTTTACTCCATAGTATCCAATAGGAGACATGGGAGTATTTCGGTCTTCTTGTATTTGTTGAGGTCTGTCTTGTGATCAATTATATGATCAATTTTTGAGAAGGTACTGTGCGGTGCTGAGAAAAAAATATACTCTTTTGCTTTTGGATGGAATGTTCCCTATATATCTGTTAAATCCAATTGGTCCAAAGCTTCAATTAGTTTCACTGTGTCCCTGTTTAGTTTCTGCTTTCCTGATCGGTCCATTGAGGAGATTGGAGTGTTGAAGTCACCTACAATTATTGTGTTAGGTATGATGTGTGCTTTAAGCTTTAGTAAAGTTTCTCTTATGAATGAGGGTGCCCTTACATTTGGCACATAGATGTTCAGTATTGAGAATTCTTCTTGGTGGATTTTTCCTTTGACAAGCAGGAAGTGACCTTCTGTGTCTCTTTTGATGACTTTAGGTTGAAAGTCAATTTTATCTGATATTAGAATGGCTACTCCGACTTGTTTCCTGGGACCATTTGCTTGTAAAACTGTCTTCCAGCCTTTTACTCTAAGGTGGTGTTTGTCTTTGACACTGAGATGTGTTTCCTGTATGCAGCAAAATGTAGGGTCCTGTTTCTGTATCCAGTCTGTTAGTCTGTGTCTTTTTATTGGGGAATTGAGTCCATTGATATTAAGAGATATTAAGGAATAGTAATTATTACTTCCTGACATTTTGGGCGTTATTGATTTTTATTATTTTTTTTTTATTTGAGTGGTTCTCTTCTTTTGGGTTGGATGAGATGGGGTTTCTGTCTTGTTTCTTCAGGGGCGTTGTTTCCCCCCTTGTTTTGGTATTTTTCCCGTATTATCCTTTGTAGGGCTGGGTTTGTAGATAAGTATCGTGCAAATTTGGTTTTGTCGTGGAATACCTTGGTTTCTCCATCTATGGCAATTGAGAGTTTTGCTTGGTATAGTAGTTTTGGCTGAAGTTTGGCTGTTCTCTTATGGTCTGCATGAGGTCTGCCCAGGATCTTCTAGCTTTCATGGTCTCAGGTGAGAAGTCTGGTGTAATTCTGATAGGTCTTCCTTTATATGTTACTTGTAATTTTTCTCTTACTGCCTTTAATATTCTTTCTTTGTTTAGTACATTTGGGGTTTTGATTATTATGTGATGGGAAGTATTTCTGTTCTGGTCCAGTCTATTTGGGGTTCTATAGGCTTCTTGTATATTCATGGGCATCTCTCTCTTTAGGTTGGGGAAGTTTTCTTCCATAATTTTGTAGAAGATATTTTCTGGCCCTTTAAGTTGTAGATCTTCATTCTCATCTATCCCTATAATCCTTAGGTTTGGTCTTCCTATTGTGTCCTGGATTTCCTGAATGTTTTTGGTTAACAGCTTTTTGCATTTTGCATTTTCTTTAATTTTTGAATCCATGGTTCCTATGGTATCTTCAGCATCTGAGATTCTGTCTTCTATCTCTTATATTCTATTGTTGATATTTGCATCTATGACTCTTGATTTCTTCCCAAGGTTTTCTACCTCCAATGTTGTCTCCCTTTGCGATTTCTCTATATTCTCCTGGATTTAAGTGATTTTTGTGTCTGCCTTGTATGGACTTCTAGGTTTTAATCTATTTTCTCCTCTATTACTTTAAGAAATTTATCTAAGTGATCCTCAATCTGCATCTTTACCAGTGATTTTAGATCTGAGTCTTGTTTTTCTGGTGTGTTGAGATATCCGAGATTTAATTGGGTTTGCCTTGTCAGGGCTTCTAGCTTTTGATCTATTTTCTCATGTATTACTTTAAGAGATTTATCCATGTGTTCCTCTATCAGCATCCTGACCAGTGATTTTAGATCTGAGTCTTGTTTTTCTGGTGTTTCGGGGTATCCAAAATTTATTGCTGTCGGGGAACTGGGTTCGGATTCTGCCATACTGCCTTGATTTCTGTTAGTAAGGATCTTACGTTTGCCTTTTGCCATCTGGTTAACTCTGGTGTTAGTTGGTCCTGTAGTTACCATCTGGTGCTTGACTCTCCTGTGGGCTCATAAGTCTATTTCCCAGCGACTGGGACACCTGAACCACTGCCCTGCAGGGCTCCTGCTCACAGATTGCTGACAGGTGGCCTGAGTCTCCCAAGGTCTTAAACTCAGGATATCCCTGGTACTTGGTTCTGCCTGTTGGGCAGCTGCTCTGCACTGCTCCTGCTCAGGGTTTGTGGTAGGGTATCCTGTTTCCCCAGGGGTCTTAAAGTTGGGATATCTCAGTTATCTGGTTCCACCTGCTGGTCCAAAGCTGCTGGGAAGCTCGCTGAGCCTGGCTCCCCTGCCTCTGGCTGGATGGGAAGCAGCTGGGAAGATGGCGCTGTCTGCAGGGAGTTCAGAGTCCGGCCTGCAAGTGCAGAGCACAGGCTCAGCCACTGTGCCCCAAACCGCTACTCTGTGCGCAGCTCCTGCTCCAGGCCTGAGTCCCCAAAGTTCTTAAACTCGGGCTATCTCAGGTACCTGGTTCCGCAGGCTGGGTCTGAGCACCTGGGAAGCTGGTTGGGTCTTGCTTCCCCGCCACCAGCTGGATGGGCAGCATGGAGATCTTGAAGCATGGATTCCAGTTCAAGGCATCTGGGATAAAGGTGTGGAGACATACACCTTTAATCCCAGATTATGGCTATGGATTCTAGTTCAAGATCATCTGGGATTAAAGGCATGGATACACACACCTTTAATCTGGGCTACACCTTCTACTGGAGACATATATAAGGACATTGAAAGAAGGAAGACTCATTCTTCCTTGCCAGCTTGCCTCGTGGGACTGAGCAACTGCAATGTCCTTGGACTTTCATCCACAGCTGCTGCTGACTACTGTTGGGGAGTTGGACTACAGACTGTAAGTCATCAACAAATTCCCTAACTACATAGAGACTGCCCATACATTCTGTGACTCTAGAGAACCCACACTAATACAGAAGTTGGTACCAGGAGTGGTTCTAGAGGAGCAGAAGTATAAGGATGAATGTTTCAAAATTTTGGAGTTGGTTGGTTGACCAACCAGCACTTTCAATTACTGAAACCTCTCCAGATTCTCTCCCTCCTGGGAGCTCGGAGGATATTGAAAACCCATGGATGAAACTATATTCCAAGCTTAAAGAAGCTAAGGCCTTTGATTATCTTCATGAATTAGGTGATTCGGTGGTATACAATACGTTCGACAAGTTGGGGAAAAAATCTGAAAATGATTTTGCTGGCTGGTTACTCTTAACATCTCCAGAAAAAACAATGAAGGAAAGGAAGGAGCTGTGTGATAAAATCAAACAGCTCCAGACTCAAGTAAACAATTTAAAAGTTTCCAAGTGTGCCCTTGAAGAGAATCTTCTTTCCAGCAGCCATAGAGCTCAAGTAGCAGAAAATCAAACTGAAGCACTCATTATAAGGTTGGCTGAAATACAGGGAAAATTCAAGTCTCAACCTCAGAGGGTGTCAGCAGTTAAAGTAAGGGCATTAATTGGCAAAGAATGGGATCCTATAACTTGGGATGGGGATGTGTGGGAAGACCCTGTTGAAATTGAGAACTTTGAATCTTCAGATTTTCAAGGATTTGCTCCACCTGAAGAAGTAGTACCCTCAGCCCCACCCCTTGAAATAATGCCATCTCCTCTTGAGGAAATTAATCCCTTAGAGCCTGATAAACCAGCACTGACTTTTACTGACAATACTGATGTTTCTCTGGGCCCACCAATAGTTTCTTCTAGACCTATAACCAGACTCAAGGCAAAACAGACCCCTAAAGGGGAGGTAGAAAGTGTAGTCCATGAGGAAATACACTATACTACTAAGGAGCTTAATGAGTTTGCTAATTCATTCAAGCAGAAGTCTGGGGAATATGCATCGGAATGGATTTTAAGGGTGTGGGATAATGGTGGAAGGAACATAAAACTAGAGCAGGTTGAGTTTATCGGCATGGGTCCTCTGAGTGGAGATTCTAGGTTTAATATAGAAGCTCGCACAGTTACAGTGCCAATTAGGTGGCAACAGCATGGAGGGCTGGGACAGAGTTCTTCAGAAGGCAGTATATGCTTTGAATCAACATTCAATATAGGGTACAGTTTCTCCTATAGCCAGGATTCATGGGTCCAGGAATCAAGGGGTGGAAAAGGGAATAGTTCCACTCACTATCACTCCTAGTGACCCGCTAGGAAAATTTTTGCTTCCTGTCCCCACAACTTTAGGTCTGCTGGCCTAGAACTTTTGGTTCCAGAGGGGGGAGTGCTCCTACCTGGAGCCACAACAAACATTCCATTTAACTGGAAGCTCAGATTTGCCCCTGGCCATTTTGGGTTTCTAATGCCCTTAAACCATCAGGCTAAGAAAGAAATAACTGTGTTAGGAGGGGTGATAGATCCAGATTACAGTGGAGAAATTGGATTGCCTCTCCACAATGGAGGTAAACAGGATTATGTCTGGAGAGCAGAAGACCCCCTAGGGTGTCTCATCGTACTACCATGTCCTGTGATTAAAGTCAATGGGAAACTACAACAGCCTAATCCAAGCAGGATGAGGAAGGATGACCCATCAAGAATGAAGGTATGGGTCAATCCTCCAGGAAAAAAGCCAAGACCTGCTGAGGTGCTTGCTGAAGGTGAAGGAAATACAGAATGGGTAGAGAGGAAGGTAGTTATAAATACCAGCTAAGGCCACGTAACCAGTTGCAGAAACGAGGATTATAAGTAATATGAATGCTTCTATCTTATTTTGTTAAGGATACATTTGTCTTCCAATTCCTTTAACATCAATTGGTATGAGACACTAAAAGAATGTTCCCAAGGGACATTGCCCCATTGTAAATTTACAAATGCGTTTGTGATTGTATGAGGAATAGTTATATCATGTTAGGCATATTCACGACCTTGTTATTGTTTCATGTGGACATGAGATATTATCTGTGTCAAGTTGACAAGGGGTGGATTGTAGTGGCTATTCCTGGTTGTCAACTTGACTATATGTGGAATGAACTACAATCTAGAATTGGAAGGCTCACCTATGATCCTAATCTGGAGGCTCAGAGATATAAGTTTCTGACCTGGACTTAGCATGGAGATCTTGAAGCATGGATTCCAGTACAAAATCATCTGGGATTAAAGGTGTGGAGACATATACCTTTAATCCCAGATTATGGCTATGGATTCTAGTTCAAGATCATCTGGGATTAAAGGCATGGATACACACACCTTTAATCTGGGCTACACCTTCTACTGGAGACATATATAAGAACATTGAAAGAAGGAAGACTCATTCTTCCTTGCCAGCTTGCCTCGTGGGACTGAGCAACTGCAAGATCCTTGGACTTCCATCCACAGCTGCTGCTGACTACTGTTGGGGACTGTAAGTCATCAACAAATTCCCTAACTACATAGAGACTGCCCATAAGTTCTGTGACTCTAGAGAACCCAGACTAATACACCCAATAAATATTTCTTTCATAGATCAAAATCATTTTAAAAAGAAAACCCCAAAATATACTATATTTATTCTCACCACCACATGCACATTCAATATTTAAGGTTAAAATCACTGTAAGCATTAAAGATTTAAGAAGCTGAGCCAATGTCCTCAAGGATCTTCCCCAATTTCTTTTCTATTAGTTTTAGTGTGTCTGGTTTTATGTGGATGTCCTTGATACACTTGGAGTTGAGTTTAGTGCAAGGAGATAAGAGTGGATCAATTCTCATTCTTCTGCATGTTGACCTCCAGTTGAGCCAGCACCATTTTTTGAAAAGGCTATCTTTTTTCCACTGGATGTTTTCAGCTCCTTTGTCGAATATCAATTGGCCATAGATGGGTGGGTTCAATTCTGGGTCTTTGATCCTATTCAATTGATCCACCTCCCTGTCACTGTACCAATACCATGCAGTTTTTAAAACTACTGCTCTGTAGTATTGCTTGAGGTCCGGGATATTGATTCCCCCAGAAGTTCTTTTACTGTTGATGATAGTTTTAGCTATCCTGGGTTTTTTGTTATTCCAGATGAATTTGAGAATTGCTCTTTCTAACTCTATGAAGAACTGAGTTGGGATTTTGATGGGGATTGCATTGAATCTGTATATTGCTTTTGGCAAGATTGCCATTTTAACTTTATTAATCCTGCCAACCCACAAGCATGGAAGATTTTTCCATTTTCTGAGGTCTTCTTCAATTTCTTTCTTCAGAGACCTGAAGTTTTTGTCATATAAATCTTTCACTTGTTTGGTCAGAGTCACACCAAGATACTTTATATTGTTTGTGGCTATTGTGAAGCGTGTCATCTCCCTAATTTCTTTCTTGGCCTGCTTATCCTTTGTGTATAGGAAGGCTACTGATTTGCTTGAGTTGATTTTATAACCAGCCACTTTGCTGAAGTTGTTTATCAGCTGTAGGAGTTCTCTGGTGGAGTTTTTTGGGTCACTTAAGTATACCATCATATCATCTGGGAATAGTGAAAGTTTGACTTCTTCCTTTCCGATTTGTATCCCTTTGACTTCCTTATGTTCCTGAACAGAACACCAATTGCTTATGCACTAAGAGCAAGAATAAACAAATGGGACCTCATTAAATTACAAGGTTTCTGTAAGGCAAAAGACACTGTCAAAAGGACAAATTGGAAGCCAACAAATTGGGAAAATATCTTCACCAATCCCACATCCAACAGAGGGTTAATATCCAATGTATACAAAGAACTCAAGAAATTAGACCCCAGAAAAACAAGTAACCCTATCCAAAAATGGGGTACAGAGCTAAACAGACTTTTCACCAGAAGAAATTCGTATGGCTGAGAAACACCTTAAAAAATGTTCTATATCATTAGTCATTAGAGAAATGCAAATCAAAAAAACCCTGAAATTTCACCTTACACCAGTCAGAATGGTTAAGATTAAAAACTCAGAAGATATCAGGTGTTGGCGAGGATGTGGAGAAAGAGGAACACTCCTCCACTGCTAGTGGGACTGCATGTTGGTACAACTCTGGGGGTTACTCAGAAAACTGGACCTGATACTTCCAGAGGACCCAGCCATACCACTCCTGGGAATATACCCAGAAGATTCCCCAGCATGCAATAAGGATACATGCTCCACTATGTTCATAGCAGCCTTATATATAATAGCCAGAAGCTGGAAAGAATCCAGATGTCCCTCAATGGAGGAATGGATACAAAAAATGTGGTATATATACACAATGGAATACTATTCAGCCATTAGAAACAATGAATTCATGAAATTCTTATAGAAATGGATGGAGCTGGAGAACATCATACTAAGTGAGGTGACCCAATCTCAAAAGAATATCCATGGTATGCAGTCACTGATAAGTAGATATTAGCCTAGAATCTTGGGATACCAAAGACACAATTCACATACCAAATGATGTCTGACAAGAAGAAAGGAGTGGACACTGGTG
This sequence comes from Apodemus agrarius, assembly GCA_964023405.1. Classification (NCBI taxonomy): domain Eukaryota; kingdom Metazoa; phylum Chordata; class Mammalia; order Rodentia; family Muridae; genus Apodemus; species Apodemus agrarius. Next base: position 18,366,513 of record OZ030014.1, on the reverse strand, counting down.
CTGGAAAGAATCAAAACATCAGTGTAGGTGAATAGCAGAACAGGGAAGTGGGAAGGGGTGTATGACGGAGCAGGGGGAGGGAAAAGGGCATGTGGGACGTTTGGGGGGTGGGGAACCAGAAACAGGGAAATGAATTGTAAATATAGAATATATCCAATAAAAAATTTAAAAAAAGTTAAGAATCTAATTGTTTGGAAGGCTGAAAATTCAGGATTGGGCCTTGGTACTTTGACCTCTGTGCAAGGTCTCGTGGCTGTATCACAATATGGAAGGAAGTAATTTCATGCAAAGAAATATGGTAAAATATGGAGCCAGAAAAATTCAGAGCTTAACTAAGCTTGCTCCTGGCCACTGACCAGAGTCCTGAGAGAAATTTACTAATCCCTTATGAGGGCCATAGCCTACAACCTAACAAGGCCTGATATAGTAATAATTTCCCCAACTTAATGACATATTCTGGCACAAAATCCAAGCTCATGAAATAATGATAGATATGGAAAAAACATGAAATCCATAGAAATTCCTATATGATATTGTGATGTGTACATGCAGTGTATCCCTAGAACTTACACAATTAGCGATACCACTGAGATGGAATTAAAAATCTGACCATTTAATAGAAAATTTAAATAATGAATAAATTTAAGTTAATAATAATTAAATAAACTTTAGGTGAAGTTTAGATGGTGAAATAGGCCCTTGAATGGTACGTCTTGCTAAAAGCTCTCTCTCTCTCTCTCTCCATTTCTGCCTCTCTGTCTCTCTGTCTCTGTCCCTCTGTGTGTGTGTGTGTGTGTGTGTGTGTGTGTGCACGCATGTGTGTGAGTGGGTGTATATTTCTTTCTTTATTTATTTAAAGAACTCTATACATGCCAACATGGGTGGGAAAATTATCATAAGAATCTCCCCCAAGATGCAGTACTACAGAAAAACAATGGTTGCTGACAGATGATCAGCTTTCTCCAGGGATGAGTCCTTGGATATGTTATCCAACTGCAAGATGTCATGCATATGAAAACACTAAATGAACTTAGCAGGTTGCATTTATGAATTTATATACAAAAATAACCATTAAAAACTACAGAAAGTATTTTGATTTCTCTTTCAGTTCAATTTCCTAAAATCTTAGATTTTTATTTTTGTCATTCATGAATCTTTACAAATGTTTCTCCAAAAGGATCTTTCTATTTTCTTATAGTCATAGTCCAAAAATAGCATCAGTTTTCTTGTAATTTCAAACCTGATAATTAGTGATATCATGAGCAACTTACACATTTATGAAAATGGAATACATCTTTATACACTTAATTTCTACAATCTAGAATTTTTTTTCAGTTTAGCACCAAAATACTAATTTAGTTAAAATCTAAATGCATAGGCATATACATGGGCTTTCATCATTATTTTTGAACCTTATTAAGTTCTCACCATGCTTAATATTTCATCTGGTTGGTTGCTTAGCTCTAAGGCTGTTTTGAGTGTCTTATAGCACCACTCTAAGCAATCTGCTTTACAAGTTATTGCAAGGCAAGCCCAAGTGTTCTTTGCCTGTCTTTGATCATGCTCAACAACTTGGTCTCAAAGAGTGTTTGACAAATTATCCCAGTTAAAGAAACTGCCTCAGGGCTCCTATTAATTCTTTCATAAAGATCCAAGTCCTAGAAAGAACAACTGTGGCAAGCAACACCACTATGTTTTAAATATATTTCTGGGACTTACAATTGAAAACAAGAAGACAGAATTATAGAACTGAAATATACTTTATGGATTTACCAACACCCACGGCAGGTATTTGATTTGCCCACAGATATACAACTATTGTAGCTAACTGGATGGAGGGAATATCTTTCTTTACATCTCAGTATATTGTAGGTTGTGTTTTTATCTCTTACTATAATATAGCTCATATCAATGTGTGATTTTTTAATTGATGCTTCGTCTATGAATAATTTCTCAAGCTGTCATAGGAGTTGATATATGTATGTATATATACATATACATTAAGTATATTCTTAAAGCAAGTGATAAATATTCCCTTAAAATAATAAATTGGAACGTAAAAACTTTAATGTGAAAATTTCATCATTTACCCAGGCTATAAAAGAAATTATAAGTCCAAAACCATCAATATTTAAGACTGAATAAACATGAACATTTTTACTAATATACTATTTCTTTAAATATAAAATATATATTTCTTTAACAAGACAAATTCTCAAGAATATAACAAAAACATGGCTTGATGAATATTGGAACATTGCTAATTTTATGAGATAATTGTACATTATTATCTTAATAAGCTCAGTGCAGTTTTCCAGTTAATCTTTTAAGGTTGGAAGGGCCAATATTTTACTCACTAGCTTATATAGCCAATTAAATGTAAATTAAATAAAAATAGTTTTGATTCTTCTATAGTACTAGTATCCCTAAAATATTTATTAACTACATGTTCTTAGTTGCTATTTAATTAGATTAGGATGACACAGAACATTGGTTCTCACAAACAACTTTTGCTAATGTAATTCCACGGTATTATGAATTCTGATTTTCAGAGGATAAAAATAAGGCCTTACCACTCCATCTTCAAATGTGTAGTCAGTTAAAGTCAGGACTGAATTATTTCACCTAATAACATGATGTTTATCAGTTAAAAGGAGGAAAGAATTATTTGTCGCACAGTTCAGAGGTTCCAGCTTGTGGCTACATGCATCCTTTACTTTGAGGTATGAGATAAGACATAGTATAATAGTTTCAGGGATATGTGTTAGAGTGAGGCAGATTATCCCATAGCATTAATAAAGAAAAGAGGGAAGGCAATCAGAAAGAAAAAAGGAAAGAATGACACACACACACACACACACACACACACACACACAGAGAGAGAGAGAGAGAGAGAGAGAGAGAGAGAGAGAGTAATTTACAAGTTGTGTGTAGCCTGAGTAATCCAACCATGGCTCTTGGGAAGCTTCAAGAAAAAAGAGCTGTTTGTCTTCAGTGTATGTTGGAATACAGAAAAAGTAGGTTGTAATATTAGTGAAGGGAGTTCTCAGCAGCAGGGCAGATGAGCCTGCCAGTGAGAGCAAGGGAAAGTAGGCAAAAGGAAAGTTTCCTCCTTTCACAGTCTTTTAAATTCCTTCCACCGGAAAGTGTGGCCCAGTATAGGATGGCTCATTCCACTTCATATGATCCAATCAAAAATATCATTCACACTATGCCCAGCTACTTGAATTTTAATTGATTCTAGACGTAACCAGTTAGTCAAGGCCATCCTCTACTACATATGTATCAGGAGCCATGGATTCCTCTATGTGTACTCTTTGGTTGGTGGTTTAGTCCCTGAGAGCTTTGTGGGTTCCAGGTAGTTGTTATTGTTGTTCTTCCTAAGGGGTTACAATTCCCTCCAGCAGCTCTTTCAGTCATTCTCCTAACTCTACCATTGGACCTAACTTTACAGACGTGGATAATCCATGTTTTTTTTTCTCCTGTTTTGTGACATATTGTCCTCCTTTGGTTTTATATATTTACGTGTACATGTATGTATGTATGTATGTATACATACATACACACACACACACACACACACACACACACATATATATATATATATATATAAATGTATGTATACACACACTCACACACACACACACACATATTTATAATGAGTTTTGGTGGGTTTGGGAATTCATGGAAAATTTACTATTGCTTCTATCCCCTACTCTTTTATTTTAAATTTCCCTTTCCATTTCCAGTTTTTCCAGTCTATGTTATTGGTCTACCTGCTTGCTTTCTTAATTTTTATTGTTTCAGGATTTAATACATGTATATGTGATTTGATCAAGTCCACTGAGCAATTACTCCCCTCCTGTTCTCACTCTGACTCTCACTGACTTTTCTTCCTAACTTCATGTTCTCTTTAATTGTCAAACATACTCTTAGTGTCACCTATACGTGCAGGTGTGTAAGACCAGCAAGTAAAGCATGAACAGCCTGTTGGAACCATATCCTAGAAGAAAAGTGACTCTCCCTACCCTAGCAAATATTAACTGCCAATGACTACTGGGCAAGGGAAGATACTTCCCTAGTCACACTGGGTTCTGTCTGGCTTGATTTTATTCAGGTTTTGTACATTCCATCAAGTTTCTGTGAGCTCATGCATGCAAATGCTTTGCTATGTCCTGCAAATATTATTTTATTATAGAGCTCTACTATTTTTTGCTCTCCCAATGTTTCCATTACCTGTTTCTCATTTTAGGTAAACCAGGTATTTTCCCCCATAATTTACAACTTGCGCAAATATCCTGATAATGAACCAAGAGATTAAGATCCTAAAGAAGTGTTGACACTTGTCTATATCTGGTTTACAATTGTGATGAAACATCACAGCCAAAGCAACTTTCTGAGAAAAGGCTTTATTTGGCTTAAGTTTCTATAGCACTATTCATCATTGAAGGAAGTCAGGACAATAACTTGAGGAAGGCAGGAATCTAGGAGCTGGAGTTAATACAGGAGCAATGGAAGGGTGCTGCTTATTCTCCTGCTCTCTTATGGAACCCAGGAGCACCAGCCCACAGTTGGCTTCACCAAAAATGGGCTACTTCCATGTCAATCATTGGGAACCTGCTCTCTCATAAGTGAGTTCACTGGCCCGAAGAAAGGAAGCCAGGGGAGTCACCATGGGAAGGAAGAGATAGGGGAGGAGAAGAAAGAAAAAGAAGACCAAGTGAGCACAGAAAGAAGCATAAAGAACAGAGGCCAAAATGTCTGGATTTTGTCTATAGGGAAGAACCTCTGGAGGAAGGGCTGGAAAGTTCAGAATAGGAGGAGCATATGCCTGGTAGGTACTGAAGCATGCTGGGAGAACCTAAATATGTTCCTCAGTCCCATGTCATAGTGTCTGACACCAAACAGTTTGAATCCAGTGAATGCAAATAAGACAAACTCACTTGCTGACACTAGCTATGATCTACAGAGAATAAAAGTGATATACAATGCTTGGCTTTTATTTAGAAATCAGGGTCTATGTGCAGTCTAAATGGTTGAAGTATCTTTATAGATAAGACATTTCTTATTATGTGGAATTAAACTTATAAATCAGAGATCTTTTCTTCCATTTATATTCATAGGAAAAAAGATAAAACTTTAAATAGAATTTTCTTTATTAGAGAGTATGAGACAACATGTGGAAGAGTATGTTCCCTTAGTAATATTTTACTTGGATTTTAGTCAGTATTTGCAATCTTTTCTTTAAATTTATTTCCACAAAATTTCAGTTCATCTAGATAGGAAACAACACTTACTCTTTCTAGTTTCTGCTACTTTAACTAGTAGTATATTAGTAAAAGATACTTTCACTGACTGCTCATATTTATACATAAATTCTTATATACATTTAAATAACATGCATAAATGAATAAATTTACTTTAGGCCAAATTTCTGTTTTCTTCTTTTATGATAAGCAGATCTGTAGGGTGGTGAGCCTTCATAATCTGCCAGTTTTGTATGCACTCACGGAGAATGTAAGCGAAAGAAGAAAGAACTAAATTTATTCTGATTTTCAGGTGAGAAAATTAAGGGACAGAAGGTATGATGGTTTATATATGCTTGTACTGGCGAGTGGTACCATCAGAAGTGGCCTTGTTGGAGGAAGTGTGTCACTGTGGGGATGGGCTTGGAGATCTTCCTCCTAGAAACTTGCATATGCCCAATCTGTTCCTGGCTTCCTTTGGATAAAGATGTAGAACTCTCAGCTCCTCCTGCACCATATCTACCTGGATGAGGCTTCTGCCTTGATGAGGATGGACTGAACCTGTAAGTCAGCCCCAATTAAATGTTATCTTTTATAAAACTTGCATTGGTCATGGCATCTGTTCACAGCAGTAAAACCCTAACTAAGACAGATGGTATAAGAGATATTCAGAAAAGATCTAGGCAGAAATGGACTTCTGATTTCAGCCTCTGCCCATTACTATCTCACAGAGGTGGAGATTTCTGCTCATTAAGACTCTGGAATCTTCTCTGGAAGGCAATAGCAAATTTAACCTATTGCACATTTTCTTGATTACTGCATGGGTGAGGAGGAATACATAGATTTTTTTCTCTAGGTCAAAATAAAGTATTACAACACCCCATGTAACTCATAAGTCCACAGAAGCTGTCTCTAAAAGTACCATAAAGTTGAAAAGCTTCTGTAAAGCAAGGGACACTATCAATATGACAAGACAACAACCCACATCAAATAGAATTTGACACCAGACACCAGAGAAGCATGAGGCTCCCAGGAACATCCCTACATCAAATAGAATGCTATTTTCTAATATATACAAAGAACTCAGGAAGGCAGACTCCAAAGAACCAAATAACCCTATTAAAAAGTGGAGTAAACATAGTTATAGCAGCCTTGTTTATAATAGCCCGAAATTGGAAGGAGCCCAAATATCCCTCAAAAGAGGAATGGATACAGAAAATGTGATATATTTATACAATGGAATACTACTCAGCAATTGAAAATAATGAATTCATGCAATTTGTAGGTAAATGGTTAGACCTGGAAAATATCATCCTGAGTGAGTTAACCCAATCACAAAAGAATACACATGAAATGCAATCATTGATAAGTGGATATTAATGAGCCCAGAAGCCCTAAATACTCAAGGCACAATTAGCAAGTCAAATGATTCCCAAGAAGAAGAAAGGAGAGGACCCTGGGCCTGTAAAGATTTGATCCAGTTTTGTAGAGAAACCGTGGGGGGAGGGGGAATGATTGGGGAATAGTTGGGGGGGGGAGAGGAATTATGCGACATATGGTGGGAGGGAACTTGGAAAGGGGAAAGCCTTTAGGATGTAAACATAGAATATAGAAAATAAAAATTAAAAAAAAAGTGGAGTAGAGAGCTAAATAGAAAATTATCAACTGAGAGGAATTATGGGACTTATGGTGGGGGGAAACTGGGAAAGGAGAAAGCCTTTGGAATGTAAACATAGAATATAGAAAATAAAAATTAAAAAAAGAAATGTTCAATATCCTTACTCATCAGGGAAATGCAAATCAAAACAACCCTGAGATTCCACCTCACACCAGTCAGAATGGCTAAGATAAAAAATTCAGATGACAATAGATGCTGGCAAGGATGTGGAGATGGATGAACCCTCCTCCATTGTTGGTGGGATTGCAAATTACTACAACCATTCTGGAAATCAGTATCAGAAAATTAGACATAGTATTACCAGAGGACCCAGCTATTGCACTCCTGGGCATATACTCAAAAGATGCTCTAACATATAACAAGGACACATGTTCCACTATGTTCATAGCAACCTTATTTATGTTATCCAGAAGCTGGAAACAACCCAGAAGTCCCTCAATAGAGGAAAGAATAGAGAAAATGTAATACATATACACAGTGGACTACTACACAGTGATAAAAAACAATGACTTCTTGAAATTTGCAGTCAAATGGATGGAACTAGAAAATATCATCCTAAGTGAGGTAACCCAGACACAAAAGAACACACATATATACTCATTAATTAGCGGATATTAACCCCAAAGCTCACAATGCCTATGATACAAACTACAGACAATATGCAGCATAGAAGGACGGAGGATCATGGGGTCAATATTCAGTCCTGCATTTAAGACAATTGTGGGAGATGGAGGGAGATGGGGAAAAGGGAGGGAGAAAGGAGGAGGAGGAAATAAGGGAAGCAGATCAGAATCTGGAAGATATGTGAGAGATGGTCAGGAAATTAATAAAAAAAATAGGTAGCAGGGGGGATGAGGAACTGGAGAGAGTCACTGGAGGGTCCCAGACACCAGAGAAGCATGAGGCTCCCAGGACCCAACAGGATTGACTTTGGCTGCAAAGCACAGAGCAGGGGAAGATGGAACCTGTGGAGACCACCTCGCTGGTCGAGGGATGGAGCCACCCATCCATCTCAAAGTTTTGTTTGTTTATTTGGGTTTTTTGTTTTGTTTTGTTTTTTAACCAGAAATGTTCCTTTCCAAAGGAAGAACAGGGACACAAAATGGAACAGAGATTGTAGAAAGGGTCAACTGGGAAATGGCTCTACCTGGGGATATATCATGTCTACAGACACCAAACCCAACACTGTTGCTGTGGTCCAGAGACAGGAACCAAGTGTGGCACTTCCTAGGGAAGTCCAGCTAGCAACTAACCAATGCAGAGGCAAATGCTTAGAGCTAACCATCAGGTTGAACTCAGGTGGGGGAGCTGGCAGAAGGAATGGAGGAGTGGAGGGCGATTGCAACCCCACTGGAAGAACAGCATAGGCTGGCCTGACCACCCACTTCTCCCAGAGTCTAGGCCACTAACCAAGGAGTGTACCTGGAGGTATCCCTGGCTCCTGATACATATGTAATAGAGGATGGCCTTGCCCGACAGTAACAGAAGGGGAGGTCATTGGTCCTGGGGAGGTTTGATAGCTCATCATAGGGGGATGCTGGAGTGTTGGGGTGGCAAAGCATGGGTGGGGGAGCATCTTCATACAGGCAAAGGGAGGGAGAGGTCAGATGTGGGATGGGGAGATAGCAGAGTGGTAACAGGGAAGTGGGATATCATGGGATTGTGCAGTGGGTGGAGGGGGTAATGGGGAAGTAGGATATCATTTGAGATGTAAAGGAATGGAATGATCAATAATAATAATAAAAGAAAAAATTTAAAATAAGTCTCTACTGGCTGGTTTTATTTCCATTTGACACAAGCTAGAGATCTGAAAAGGAGCCTGAATTGAAAAAATTCTAATATATATATATATATATATATATATATGTATATATATATATATATATATATATATATATATACACATACATATATACACATATATGTGTGTGTGTGTACATATATATCACTGGCTAATTTCATATACATATGCATATATGCAGGCAGAATAAGTTAGGACTGTTCACAGTTCCTTCTTCAATATTATTAAATTTATTAGAGATACTTTATAGCAAAAGTATGTAAAAGACATTAATTATTTAAGTTTGGAAACAGAACCCAAGCAAGAGCCTTCCAGTGCCTCGTTAGCTACTAAGACTTGCCAAAGTCTCACAAGGAATGTCATGGGAATTTGCCAGACAAGAACGTTGAATCCCTGAAATTCTCCCTTTTTGTATTCTCTCACTTCTGCCTGAGACAGCTCATCTGGGAGCATGTTTAGTCGCCAGGGACACACCCTGGAGTCTAGCTGCTGCCTGCTGCAGTGAAAGTAAAAAGTACTCTCCTGAGTCACTCTGTCCCTTGGGATTTAATCCAGGTTTAGTCGCTGTTACATATGGGAACATAGCAGGTGTTAAATCTGTAATGTTATGGAGTTGCAGAAATCACTATTTTTATTTCAGTTGAATTGGAAAGAAGTTGAAGTTCAACATGGTTCTGAGTCAGATAACGGCTAACCTGCAGCTGAAGAGAAAAAGACATTGTCGGGGCTTTGTAATCAAAACACGATTGGATAATTTAACTTAACTTGTGGGCATGCCATGAAATGGAAAAGGAGTCTTAAGTCTGGTAGTACTTTACAGTAAATTAATACAGGATGGGAAACATTATCTGGAGTTTTTACATGAGAATTGTAAAGGAAACAGGCAAGCAACATTTATCTTTGCTTTCATTTACAAAGGTATTTTTTATTCTAATATTTTGTTGCATATATATTGTTCATTTTCTCTTCCTCCCCCTATTCCCCTCCCTTCTTCTCCCCCGCCCCCCACTTCCCTACTCTCGCCATATATTATCTATCTCCTGGGTTATTTTCTCTCTTACTCTCTTTGTAGAACTTCATAAGGTTCTCTTGCGGAGTGCCAGTATTGATGCATACTTTGGGTAAAAATTGCCTGTGAGGAAAGGTGAATTTCCTATATGTCCAAATGCTGTCCTGAAGGAAGTTAGAGGGACTGAGTAGGTGACAGTAACTCAAGGAAAAATTAGCAGGTCCTTGGCATAAACAGCATGAGAATAATTTCAAACTAAATGTAGGTTCCAAAAGGATGTAAAATGATTAACTTTATTGATAGGTATTTATTTTAAGGCGAACATAAATCTATACAAACAGCGGTTATGCAAGATTCACTCTTTTAGAATTTAATTGTATATCTTATGACATGGGTAGCACAGTATCTATTGCCTTTGTCATTTGTTGCTAAACTCATAGCAACCACAAAATAGCAGTATATTGAATTAAGAATAGAAAAAATTAATTTGAGGATAAGAAACAATAGGCATTAGGCTTATATATTTACATTTTGCTCAGAGTAAAGCCTAAATGGAGATCTACCTGCTTTATTAATTGCTGTCTCATCATTGCACTGTCATCAGAATCCCGACGCTATGAAGCATATGATCATCTTTGACTAACTGAATTTCATATTTTAAAGATTTCTTGATGAGGAACTGAAGAACAAGATGTCTCAGCACTATATGGTTGGGGGACTCTCCAATAGCCACAATGTATCAAAACTGCTTTGTAATTAACCGTGTTTTATGGAGAACAAAGTTGACAGCAAAAAATAGCAATGAAAAATAGAAAAAGAATAAAAGAAACCAGATAAAATATATGACAGCTTATTCATAGCATTCTCTCTCATTTTCTCTCTCTCTCTCTCTCTCTCTCTCTCTCTCTCTCTCTCTGTGTGTGTGTGTGTGTGTGTATGTGTGTGTGTGTGTGTGCACGCACACGCGTGTCTGTCTGTCTCTTTCAGTGTCTTAATAAAGTCTCAAGAATTGTTTTGAAGTTCAAATTTCCAAGCCTTTCTTTCTCCAACTTCTAGTTGCCATGATCTAAGCTTCCCCTCCTTTATGTACTTGAAGACTTATTCAGAAATGTAAGCCATTCACAGTGTGACCACAGTTAGGATGACAGTCAGAACTATCTCCTCTTTAAGTGTGCTAATTACTTTACCTATATATAGCAAGAATTATACTAGAAAAACCTGCCTTTAGAATATCTATTCAGGGTTGTTATGAGCACAGCTTACTTGGTAACATGCTTGGTGCACAAGTATTGGAGTCCAAATTTGGATTCTTAGCACCCATTAAAAAAATCTGTATGCTCCATTTTCTATATCCATTTGTCTGTTGAGGGACATCTAGGTTATTTCCAGCTTCTGGTTATTACAAATAAGGCTGTTATGAACATAGTGGAGCATGTGTCCTTGTTACATGCTGGGGAATCCTCTGGGTATATGCCCAGGAGTGGTACAGCAGGGTCCTCCTGTAGTATCGTGCCCAGTTTTCTGAGGAACCACCAGACTGATTTCCAGAGTGTTTGTTCCAGTTTGCTACTCAGCCATCAAAAACAATGAATTCATGAAATTCTTAGCCAAATGGGTGGAACTGGAAAATATCATGCTAAGTGAGGTAACCCAATCACAAAAGAACACACATGGTATGTACTCACTGATAAGTGGATATTAGTCCAGAAGCTCAGAATACCCAAGACGCAATTCACATATCAAATGATGCCCAAGAAGGAATGTGAGGCCCCTATTCCTTGAAAGACTCAGTGCAGCAGTTTAGGGGAATACCAGGACAGGGAAGCAGGAGGGCATTGATTAGGAAACGGGCAAGGAAGAGGGCTTATGGGACTTTCAAAGAGGGGGGACAAGGAAAGGGGAAATTATTTGAAATGTAAATAAATAATATATCTAATAAAATAAGATAAAAAAATCTGTGTGTGCACATGTGCAACCTCACAGATCTATGTAAATTTGGTAACTTTCTCAGTAGGTGAAATAACTCAGATCATAAAGGCAGTTGTGGTTAGGACTGATGACTAGACTGAACCCAAGGACCCACCTGTTAGAAGGGAAAAAAACTGACTTCTTCCTGTCATTCTCAACCTTCACATGGTACTATGGCATAGGTATGAGTGAGTGGACACACACACACACACACACACACACACACACACACACTTCAGTAAAAGTAAGAAAACACAATGCTGTAAGTTTAGAGTCTGTTTAGTCCTTCCATTCCTATGCATTTTTGAAAGGGTAAGATGACGAATGCTGGCTTCATACATTCCCACTAGATTCAGCAAAAATCAACTCTGCACCTTCCATCTACCAGATGGTGTTCTGTGATTAATATGAGGCTATGTGGTAAAACACAATTAATAAATCAGAGTATAGCTGTCCAAATGCAGGTGAACTACAACCCAGTGATGGCCAACTAGCCCAATGACAACAGGAGAAAGAGCAGAGAGGGTAACTCATTCAAGTGGGATTTTAATAGACCCAGTGCAGACAATGTACCCTTTACTCTCGGAACAGATCTCAGAAAGCATGAATTTATTAAAATAATTTTAATAAGTGTTGTAAGTTAAATACACTTTCCTTCTTCTTATCTAAGCAAAAAGCTGGTAACCTTATACAGAAGGAATAGAGAACCGTTATTCTTTCCAATTCTGTCCCAGAAAATAACAAAAGTTTCAGAGAGTGGCAGTTGCAGGTAGGTTTACTAGGATGCCTTTGCTCCCTAAGAAGCGACTGGAGAACCTGCAGACCAGAAAGCTAAGTGCCAGAGACCTTCCTGGAAGGGACTCAGTCAGAAGTGGACCATTTAGCACCACAAGAATTCAGGAGACAACTATATCAAAAAATTAGCATCATTTCTAAAGTATTTTAAAGTGAGCTAACAAAGAAAAGGCGGGGAGCTGTTAGCTCCATGTAAATTGACATTGCTGCTGAAGGCAGAGACAATTCCCACAATGAGCTTTTTCTAATTTTAATCCATGCATGCGATTGCCACAATGGGTAAACTGCATTGCAGCATAGAAAGGCCCAGAGAGATCCAAGAAAAAATGGTAACAACCGGTAACAGACTAGTTCCTTGACTTCTAAAACATCTTTATTGTGATCAGTCATCATTTAACTTTGGAGCACACAGTTTGATTCAGGAGGAGTAACAATACAGTTTTGACTCTATACTTATTGGTGGCAAGAGGTTGACAAAACTGAGCACTACCTTTCCATAGTCTTTCCACTCTGGAGTGTAGGATAGCAAACATTTCTATCTCCTTCATGCCATATGTCAGCAAATCATAAGCTTCTTGGGTATATACAATACACATTCTGTCTGAATGCTGCCATCCTCTTAATAGGGGAGCCGTTGAAGAAGATGTGAGTTTTAAAAGTCTTCTCTGACATAACATATACCATGTTTTCCAGATGCCATCTATTAAGTTGATCACAACTAACAACACAATATACTACTGCCACATGTGATGGGCCCTTAACAAGGGTCAATCTCCTACCAAAAGCAGGTGACACACTTCAGTATTGTAATATGATCTGCCATGCTATTGTTGAAATCAAACAAAGCTTGCTTTTATATAATACTGAATAGTTTTAAAGGTATTAGAATTTGTAATGTAGAGCTATTCATGTAACTCCCCCAAAACAAACTGAACCAAACCAAAAACCAAAACCCACCACCAACAAAAATGTCCACACTTGCAATGTAAAATATTTGAAAATTGCTATTGAAACTCAAATAAAATTTTGGTTGGTATTTTCATTGTTTACAATTGCTGTGATTACATATGAAATTTAAAGTACAAGAAATAAATTGGAATTAATTTTCATTTGGTAACCATTCTTTATAATATTCAGCAAAATTTGTTACTACTTTCTTTCTGTTATGTTTTGTATTGACTTCTGCATGCTATGAATTTTATATAATTTTCAGCTAGCTACTTCTTAGAACTAGAACAAAAACTCAAGTTAAGTCCATTTTAGGGTTATTTCTGATTATTTCTAGTTTTTTGTTTTTAGGCAAGTATCAAACACTGACCTGGAGTTTAAGGATTATATAAGTTCTCAGGTGGTCACACTGTTGCCTACTCAGAATATAGGCTTTGAAACATTGATGTCAAAAATGCAAGCTAAACTCGCATAGCTGCAAAACCACATGTAGTCTTAGCTATATAATGTCCATTTAATCCAGTCCCTTTAATATACCTGCTAGCAACAGATTTGTTTCTTGATTGTACTGTGAACAAAGGAGAACAAGGAATTAACACGCCGGTTATCAACTAGCTAACGCACAACTCAACCAGATAACAAACGAATCAACCAGATTGTGGTGTGGAGAATGTTTTCAGTTATTGCTAAAGTGCTACATTGCAAGGAGTTCCTTCATGTTGAAAAATGCCATGAGAAAATTGTGATATTACACAGTAAAAATTTCAGATGTTTTAATAATGCAAGATGATGAGATAGAGATGTATGTGGAGAATTTGAAATGCACCAATAATGTTATACCTTGATTTCAAAAATTTTGTGAAAATCACAACTCTCAAATTAGGTAAATATGACAAAGATGGTGAGCACTAATCTCCAAAATTATATTTTTAAATACATGGTGAATGTGTGAAGAGTAGATAGATTATTTCAATTTTAGGGTAGATAGATAAAAATGCAATTATTGAATGAACTATTCAATAATTGTCCACATGGTTAATTTAATGTAGGAATAATAATATTATGAATAAGTACTGCTAATTTCTAACTTTGTTGCAGCCCACAACATTTTGCAAAGGAATGAAAGAGGTAATGGACAATAACATTTATGCATAAAATTTGTTCAAAGCTTAGTAAGTATCAGACAGAATGCTAAATTCTCTTCCATGCCTCATTTGATCTAATCCTCTTAGCCCCTCTATGAAGTACCATGATTTTTATATACTTTATAAAATATGGAAATTGCCTAAGGGAAATAAAATGATTTTTCTGAAGGTATAATTTCAACACATTTTCATGTAATTTTTGTTAGAAGAACTATTTTCTGTTTATAACTGTGAGACTATTGGAGACGTGCTAAAGACAGAACATAAGGATTTTAAATCCTGTAGCATAAGGTTTCTTTATCTCTGTCTTTCCCTTCCTTCCTTCCTTCCTTCCTTCCTTCCTTCCTTCCTTCCTTCCTTCCTTCCTTCCTTCCTCCTTCCTTTGTTCTGAAAGCAGGTATAAAGTATATACTTCTTTTTCCAACATTTCTCAGTTGGGATGATAGTGGTAGTGACTCACAGGGGACGGATTGGCTGTATATTGGACATTTTCTAGAAACAAAAAAGATATGTGAAATACGCAGGTGTGTAAAGCTAAGAAAAATGCACCTTGTGCTATATCCATTGTATGAGAGCATAGCGAGGTTTGAAACTTGTATTCCTGGTAAAAGTCAGGATATAAGACACAGGTAGGGAGATAGGGAGAACAAAGGAAGAAATAATTAAAATTTACAGTTTATAGTTTGCTCCCAAACTTCCACAAAGTGATAGACAGCAGTATGCTCTTTGGATTCCCGAAAAGAAATTATCAAAATTACATATTTTAGCTTTTATAATTATATATTATTTTAAAATATCTGTGATTGTTGATACCCCTTATTCTGACTTTTTTGGGGGAGGATGTGAGTACAGAAGAGCTGCTCTTTATATCATACACCGAAGCAAAGTTTGAGATACAGTAGGACAGGAGAGTTTATCAGGGCTCTTCAGAGGCCCCATTACTTCCTTCCAGATAAAAACTCATGAAAGAAACAGTCAGAGCAGAGCACTCTGAAGCTGTGAGTTTAGAAAACAAAATGCACCTCTATAAGTTTGAAAACAGCTATGGGGATCCACAAATATATAAGAAAAACTAAAAGAAAGAATACCATCAATTTAAAGAAAATAGATCAGCAGGAAGCCAGAGTGTTTAGTCTACACAGTGTATCCAGAGCAAAAATACCTCAAAGAACGCAGGGCACAGCATCAGACAGAGAGCAAGAGCAGAAGAGCAAGAGACAGGGGAGCTTTATATAGAAGAGCTGGCCTGGGTCAACAAAGAGAGCAAAATCATTAGACAAGGTGAAGAGGAAACGATAGGGAGAAAGACAAAGGAGGAGAAGAAGGGTGTACATCAATTTACAGAACAACACACTGCAGATAAAAAGAAAGCAGCAGATTATTTCACAATATATACATGTAAAATTTTATATATAATTTAAGTTTACATTAAGTTTACATGTATTATGTATATTATATTATGAAATTATATATATATAATATATATTACTTCATATAATATATATTACTTCATATATATATATATGAAGTAATTCATAACAGGCATGACAGAGCGTGTTGATTTCTTTACTGTTTTTGTAATATATACCATGTTTCCATATTATGGAATGCTACTTTAATTTTCAATTTTCATCATATGAGTATTACATATAAGTATTCTTTCACATATGTTCTGTTATTAACCTTGCTTGTATGTTTGTTCAAAATTATTTTATTCCTTTCTTATTCAACCTATGATAACATTTGTATAGCTTACTAGTATATTTAAGATTAAATAAATATGCTAGTCTTTGTTTCTCTTTATTTGAATTATTACTTTGTTTCCTTATTTGTAGCAAGCACTTAAATTTATGCTATATATTGTTTTCAAAAATAATTATGAAGGCTTCCTAGATAGCTTAGTGAGTAGAGATCTTGTTGTGTGCAGAGAGATCAATCCAGTCCCAAATACATGTGTTTTTTTAAAGTACTTGGCATAGTAATCATGTGTAATTAGGGAATGGAGACATAAGGACTTTTGGCTTGTTGGGCAGCCAAAAGTGTCTACCAATTAGCTCCAAATTAAGTGAGTATAATCTCAAATATTAAGTTATAACAGTATAGGAAGATACCCAGTGTTGACCTCTGTCTGTCATACATGCATGCCTAGGTATGCAGTCAGTTGCTTGCACACATAACACAAACCCATGTTTTAATATTCCAAATCATATTAATATTTTATGATTTTCTTTGATATAAACATGTCAGTTGTATCTTAATTTTACCTATCAAATATACATGTCAATGCTATAAGAATATAAGAACTCTATCATAATATAATTTTCCACTCTGTCTCTGTTATATGGGAATAAAGTCACATGATTCACAACTGCAAATGACAAAGGTATCATTAGGTAGATAATGTCTCTTTTACTTTTAAGGGATCAAAATCTAAAGTTCTGCTACTTTACTTTCGCTCCTTTCTTATTCTTTTCCTAGAGATGTGATACCTCACATGCTTTCAATGTTCAATCCCAAAGGCATGTCTTGATTTTCAATTCAAGGTTCACAGATTTTGTCTTTTGGTTTTCACTTGGGAACCAAGATATTTTTGGGCAAAAAGTAATTTTTTCCATCTTTTTTAGATTTTACTAAAGCTTAGCTTCATTCTTTCTTACATTGTTGAAGAAATCTAAGTTATTTCTATGGAGTTTTGTAAAGAATTGCTTTTTATCATTTTTTGTACAATTTTCACATGATGTCATTAAATGCATTTATCGCAACTTAATATTTAAGAATGTACTGTACTTGATATTCATGATTAAATTTTCTCTTTCATTTTGGAAAATTATTAAACTGTTCCTTGATATATTTGCATTTTCTAACCTTGTGATTTACAGTTATCAAACTCTCAAAACATTTGATTCCTCTGAGAGTCTCATTTGCAACTCATTTTGATAAGTTCTGTTTAGTTTTCTTCAAGTTTACTGATACCTCTGAATTCAGTTGGTAAGGTTTTCTGGTCCATTTATAAAACATTTCCATTTGACATTTTTTCGTGTCTTTCATGTTTATATAATACACCTGCTAGTATACATGTATATGTTTAGGCTTTTCTGAGAGATACTTTTACATGTTTACTAGCATTGTAATATCAATATTTAAATTATCTCTTGTTCTGTTTATATGGAATATTTTCTTTCTTGATCATTAGTTTCAATCTCTTAATTTCTTTGATTTTTCATATTTTAAATTATCACCTTGTGTTATATAATTGTAAAGCTTATATTAAATACTTATACTTCCCCAAATATTAAGCAGTCCTATTAATAGGATTCTATTATTGAGTAAGGATAGTAGGATCAGTTGTACTCTAGATAGTGGGTAAGTCTTCCTTTTCATTAGATTTAGTTCATCTTAAAACATTTGAATCTCCTTGTCCATTTATAATTAATTAATTTAATTTTTACACTTCATATTTTATCCCCACCCCACTCCATGTTCACCCGCTGACTGTTCCACATTCATACCTACTCCCCACTCCCCTGTCTCCACATGGATGTCCCCAACCCCCAACACCCCTGACATCTAAACTCCCTGGGGTCTCCAGTCCCTTGAGAGTTAGGTGCATCATCTCTGAATGAACACAAACATGGCAGTCCTCTACTCTATGCATGTTGGGGAGCCCCATATCAGCTGGTGTTTGCTGCCTTTGTGGTGGTCGAATGTTTGAGAGATCTTGGGCGTCCTGATTAAATGAAACTGCCAGTCCTCCTACAGGATTGCCCTTCTCTTCTGCCTCTTTCAGCTTTCCCTAATTCAACAACAGGGGTCAGCTGCTTTTGTCCATTGGTTGGGTGCCAATATCTGCATCTGACTCTTTCAGTTGCTTGTTGGGTCTTCTATAGTGTGGTCATGCTTGGACCCTTTTTGTGAGCGCTCCACAGTGTCAATAAAAGTGTCAGGACTTGGGACCCCCCCTTGAGCTGGATCCCACTTTGGATCTGTCTCTGGACCTTTTCCTCAGGCTCCTTATAGGTCAGAGTTGTGACCCCTTCTCCCCCATTGATTCCCTGTACTCCTGCTGGAGGTAGGTTTCATAAGCTCTCTCCCTACTTTTGTTCATCATCGTTGATTAAAATTTTTGAAGTGGCTATCCAAATGTTGACACAGACTGTTATCTCAAGCTTCCTCTTTGTTACCCAATTTTAACAGCTAGGCAAACATCTAATACAACTTGTGTCTATCAAAATTTTGGGTTGTACAACAAATTGGGAAAAAATCTTCACCAACCCCACATCCGACAGAGGGCTAATCTCCAATGTATACAAAGAACTCAAGAGGTTAGACCCCAGAAAACCAAATAACCCTATCCAAAAATGGGGTACAGAGCTAAACAGAGACTTTTCACCTGAAGAAATTCAGATGGCTGAGATACACCTTAAAAAATGTTCAACATCACTAGTCATTAGGGAAATGCAAATTAAAACAACCCTGAGATTTCACCTCACACCAGTCAGAATGGCTAAGATTAAAAACTCAGAAGACATCAGGTGTTGGCGAGGATGTGGAGAAAGAGGAACACTCCTCCACTGCTGGTGGGAATGCAAGCTGGTACAACCACTCTGGAAATCAGTATGGCGGTTCCTCAGAAAACTGGGCGTGATACTTCCGGAGGACCCAGCCATACCACTCCTGGGAATATACCCAGAAGATTCCCCAGCATGCAATAAGGATACATGCTCCATTATGTTCATAGCAGCCTTATATATAATAGCCAGAAGCTGGAAAGAACCCAGATGTCCCTCAACAGAGGAATGGATACAAAAAATGTGGTATATATACACAATGGAGTACTATTCAGCCATTAGAAACAATGAATTCATGAAATTCTTAGAGAAATGGATGGAGCTGGAGAATGTCATACTAAGTGAGGTGACCCAGTCTCAAAAGAATACCCATGGTATACAGTCACTGATAAGTGGATATTAGCTTAGAAGCTTGGAACACCAAAGACACAAATCACATATCAAGTGATGTCTCACAAGAAGAAAGGAGTGGACACTGGTGCTAGAATGGACCAAAACATCATTGTGGGAGAGCACAAGAACAGTAAAGTGGGAGGGGGTGGATGCGGGAGCAGGGGGAGGGAAAAGGACATGTGGGACCTTTGGGGGTGGGGAACCAGAAAAAGGGAAATGAATTGTAAATATAGAATATATACAATAAAAAAAATCAAAAAAAATTTGGGTTGTAATTTGAAATACAAAATGTATATGACAAGAAAGTCTTAAAAGATTTCTAGAGAACTGCCTTAGCAGGCCTTAGTAGGAGGGAATGCATTTGGTACTGCAGAAGATTAATGCCCCAAAGCAGAGTACTGCTTGAGGGGTGTGGTGGGAGAAGGTGGGGGATGGTGGAACAACCTCTTAGAGGCAAAGGGGAGGGGGATGTGATGGGAGGTTCATAGGGAAGGAACTGGGAATAGGGACATCATTTTAAATGTAAATAAAATAATTAATAAAAAGTATCTTCAGAAAATAAAAAAGATTACTGTTTACATTGTGGAAAATCAAGTACTGCATAGAAATAAGTGAAGAAAAAGATTATTTAATATTTTTAATACTGAATAGATAAAGAACAGCATTACATATGGAAGGCAAAAGTTAATCTACCTCTTCTAATTAGTCAAGAAATATAGAGAAAGATAGATATTGTATACACGAGTGAATTAACCATCTCTTATAAAGGCAATTTCATCAGTAGTGTCTGCTGTTCACTAGTCAAGAAAATGTCTGATATTTAATGTTAAAGATCTAAACCAAGAAATAAAATTGCTAAAACTGTCACTTTAGGAATTGGCCTTAGGAATGGAATAGTGCAGGCAGGGGATCATTTTATGGCATGTTCACTTATCTTTATTATTTTATTTATAAACAGTACATCCTATAGGTATCAAAGTGAAATCTTTTATTACAGTTTATGAAAATCCAAGAGACCAAAAGAGGAACAGTGAAATATGGAATATGAGGCCAGCCAGAAATGTGTTTTGCCATTCTAATAAAAAAAAAAAACAGTTTTGGAACAGAGCAAATTGAAGTGATATTAATCCTAATGTGATGGCTGCTAATGTGGGAGACAGAGAATTCATTCACTTCATGAAAGCATAAACTGGTGTTTCTTTCAATGATGAATGCATACAGTATCCTTGATTTAAAATAAAATTAATTTAAGAAAGGTTTTAGTGCATCAGACTATAGCATTGGGAAAACCAGAGTGGATTGAGATTGTAATTTCATGCTGATTTTAGTTGGTGATTTTTCTTCTGATTTAACTAAACCTCTGTAAAATGATAAGAATTGTCTGGAGCAAAGTGATGTGTTTATATAGAGACATATAAGACAGATATTCTTCAGATAGTGATTGATTCTTTCTACAATCACCAGCTAGGATTTAATGCAGAGATTCTAAGTTCTGCTTGAAAGTTCTATTGTAGAAATGGTACAAATTTAATTAAAATGCAAATTTTATCAGTGGGGTGAAATAAAAATAGGCACAATTATTCAAACAGAAGTGCTAGTATGTATGAACATATTATAAACATATTGGATATCAAGGGTAAGGGTAACAGACACTTTTAAGTAAGAATAAGGCATTTGAAGAATTCATTACAGTCAAATAAAGTTGATGCTAATACACATCACATGGATTTTGTGAACAAATTTATCATGGTTATAGCATAAAACTCATATTTGAAAATTATACTTCTCTCTCTAAATCTTCATTCTTTTCTATTGACATTAAAGCCAGAATAAAGGCTGTATCTGGTCATTGCAACCTGCAGCAATTTGAAAGTGAAATTGAACTCATTGTCCTTTAAAAAATGTTCAAATAAAGTGCATTATATTTTGTACTGAATTCTGAGTTAAAGGAAAGGTACTTAGGATACTATTTTAAATTGTATTGACTCAGAAATCCTCCTGCCTTTGCCTCCCAAGTGCTGGGAATACAGGTGTGCACCACCACTGCCCAGCTAAGACAACTCTTCTAAGGACAATATTCAATTGGGGGTGCCTTACAGGTTCAGAGGTTCAGTCCATTATCTTCAAGGTGGGAGCATGGCAGTGTCCAGGCAGGCATGGCACAGGAGGAGCTGAGAGTTTTACATCTTCATCTGAAGATTGATAGTGGAAGACAGTGAGTTCCAGGACAGCCAGGTCTATACAGAGAAACTGTCTTAGAATAAAGAGAGAGAGAGAGAGAGAGAGAGAGAGAGAGAGAGAGAGAGAGAGAGAGAGAGAGAGAAAGGAAGAGAGAGAGAAGAGTTGTCTTGGTCATGGTGTCTATTCACAGCAGTAAAACCCAAACTAAAACACCTTGAAACCTAAATCCCTTGAGATCTCAGAACTTGCTTCGCTGAAACATAACTTCAGTTGGAGGGTACTCTCAGAAATATATACTAATGAGGAAAATAAGTAAGGCAGTATTGGAAACTCTCAATCTTGTGGAAGACATGCTATAACAAGTTTAAGTCTAGCCTGTGTTCTTTTTTTTAATTTTTATTTTCTATATTCTATGTTTACATTCCAAAGGCTTTCCCCTTTCCCAGTTCCCCCGCACACCATATGTCCCATAATTCCTCTCCCACCCAACTATTCCCCAATCATTCTCCCTCCCCCACGATTTCTCACTTCTGAGTCTACAAAACTGGATCCAATCTTTACAGGCCCAGGGTCCTCTCCTTTCTTCTTGGGAGTCATTTGACTTGCTAATTGTGCCTTGAGTATTTAGGGCTTCTGGGCTCATTAATATCCACTTATCAGTGATTGCATTTCATGTGTATTCTTTTGTGATTGGGTTAGCTCACTTAGGATGATATTTTCCAGATCTAACCATTTACCTACAAATTGCATGAGTTCATTATTTTTAATTGCTGAGTAGTACTCCATTGTATAAATATACCACATTTTCTGTATCCATTCCTCTTTTGAGGGATATCTGGGCTCCTTCCAATTTCTGGCTATTATAAACAAGGCTGCTATAAACATAGTGGAGCATGTGTCTTTATTGTATGCAGGGGAATCCTCTGGATATATGCCCAGGAGTGGTATGCCAGGGTCCTCTGGAAGTGAAATGCCCAATTTTCTGAGGAAACACCACACTGATTTCCAGAGCGTTTTTACCATTTTGCAATCCCACCAACAGTGGAGGAGTGTTCCTCTTTCTCCACATCCTCGCCAGCACTTGTTGTCTCTTGAGTTTTTAATCTTAGCCATTCTGACTGGTGTGAGGTGGAATCTCAGGGTTGTTTTGATTTGCATTTCCCTGATGACTAATGATGTTGAACATCTCTTAAGGTGTTTCTCGGCCATACAAATTTCGGCTGGTGGAAATTCTTTGTTTAGCTCTGTACCCCATTTTTTATAGGGTTATTTGATTCTTTGGGGTCTAACTTATTGAGTTCTTTGTATATATTGGACATTAGCCCTCTGTTGGCTGTGGGGTTGGTGAAGATCATTTCCAACTTTGTTGGTTGCCGTTTTGTCCTTCTGACAGTGTCCTTTGCCTTACAGAAACTCTGTAATTTTATGAGGTCCCATTTGTCAATTCTTGATCTTAGAGCATAAGCTATTGGTGTTCTGTTCAGGAACTTTCCTCCTGTGCCTATGTCCTCCAGGGTCTTCCCAAGTTTCTTTTCTAATAGTTTCAGTATGTCTGGTTTTATGTGGAGGTCCTTGATCCACTTGAAGTTGATCTTAGTACAAGGAGATAAGAGTGGTTCAATTCGCATTCTTCTGCATGTTGAACTGCAGTTGAACCAGCACCATTTGTTGAACAGGCTATCTTTTTTTTCCACTGGATGGTTGTGGCTCCTTTATCAAAGATCAAGTGACCATAAATCTGTGGGTTCATTTCTGGGTATTCAATCCTATTCCATTGATCTACTTGCCTGTTGCTGTACCAATACCATGCAGTTTTTAACAAAATTGCTCTGTAGTACTGCTTGTGGTCAGGGATATTGATTCCCCCCAGAAGTCCTTTTATTGTTGAGAATAGTTTTAGCTATCCTGGGTTTTTTGTTGCTCCAGATGAATTTGAGAATTGCTCTTTCTAGATCTATGAAGAATTGATTTGGGATTTTGATGGGGATTGCATTGAATCTGTATATTGCTTTTGGCAGGATGGCCATTTTTACTATATTGATCCTGCCAATCCAGGAGCAAGAAATATTTTTCCATCTTCTGAGGTCTTCTTCGATTTCTTTCTTCAAGGACTTGAAGTTCCTGTCATACAGATCTTTCGCTTGTTTGGTTAGTGTAGGTCGCGTGTCTATCTTGCCAGCAAGAATGACACGAGACAGTCAGGATCCTTCCACAGACGTTTATTGCAGGGTTGATTGCAGAGGCGAAAGACCATGAAAAAAGGAATGGTGCGTCTTAAATAAGCCTAGGCTAGACGTGTTTCTACCTGATTGGTGCACGCCACGATGCCTCATTAGTATGCTCTGGGTCTGAGCTGCGACCTGCCAAACCTCTACCTGTGCATGCACAGTAGGGCGTGGAGTGGAGTAAACAACAGCACATTGCTGATTCATCACAGGAAATGGGCGCCATCTTGTAATGGCGAATGTGGCTTCCTACAACTCCCCCTTTTTTGTTTTATAAGAAACCAGGCCTAGGGCTGCCGATCAACCATCAGGTTCTTGTTGGACCATCAGGGTTCGAGGCAATCCATAAGTGAACTCATGACCAACACCCTCTCACGTGCAATGAGATAGTCTCTGTGAGGTACAAGGGCTGTGGCAAACAGCACATCACCCATCCCGGTGCAATGTCCTTTCAAGGACTCGGGGTACAAGGGCTGACTTCTGCCTGAGTAAAACTAATTCTTAAGCATGGACAGCCATGCTTCAGGGGAAGCACCATTTTTCAATGCAGCGAGTGCCTGTGTAAACACCACCTTGTCGCATTTTTGTTGGGCACGTAGCTTGCACAGCAACCATAGCAGAAACACTCCTCCACAGCATATTAGGGCACCAAAAAGACAAACTCCCGCCCACTCTTTAAAGTATGAAAATGCAGAGGTAAGCCAAGAAGTAAAATCTTCAAAGGGAATGGGATCAGCTCGCATTCCGCTGAGGACAGTTTGATTTTGAAGTTTCAGCTGCAATTCTTCCAACTCGGCTGTCCAGTGTCTCCTCTTCGGTGTGTACTGCGCGAGTTAGTCTTGCAGGTACCCAGATAGGATTGTCTTCACTCTGTGGAAAAACACAGATAGCTCCCCTGGATCTTATTAGAATAGGATCCGGGCCTCTCCATTTGTTAAGCAGCACATCCTTCCATTTTACCATTTCTTTTGGTGGAGCTGGCCATTGGCCATGACGTTCAGCAGCAGAACGGCCTTGAATGTCCAGATTTTAAAAATTCAATGTTAGAAGTGCTATGGATATAATGGTTCTAGGGGAGGAGGGTGATAAGCCCTCAATTCCCCCTTTTGTTTTGTAATATATTGTTTGAGCTTACGATGAGCCCTCTCAACCATGCCCTGACCTTGGGGATTATAGGGCAAACCAGTGATATGGGTAATTCCCATATGCCGGCAAAATTGTGAGAACTTTGTAGAAGTGTAGGCAGGACCATTATCTGTTTTTAAAACATGTGGGATACCCCACATGCTCTAGGCTTTAAGACAATGTTGAATGACATGAGCAGCATTCTCTCCTGACAAAGGGGTGGCACATATCACGCCGGAACTTGTGTCCACAAAGACATGTGTATATTGAAGCTTACTAAAAGAGAAATATGAGTAACATCCATTTGCCACATTTGAAGGGGTCGTAGGCCCCATGGGTTAATCTCAACATGAGGCGTAGATAAGAAGTCAATACAATTAGAGCATTGGAGAACAATATTACGAGGTCTGCTCGACTAATGGAGAAACACGGAGGCGAAGGGTCTCCGCTGGGACATGGAATGTGTGGGTAATAAAAAATGGGTGTTGTTGGTGAATCAATAGTTGCTGGATACCTTTAAATATATGAGAAACCTGCCAAAGGGTATCAACTTGTTCTTGAACCAAATCAATTCTTTGATTAAGGATCATTATGCCACCTTTTAGGTGGGCATTAACATTGGCCTGAAACTTCCTAGGTGGGAATTGCAAGACAAAAGCAGTGCCTCACAAGTCTCTACTGAGGCAGCTCTAAGCCTTTTATTTACTCAACTGTAAATTATTCTCTAATCTGGGCGTATTGGCCAAGGCCAGGCTCAACACTCACCTATCCTGCAGGGCAGTAGCCTGCAACTGGACCCCATTGTATAAGGGTTGAATAATAAAAGGAACCTGAGATTTGAAGGTTCCCAGAAGAATTCTACTAGCTGTTTTTAGTAGTCATATCTACAGATTTTTAAAACAGTTTAAAAGTAGCCTGTTTGATACCAAATAAATTGCCATTGAGATCTCTTTTTCAATCTTGGGGAGTTAAATTTTGTTTCTACCACTGTATTTAATAAAGCTTGTGAAAACGTGGCAACAGGTCTATACTGGCCACGGGTGTTTTTAACTTACTCTTGAAATCATCTTAATTGTAAAATATGCATGAGTTAAGAATCGTAAGCCTTAGATTAGACTCCAAACTTTAGTCTATGGTACACTGGCAGTTATTAACCATAATTCTTTCTCTTGCAATATCAGAGTATAACTACAGTTTTGGAAAGTAAAACCCAATTTTAAACAATTTATTCTCTTTAAAAATCAATGGCAAATGTATTACTTTCACATTACAAAGTTCAATTTAGAAGTATCTTTAAAGGCCTGTTTTTCCTGGGTTGGGTCATGCCATGTATTTTCATTTAAGATAACTCCAACCCTGAGTTACCAGTTTTAAATTCTCTTTTTGTTACCAATGTAATAATTTTTAATCATGCCCAATAACTTTTAAGCCAATACTCTATAGTCAAAACATGCAATACATATTTATACCTTTAAGACCAATCAGAACCAAAAATGAAACTACATGAATCATAAATTTGAACCAAACAATTGTTTTCTAGCTGTAATTCAAGAAAAAAAGCACTTTGTACCCAAAACGAGAAATAACCATCAGCATACTTGTCCTAGAACTTAAGCAGCTGCTGGCCATTTTTTCGAGACAGGGTTTCTCTGTGAAGCCCTGACTGTCCTGGAACTCACTCTGTAGACCAGGCTGGCCTCGAACTCAGAAATCCGCCTGCCTCTGCCTCCCAAGTGCTGGGATTAAAGGCGTGCGCCGCCACCGCCCGGCCTGCTAGCCCTTTTTAAAAGCAGCTTTTCTTCAGCTGTGCTTGACTCCTAGCTAATTGCAGAGCAACTTAAATCAGCCTCTGCTGTGTAAACTGACACTGGATCAAGAGATGGACTTCCAGCAAATAAAGTTTTTACCTTTTTTTTTTTTTTTTTTTTTTTTTTTTTACATAAAACAGAGCAACAGTCACTCGAACCACAAAACAAAGACAGACACACATACACAAATTGGTGCACCAATAGTCAAACAATACACAGAGAGGGAAGAACACTTGTACCAGTACTAAGAATATCTCCATTGGGGTCCATAGAGGAACCAGGACGTCTCCATGTTTCCCCTTGTCCCCAGGAGTTTTGAAATCCATTTTCCTTTTCTCATTTTTCCACGGTTCCTTTCTTCTTAACAAATCTTTTCAACTGCTTTATACTCCTTTTCAACTCTAATTTCTTTCCCTTTAACAGCTCCCTTAGAGCCACAACAATTGGCTACAAAGTAGAGTTACCCATACTTTCCCTTTTCCTTTTTAGCCTCCTTATCGAGGACTTTATTGCTCCTTCCCGGAGACTTGAATTGTTTCCCCCTTACCTGGGACTTACCAGCCTGCTACCTGACTTACTACCCTGACTGCAAAGAGTTCTGAACTGCGTTAGACAAATGTAAGTCCTTCTCAGAGCAGTTTATTCAGGATTCTTTTCTTTTTCACTTACCCCCGTCATGTGGTTCTGGATCCCCCTTAAAAGGAACTTCTGAGGGGTCTTCGCAGGCCATTGATGTAAAGGTATCCTGGTTTTCAGCACCAGTTGTAGGTCGCGTGTCTATCTCGCCAGCAAGAATGACACGAGACAGTCAGGATCCTTCCACAGACGTTTATTGCAGGGTTGATTGCAGAGGCAAAAGACCATGAAAAAAGGAACGGTGTGTCTTAAATAAGCCTAGGCTAGACGTGTTTCTACCTGATTGGTGCACGCCACGATGCCTCATTAGTATGCTCTGGGTCTGAGCTGCGACCCGCCAAACCTCTACCTGCGCATGCACAGTAGGGCACAGAATGGAGTAAACAACAGCACATTGCTGATTCATCACAGGAAATGGGCGCCATCTTGTAATGGCGAATGTGGCTTCCTACAGGTTAGAGTTACGCCAAGGTACTTTATGATGTTTGTGGCTATTGTGAAGGGTGTTATTTCACTATCTTCTTTCTCAGCCTGCTTGTCCTTTGAATACAAGAAGGCTACTGATTTGCTTGAGTTAATTTTATAACCAGCCACTTTGCTGAAGTTGTTTATCAGCTGTAGAAGTTCTCTGGTGGAGTTTTTTGGGTCGCTTAATAAACTATCATATCGTCTGCAAATAATGATACTTTGACTTCTTCCTTTCCAATTTGTATCCCTGTGACTTCCTTATGTTGTCTAATTGCTCTAGCTAGAACTTCAAGTACTATATTGAAAAGATATGGAGAGAGAGGGCAGCCTTATCTAGTCCCTGATTTTAGTGGGATTGCTTCAAGTTTCTCTCCATTTATTTTGATGTTGGCTACTGGTTTGCTGTAGATTTCTTTTACTATATTTAGGTATGGGCCTTGAATTCCTGCTCTTTCCAAGACTTTTAGCATGAAAGGATGCTGAATTTTGTCGAATGCTTTTTCAGCATCTAATGAGATGACCATGTGTTTTTTTTCTTTTAGTTTGTTTATGTAGTGGATTACATTGATGGATTTCCATATATTGAACCATCCCTGTATCCCTGGAATGAAGCCTACTTGATCATGGTGAATGATCGTTTTGATATGCTCTTGGATTCGGTTGGCAAGAATTTTGTTTAGTATTTTTGCATAGATATTCATAAGAGAAATTGGCCTGTAGTTTTCATTCTTTGTTGGATCTTTTTGTGGTTTAGGTATCAGTGTAATTGTGGTTTCGAAGAATGAGTTGAGCAGTGTCCCTTCTGTCTCTATTTTGTGGAATAGTTTGAAAAGTATTGGTGTTAAGTCTTCTTTGAATGTCTGGAAGAATTCTGCACTAAAACCATCTGGTCACGTACTTTTTTTGGTTGGGAGGCTTTCTATAACCCCTTCCATTTCCTTAGGGGTTATGGGACTGTTTAGCTGATCTACTTGATGCTGATTTAATTTTGGTATTTGGTATCTGTCTAGGAAATTGTCCATTTCCTCCAGATTCTCCAGTTGTTTTGAGTATAGGCCTTTGTAGTAAGATCTGATGATCTTTTGAATTTCCTCTGTTTCTGTTGTTATATCCCCCTTTTCATTTTTAATTTTGTTAATTTGGATACTGTCTCTGTGCCCTTTGGTTAGTCTAGCTATGGGTTTATCTATCTTGTTAATTTTCTCGAAGAACCAGCTCTTGGTTTTGTTGATTCTTTGTATGGTTCCCTTTGTTTCTACTTTATTGATTTCAGCCCTTAGTTTAATGATTTCCTCTCTTCTATTCCTCCTGGGTGAATTAGCTTCTTTTTGTTCCAGGGCCTTCAGGTGTGCTGTTAAGTTGCTAGTGTATGCTCTCTATAGTTTCTTTTTGGAGGCACTCAGGGCTATGAGTTTTCCTCTTAGCACTGCTTTCATTGTGTCCCAAAGATTTGTGTAGGTTGTACCTTCATTTTCATTGAAGTCTAAAAAGTCTTTGATTTCTTTCTTTATTTCTTCCTTGACCAAGGTGTCATTGAGTAAAGTATTGTTCAGTTTCCATGTGTATGTGGCCTTTCTGTTGTTGTTCTTCTTGCTATTGAAGACCACTTTTACTCCACAGTCATCCGATAGGAGACATGGGATTAGTTCCATCTTCTTGTATTTGTTGAGGTCTGTCTTGTGACCAATTATATGATCAATTTTTGATAAGGTACCATGCGGTGCTGAGAAAAAGGTATACTCTTTTGCTTTAGGATGGAATGTTCTACATATATGTTAAATCCAATTAACAGTTAAGTCCAAAGCTTTAATTAGTTTCACTGTGTCCCTGTTTATTTTCTGCTTTCCTGATTGGTCCATTGAGGAGAGTGGAGTGTTGAAGTCACCTACAATTATTGTGTTAGGTGCAATGTGTGCTTTAAGCTTTAGTAAAGTTTCTTTTACGAATGAGGGTGGCCTTACATTTGGGGCATAGATGTTCAGTATTGAGAATTCTTCTTGGTGGATTTTCCCTTTGACAAGCAAGAAGTGACCTTCTGAGTCTCTTTTGATGACTTTAGTTTGAAAGTCAATTTTACCTGATTTAGAATGGCTACTCCATCTTGTTTCCTGAGACCATTTGCTTGTAAAATTGTCTTCCAGCCTTTTACTCTAAGGTGGTGTTTGTCTTTGACACTGAGATGTGTTTCCTGTATGCAGCAAAATGTAGGGTCCTGTTTCCATTTCCAGTCTGTTAGTCTGTGTCTTTTTATTGGGGAATTGAGTCCATTGATATGAAGAGATATTAAGGAATAATAATTATTACTTCCTGACATTTTGGGCATTATTATTATTATTATTATTATTATTATTATTATTTGTATTTGAGTGGTTCTCTTCTTTTGGGTTGGATGAGAGGGGGTTTCTATCTTTTTTCTTCTGGGGTGTAGTTTCCCCCCTTGTGTTGGTATCTTTTCCCTATTATTTTTTGTAGGGCTTGCTTTGTAGATAAATATCCTGCAAATTTGGTTTTGTCGTGGTGGAATACCTTGGTTTCCCCATCTATGGTAATTGAGAGTTTTGCTGGGTATAGTAGTTTTGGCTGAAGTTTGTGTTCTCTTAGAGTCTGTATGTGGTCTGCCCAGGATCTTCTAGCTTTCATGGTCTCAGGTGAGAAGTCTGGTGTTATTCTGATAGGTCTTGCTTTATATGTTACTTGTCCTTTTTCTCTTATTGCCTTTAATATTCTTTCTTTGTTTAGTACATTTGGGGTTTTGATTATTATGTGACGGGAAATATTTCTGTTCTGGTCCAGTCTATTTGGGGTTCTATAGGCTTCTTGTATATTCATGGGCATCTCTCTCTTTAGGTTGGGGAAGTTTTCTTCCATAATTTTGTAGAAGATATTTGCTGGCCCTTTACATTGTAGATCTTCATTCTCATCTATCCCTATAATCCTAAGGTTTGGTCTTCTCATTGTGTCCTGGATTTCCTGAATGTTTTGGGTTGCCAGCTTTTTGCATTTTGCATTTTCTTTAATTGTTGAATCCCTGGTTCCTATGGTATCTTCAGCATCTGAAATTCTGTCTTCTATCTCTTGTATTCTATTGTTGATATTTGCATCTATGACTCTTGATTTCTTCTCAAGGTTTTCTATCTCCAACTTTGTCTCCCTTTGCGATTTCTTAGTTGTTTCTACTTCTGTTTTTAGATTCTGTATGGTTTTGCTCAGATCTTTCAATTGCTTCTTTGTGTTTTCCGGTAATTCTTTAAGGGATTTTTGTGTTTCCTCTTTTATGACTTCTACTTGTTGACCCATGTTCTCTTGTATTTCTTTAAGTGATTTTTGTTTCTCCCCCTTATTGGGATTCATTTTTTGCTCTATATTCTCCCGGATTTCTTTAAGTGATTTTTGTGTTTGCCTTGTATGGGCTTCTAGCTTTTGATCTATTTTCTCCTCTATTACTTTAAGAAATTTATCTAAGTGATCCTCTATCAGCATCCTTACCAGTGATTTTAGATCTGAGTCTTGTTTTTCTGGTGTGTTGAGATATCCGAGATTTAATTGTGTTTGCCTTGTAAGGGCTTCTAGCTTTTGATCTATTTTCTCATGTATTACTTTAAGAGATTTATCTAAGTGTTCCTCTATCAGCATCCTGACCAGTGATTTTAGATCTGAGTCTTGTTTTTCTGGTGTTTCGGGGTCTCCAAGATTTATTGCTGTTGGGGAACTGGGTTCATATGCTGCCATACTGCCTTGATTTCTGTTAGTAACGATCTTACGTTTTCCTTTTGCCATCTGGTTAACTCTGGTGTTAGTTGGTCCTGTAGTTACTAGCTGGTGCTTGACACTCCTGTGGGCTCTTAAGGCTATTTCCCCGGTGACTGGGACACCTGAACCACTGCCCTGCAGGGCTCCTGCTCACAGATTGCTGACAGGTGGCCTGAGTCCCCCGAGGTCTTAAACTCAGGATATCCCAGGTAATTGGTTCTGCCTGTTGGGCAGCTGCTCTGCACTGCTCCTGCTCAGGGTTTGCTGTCTGGTGTCCTGATTCCCCAGAGGTCTTAAAGTCGGGGTATCTCAGTTATCTGGTTCTGCCTGCTGGTCCCAAGCTGCTGGGAAGCTGGCTGAGGCTGGCTTCGCCACTGGCTGATGGGAAACAGCTGGGAAGATGGTGGTGGCTGCAGGGAGTTTGGGGTCTGCCCTGGTTCTGCTGGTTGGGTCTGAGCACCTGGGAAGCTGGCTGAGGCTGGCTCCACGCTGGCTGGATGGGAAACAGCTTGTTCCACAGGCTGGGTCTGAGCACCTGGGAGGCTGGCTGAGGCTGGCTCCCCCACTGCCGGCTGGATGGGAAGCAGCTGGGAAGATCTAGCCTGTGTTCTATAAACCCATTCCAGAATGGCATGGCAGCTTTGAAATCATTTTCTTGGGCATTCAGACATGTTCTGATGGTACAGAACATGTGTAAAACCCACATGCTTAGATTACCTCAGGTATCTTGTTCACTGTCCTGCACAAATTATCTGTTTTGTTTTGTTTATATGCAGCTAAGAAAACAAAGTAAATTGAGGCTCAAGTAGTCTTCTCTGCAGGAATGTAAGACCTGGAAGTAGTTCTTAATTCCTGCTTAAGCTGACAAGCCCTATCCACCTTATGGTGCACAACAGAATAAAGAGGTACTGTTTATAGAGTTTTATTAGTACTGAGAGGCACAGCAGCCTTTTTTCTCAATACTTTTTATTTACCATTGTCTTGGTAACTTTTAATAAAATACTCATCTAAATATTAAAAAAAAATTGTATTGACATGTCAATATCATTTCTGAAATTGTTTGATTATGGAGATGAGAATTAGTAACTAGAAGTTACACTAAGTAGCAATACAAGTGGAATTTTAACTTGGGGAAATGACAACTTAGGAAGAATAATGAAATTCTATTATGAATGTGTTTCTGATCTTTAAAGACTGCAGTCAGAGGTCTCTTTTTAGGATTAAAGGCATGCGCCACCACTGCCTGGCTAGAGGTCTCTTTTAAAATAATTGTTTATTTATGTATATTATTAATATGTTCACATATTTTATTTATTATTTAGAATATATTATATTTATTACATTTATTTTATGAGTACATATCATTTTTTATGAGTACAATTTAGGTATCTTTAGGAACACCAGAAGAGGGCATTAGATCCCATTAAAGATGGTTGTGAGCCACCATGTGGTTGCTGGGAATTTATCTCAGGACCTCTGGAAGAGAAGTCAGTGCTCTTAACTGCAGAACTATGTCTCTGACCCCAGTTAGAATTTTCTTTAAATTGCGTAAATGATATATAAAAACTTGGAGATTTGAAACAGAGTAAGGTATTTTAGTATTCACATTCAGGCTATATATTTTCATGACACAGTAGACTTCCAAGACCACAAATTGTTAAGCTAAGTTGTTATATTTTTGATACTCTTATACACATAATTATAAAGCATTTTAATTCATTACTAATCTTTATAACTCATATGAGATAAGGTTAGTAATTATAAATTTGAGATTTTTGTTGTTAATTCAATTTGCTAGAGCACAGTATACAACTTCATTCACACATATGCACATTTTATTCATTGTAATTGTCTTGAATTATAATTGACTTAATATGCAACTTAGTCTTGGGATTCCTGCGCAGGGTTCATGTAACATCCACACATTGCTCAACTGATCTTAATGGAGGATCCGGAGTTGAGGAATAGGGGCCTAAGGAGGTTCTGCAGCAGCAATATCTGAGCATGCTTCTCTAGGTGGCATAATCCTTTCTGTAGAAAAGCCTGAGCTGATGCTATGGAGCATAGGTTGTATCTGCTGTATTTCTCCCCTCCTAAGTGGTCCACTGTATTCCATTGCATAGGGTCACGCTGCATGGATTAGGAAGAAGCCTGCAGAAACAACAAAGTAGAAATCAAGAAAGATAGTGAGATTATGCAAAATAAAGTGACAGCATTTGTTGTAACAAATACAGTTTTTTGATGGTATTTTTAGAGTGATATTTTTCAGAATTGAATTTATCTGTGGGGTAAATTTTTTATTTCTAAAACTTTATGAATCCACATTATAGTATACAGTACAATTTTACAGCATAGCATAGTTTTAAATATTCTCTAATGAAGGCAAGCCTTCTTCTTTCTTTTTTTTCTCTCTGTCTGTACTTCTTTACCACCTTTCTGTCTTTATTTCCTGTCAGTCTGTTTTCCTATCCTCTTATTCCTATCTATATAACATTATCATTTGATCTACCTATTATCTATGTATCTATGAGTATATCATTTATGTTCTCTATCTATCTATCTATCTATCTATCTATCTATCATCTATTTTTCTGAATCACTCTTTTCTCTTTTTTTTCAGAGACATTAAAATGATTTATAAATACTCGAAAAAGGAATTATTAACATTTTCTGATAAAATTGAACAAATTTACATGGAAAATATTTCTGATAAAATTGAAGAATTATATAGAAAAATGTAATATGATTGAAGATTTTCATGGAAAATTATACAGACAAAATGGTAGACATAAAAACATTTCTTTTTTTTGAGGAAAATGTTGTTTTAACTAATAAGAAATATGCTTTTCATAAATTAGAAAATGAAATTAAAGCACATTAAAATGATAAAAGACAAAAGGACAAAGTAATTATGACAATCTTTGGCAGACATTATTTTCTATCACGAATGTAACCATAGTCACTTTTTATTTATGTGTACAAGCTCTGATAATTGTAAGATGAGTGTACTTTTTTTCTTGATAAATCTCAGTGTCCCTGATCATTTATTTATTTATTTATTTATTTATTTATTTTTAATTTTAATTTTTATTTTCTATATTTTATGTTTACATTCCAAAGGCTTCACCTGTAAGTGAACTAGAATTTATTTTATATTGCATATTCTTAATATATGTTTTCAAACATATTTGGTGTATATTCTAAATTCACCCCATGAAATTATTCAAAATATGATCTCAGAATAGTAGTTAGCCACACTGATTGATTAGTGAAATAACAACAATAATCTCACTGAAGGAAATACTCAATGAAATCCTTGTGAATGAATTCTGAACTGAAACACTTAGAATGGAGACCAGATGCACCTGTACAACTCATGAACATTTTAGTAGGTAAAGGGTTAATTGCTGAGAGTCCCGATGTATCTTCTTTGGATCGTAAACATGTTTCTCTATACTATCTTATTTGCAAATGAATACAGAATTTGATCTAAAATTATTATTTATTATTCTAATGCAGATCCTTAGAGATTTGATAAAAATTCTACTGACCTGAACAGATTTTCAAAAGGGCAATATGATCCCATAACATAGATATTGACATAATGTGCAAATATTTTTATTAGAGGTATTAATAAATATATACAACTTTCAAAAATGGAGCACAAGTCTCAGAATATTGAACATATATAACTATGTTCAACATTAGGCAGTAAAATTGTTGCATCACTGATTCCAAGATATTATATTTTCTTAATTGTGCCTTGTATTATTGAACGTTTTGAGGAACAATCTGGGAAAATAAATCTTTGTAGAGAAATGAGATAAGAATTATAAAGCCTGTAGAATAAACAGAGTCCTGAAATTAAAATTAGCATAACACTAAATATTTAGTTTATACGTGTATTTATATATGTGTTCATATATATTTATATATCTGCATGTGTAGTACTGTATGTTATCATACACACAAAATTTGTTTATTAAGAATCTCTTACTTATTAAAGTTACTAACAATATGAGTTTTCATAATTTCCAAATGTTTTTATTTAATAAAATTTCCAGTCAAAATATTTTACAAGGCCTTTTGAAAAAAAAAGGTTTACACATATTCTGGTAAACAAGCATCTTGAAACAGAGGAGAAAAATATCAAGCTTTTGAGATCAGAGGATGGCTCACTGTTTAAGAGTATAAAATGTTCTTCTGGAGCTCTCAACTTTTGTTCTTATCAGTCATGTAAGCGGAACACAACCAGTTGTATCTTCAGCTCCAAAAATATCTGATGCCTCTGGCATGCACAAGCAATGCACATATTACACACAAACAATCATTTAAATGTAATTAAAATATATTAAGCTATGAACGTCAATTACATTCATGTAAAGGATTCCACTAACAACAGGAAGGAGATCCTGCTGCTCTATGATACAACATTTTTAACTCTACTAAGGCAAGAATTATGATGGTGTAGAATGAATAATATATATTTAAATATATAAGTGTATATGCATTAGTTGGTCCTTCTCAGTGTTGAAAGCACTTATTCATTATATCAAACATTAAGAAAGTGAAATAAGAAAATTGATCACTATTCACAGTTTTTTTTAAAATAGGAAATAACCTGAATAGAAATAATACATAAAAGCAGATTAACATTAAGTTATTCCATATGTACAAAGAAAAAGAATAATTAGAATATCAAAGTTTCATATTCTGTATTGCTGTCAGTCAGTTGGCACCTCTTCTTTTTTGCTAAATACACCAAAGCCAGTACTATGAATTTCTCCTGAAGCGGATCTATACACCTCAAGGGTCTTATAAAAAATGATTATTCTAAATCAAGTTCTGTATACATCTGTAAACAAGATAGTATAGAGAAACATGTTTATGTTCCCAAGAAGATACATCAGGACTCTCAGCACCTAACCCCTTACCTACTGAAATTCTCATGAGTTGCACAGGTGCATTTGGTCTCAGTTCTAAGTATTTTAGTAAGTAGGATTTCATTCAGTAAAGCCTACCCACCACATAGGTGGTCTTGCCTATAGTTTTCTTTGAAGACTGAAGTAGAATCTTACTTGAATATATTGATTCTTGTTAAATTCCTAGTACATAATCACTCTACAACTTTTCTTTCTTTTATCTTTGAGATTATAATGGCAACATTACTTCCTTCCTTGTCATCCCTTCAGACCCTCTCATATAGCTTTTGGCATTCTTTTTCAAATTCGAAGATTTGTTTTGACTAATTGCCATTTCATTCACAAATGTACTATGGGTATACAAGTATGTTACTAAATATCAGCTTAATCCATAAAATGTTCCTTATATTTATAAAATTTAAAGCATATTTTATTTTATTGCTCTTGTCATGTTGCTTAAAAAACTGTAAGCATACTCAGAATGGTCTTGCCTTTTCTATTAGATTTAAGTTCGCTTTAATGGAAGAATGAAAATTAAATGATTCTAAAGTTTAACTTTGCAAATGTTTCTTGTGGAAGAATTTTAATCCAGCAAGGTGACTGTTCTGGCTGGAATGCAGACATATCCTTTGTACACACTCTTAATCACAAGCAATGTAGGTAAAGTTAGTTTGTAAAAGGCGGCAGCCATGTTTGAAAGTGATGTCTATTGAGGGGCAGACAAGTGAGTAATCAAAGAGAGTTTTGACAAAATTAATCAGAAATAGTATTCTTCCAGCACTCAGGAAACACAGAGGAAAGAGTGTCAACTTCAGTCCTGGGAGAGTCAGTCCTGTTTAGTCAGTTGAGTTCAGTACAATAGAGTTGAGTTTAGTCATTTAGGAGTCAGTACATAGTACAGTGCAGTGGAGTGAGGTTATTTGTGAGGCCATGCAGTTCACTGCCTTGTCAGCAGATGCAAGTGAAGCCAGAATATAAGAAGGAGCCAGAAGATTAGAACAAATTGCTAGTTAGTTTGCAGTCAGGCAGATCAATTCAGTAAGAAGGAGAGAGAAGTCAGATTCAATCAGTCATCTTGGAGAGGAATTTGGGCCAAAAGAGCTGATTTGAACCAGCCAGCCAAATTTCAGAAAGAATTAGAAAGAGTAAAGTTATTCAACAGTAAGCCTTTGAGATGACAATTACATCAGCAAATACAAGTTACAAGTTACATTTTTTCTCCAAATTATATGATTTGGGAATACTAGCCTACACCAGCAAATCTGATTATTTTTATTAATTAAGCTAGACAATTATTCTATTACTTTATGTTTATATATATATATATATATATGTATATATATATAATTGTATGTGGACTTGTGTTTTGTGGAGACTGTTTGATGTCTTCCTCAGTAGGTCTTCACCTTGATTTGTGAAATATGATCTCTCACTCTATTAGTAAGTCACCAACTGAGCAAGCCTGGCTTTTGTTGTAGAAAATACTTAATCTCAATCCGGGCCTTCTCCCTGCCTTTGATCATTCAGTTCCTGTATAAGAGACACAACTTTTATTATTTACAATGCCTTAATCAGCACTAGAGCTGGGTAACTATCTACCCTCTATGTTATTTGAATCTACTTTCCTATCAATAACCCCAAGTTATTACTGTGTTTCACCTGGGCTGCTCTTACTTCAGTTAGCCAGCCCTCATAGCTGTGATTATTTTACTCCTATCCTGTGGCATCTTTGTCCTCTTTCCACTTTCTTCTCACTTTTTGTGGTCTTCTTTGACCCCCAAGGCCTGAAACACCAAGTCCTGCCTACCTCAATTCTGCCCAGCTCTAGGCTATGAGCATCTATATTCCCAAATCAGAAATAATTTGTTGGCCAGGTCACATAGCCTCACTTGGGTCTATGGGCAATCTCTTTCATCAAGATGATGACCAGGTCTTGGGGGGCACTCCTGCACTTAGCAGTACAATACAAAACAATAGACTAAACCTCAACACCCTTCTATGTTTTCAGAGTCTGAATTAAAACCTATGCTTCCAAGTTGGAGTTTTGTTTTCTTTTGTTTTGTTTTGTGTTTAGTTTGTTTGGTGTTTTCCATAGATTAAGGGTAACTGGATTCTCTTTCTTAACACTTTACCCACAGACCACCTTAAACCCTTCTTTGTTATATTGGAAATGGAAGGGACTCTTTAGGGAAGCATGTGAGATAAATACAAAATAATTAGGAGGAACGTGGAGAGGAATAGTGAGATACAAGTGACCTGATCCAGAAAATGGGAAAACAACACTGCTTTAGGTAAATGGAGAGAATTGAATACAGAAGAAGATAGGTAAAATAAAAATAAAGATGTCTGAAAGTCCACAAGGATCATACCACTGGTTATTTACCTTATAAAAACCATAATACATGCAATTACATGTATAAATACACCTACAGAGTTTTAGTAAACTTTCTGCACCTGGGGTGATGGTGCTTCCTTCAAGAGCTAAGGACCACTTGACAAATATCCAAATAAAAGACATAAGTCATCTTTTGAGATGATGGCCAGGGTTGAACAAGTGATTCCCCAAATATATAGCCTGTTGCATTTGCCTTTGGTTACGCCCTCCCCCACCCCCGCCACTTCCCTGCAAAGGTGGAATGCAAGTACCTATTGCTAAAGACACCATGAACTTCAGAAACAGGTTCCGGAAATCCCTGAGCTATAACTGATATGGATGTCCATTACTGAGAATTAGCCTTTGTGGTGCCAGAAGGCACCATGCATGTTCCCAAAGGAAAGGGGTAAAAAACAATTCTGTGAACCTCTGAACCACATCAAAGTCTAGCATGGCACAGTAACTCTAAGGATACAGTAGTGTCACACATAACTTGGCAGTAAGTAAAAACTCCAGTTAGTCTTATAACCTGTTAAACAAGAGGGAAACTATGAATGACCTCAGACACATAGCTAACTATTTAGCACCAGTAAAGTCATGCTTATTGGAAGAGAATCTACAAACACTAATTTACTAAACCAGCATAATTCCTAACAGCAATCTGCAAACATTTGCCCTTATACCCACAGATAAGTGTAGCCCTCACTCCTTACCACCTTTCAACAGACAGAGACCACTACAGAAAAACATACCCAACAACAAATGCAGTTTTGGAGCTTCATACCAGTGGATAAAAGTTTAGGCTTCATCTTTTAATGACTTTTATTTTCCTTCCTTCCTTCCTTCCTTCCTTCCTTCCTTCCTTCCTTCCTTCCTTCCTTCCTTTCTTTCTTTCTTTCTTTCTTTCTTTCTTTCTTTCTTCCCATCTGTGTTTCTTTCTCTTCCTATATTCCTTACATTCTTCATTTCTCATTATATTTTAATACCACATAAAGATAGGCAGAGGAGAGAATGACCCTCAACATATGATGGATTATTTTTAAACAGTGATATATAGCTTATACTATTAATATAATTTTTATTGTTTTCAACTTCCTCTGATTAATCTTCCCTGAAAATAAATCAAAAGCATTTTTCTATTATCTAATACAATTTTGGACACCCAGTACTTTTTATTATTTTTATTGGATTTTCAGTATTATTTCCTTTTTGATTCCTTTCTATTTTATTAGATTTAATTAATTAAAATATTTCTACATCGATTTGTTCATATTTTGAGTCTTTTGATCACAAGGGAAAATGACCTATATTTCATTCCCATATTTGCAATTTCTTGTGGTATAAAAGAGCTAATGAATTAATTGCTTCATAGATCATTGTAAGAAAAATTAGTACTCTAAATTAAAAGTATTGTTTAGAAGCCGACCTTGTGGTGAATGTGTGTTATGCTCTGGGAATGATTCAAAACTGCAGATTTATAAAAATAATAATGATAAGCAATTAACTCCCTTATTAAAATAAAATTGTATTAAATAGTTGCCATTTAGGCTTTTATTAAGTTTTTATACAATTTGCCATCTAATAAGACCTGTGACTTTATTCTCTCTCTCTCTTTCTCTCTCTCTCTCTCTCTCTCTCTCTCTCTCTCTCTCTCTCTCTCTCTCTCTCTCTCTCTCTTTCTCTCTCTCTCTCTGATATGTATGTCTCTCCCACTTGCGAGAAATGAACTTTATTAAGGACATCTATTCTGATTTTCTTATATCCATTCCACAGGAAAACTGTACAAATAGAGAACTAACTCGCAGCTCTTCCCATCTTTGCTACACAATAACATATCTACTCTGGTGAATATGCTCACTACTGCCTGCAATGATATTGTGTGTACTTCACCTGTCCCACAGAGAGCTGTGCTGCTAGGCAACCTATCAAACCTGCACATGTGTATGAATTTGCACAGCCCAATTAGAGAAAGATAGATATGAAGAGGTAGAGGAATGCCTCATGAAGCCATTTGGTTATATGGTAATAGGAATTTTCTGGGATCCTGATTCACTGAGTTGTGTGGGGAAAGGGATATTGGCTGAAAGTATCTATGCTCATCTCACATAACTCGTGGTGTTTGTCTTGTGGGTGTATATGCTAATTGAGAAGGAAAATATGAATGCTTTCAATTTGTGGAGTCTATTATGTACAACCTCATAGTGATATGAAAGGGTGTGATTATTTGAAGGGACATTCCTAAGTTACAATGTGAGAAAACAGAAAT
Organism: Apodemus agrarius; assembly: GCA_964023405.1. Lineage (NCBI taxonomy): Eukaryota > Metazoa > Chordata > Mammalia > Rodentia > Muridae > Apodemus > Apodemus agrarius. The sequence goes on along the minus strand of OZ030014.1, from coordinate 18,325,207 downwards.
GCAAATGAAAGGGATGGTTGTGAAAGCCACAGGATATTCTTAGGTAGTGGTAATCACATTAAATACAGGCAAAATTGGTAAATAGGACTGTGTGTTTTCTTTAATACAACAAGTTGCAAAGTTACTTTTAATAACATCAGAGAAATTGCATGAGACTTTATTGCCTCCCTTAAAATGTAGTATATTTTCAGACACAGGGTATCTTGTAGTACTCTTTATATTTTCAGTTATTTTTATCCTTAAGATTATAAACCAAAAAAATCCTTTCTATGAATCTTATAACAGTGTATATTTTATGTGATAAAGAGAATGTCTATGGTTTAGCTTTTATACTTTATAATTAATTTTATTGTTTACATATCAGTAAGCTTAATCTATTTGATCCTGCATTTACTGGATTAATACCATGGTCTAAAGGCGTAAGTTTGTGTATTGCTAAACATTTGCTTTTTCATGGCCAAAACATTGTTCCCCCAACCATGTTAATCCTGAGAGAATGTCTAAGTTGCTGTATTATCCTTCAGGCAAAGGCATTGGTGAGCCAATTTACTACAAATACATGCCTTCAGAAAGTCAAACTCTGAGCTGCCTGAAAGGAACATGCTTATTGAGGTAATTGAAAACAATTTCGGAAACAACTACTTGAAGTAAATCCTGTCACTTCAGTGGCTCAAAATTGAGAAAGAATTCTAAGTTTGCTTGTGGAAAACAAGTAGAATATATGAATCCAGCAATTTTCTCCATGCCATGATATTGATAACAGGCAAATACAACAATATTTACTGTTTATTCTCTCTCTCTCTCTCTCTCTCTACCTACCTACCTCTTTCTATCTCTCTATTAGCTTACAACTGTCTTTCTTCTCCAAAAATAACAGCAGAATGATAGCTTACATTAATCATGTATGATATTCTTAGGCACATCTCTTTCTGTGATGGTTTGTTCTCTTTCGTCTTATTAGAGTAAAATAATCTATGTCATACTGTTAAACAAAGTAGCAAAATATACTTTCCCAGGTTTTCTTTTAAACTGATCCTTATCTTTCATAGTCAGACTTGCCATGAGGCAAACTATTTGAATCTATGAAATCACTACTGTGATACAGGAAGAGGTAGATACTACCCAAAAGGAAGGGTAAAGGATTTACTCATTCTGTTGCTGCACCATAATGACTTGTCTTCAGAGTTTTATTTTTGATAGTCATTACATGTGGATGAAGGGAGGGCACTGAGGGTGAGGATGTAATAAAGGGAAAGAAGATGGGGATCAAGTGTGAGAAGGTAGGGGGTGGGAGAGGCAACTGTGATCAATGGGGGATATCTGGGAATAAGTGGAGATCTGGTGTGGAGGAGATTCCAGGGAATCTAGTGGTAAGCCTGGTTGAGACTCCTACTAGCAGGGTTGGGGGAATATCAAGACTAAAGTGTCCACTTCCTGTAACAAGGGGGACTTCCAGAGATGGTAGGAAGATATCAACCCACCCACAAAACCTTTGAACCTAAATTTGTCCTGCTTATAAGAAGCTCAGGGGAGGGGGGGGGAGGATAAAAGTTAGCAAAGAGATTGAGGAAATGGCCAGCCAATGACTGGCTGAGCTTTAAACACACCCATTGTAAGTTAGCCAATCCCTGACACTTTATGATACTCTTCTCTGGTCCAGACAGGAGCCTAGTATAACTTTCTCCTGAGAGGCTTCATCTAGCAGCAAATAGATGCAGAGACCCATATCAGGTCATGCGAGGGGACTCTTAGGGAAAAGCAGGGAATAGAATTGAGAGAACTGGAGGGGTCAAGAACGCCACAAAATTACCCACAGAGTCAACCAGACTGGGCCTATGGGGGGCACTCACAGAGACTGAATCACCAAACAAATGGCATGCAGGAATGGATCCAGGCCCCCTAAACATTTGTAGCAAATGTGCATCTTGGTCTTAATGTGGGTCCTCTAATGATTAGAGCAGGGGTTGTCTCTGAATCAGTTGCCTGTAATTAGATCCCTTTCTACTAACTGGAATACCTAGTTGAGACTCAGAAGGAGAGAATGCACTTAGGCATAAGGTAACTGGATGGTCCAGGGATAGGTGGTTACCCAAGGAGCTCCCTTTTCTCTAAGGAGAAGGTGAAGGAGTAGTGGGGTAGGAATTTGTGAGCATGGGACTGGAAAGAGAGAAGGGACAGAGGGGCTATTATCTGAATGTAAAATGAATAAATTAGTAATTTTTACAGTAATTTTTGTACTACTCTCACAAAAGAATTGAGTGCCTTATATCTATATACATAAAGCCTCAAGCATAGTTTTACTTATTGTTGAATACGTGACTGTTCATTCAAAAAGCTATAATCCTGAATCTGAATTTTTTAAACTGCTGAAAGATTGTCAATTCTGAACTTTAAAATTCTGATTTCTTATTCTAATGACCCCATTGCTTGAGCAATGTGCAACTTCCATTTGCATTTTATTCCATAGCCAGTAAATAAAAATCAATATGATGGCTTGTTCAGTGTTCTTAACTACTGTTAAGAAAAAAAAAGTTGGTTTTCTCTTAATAATATTGAGGAATTGACTGTGTCACTTGAAAATGTATTTCATGGAAATATTTTTTATGATAAAGAAAATATTTATCATATATATATAGTATTACAACTAATGAGTACATTTCTCTAGTGCAAGGCAAAGATACCATTTGTATGCATACATGGCAATATTGCAAATTTTAAACATGTAAAGGAGATTGGGAGCCTGTTGAAAGGACACAATCTTCGTTTGTTCACAGCAGTAAATGAAAGTAGTGAGCCAGTGAAGACTGAATTCCATTTAAAATGAAAACAAGTGGATATTGCAAATCGCAAAGGTTGTGATAGAGCTGCTGAACAATATGTGGAAACAGAAGGGGTACTCTATGAAACCCTAGCAAGTAGCACACATTCAAGTGGCTCCCCACTGGGAAGAGAGTAAACAGATGCTTCATGTAAAATATAATATGGACATAAACAGTGGAACATATTTGCAGCCCTAGCTAGAGGACAATGCCATTGCTCTCACATGCTCCAATCAAGACAGGAATCTGCTGAATCCTGACTGTTCTGATATCAGTTAGCAGTAGTAAAGAAGTCTGGGTTGTGGTCCCCTTGCTTCAGAAGGACATGACACAGAAGGACATGACGGAGCCCATTCTTGGAGAGAAAACTATTGTTTAAGAGTCAGCTGTACTAATGTGTGAACAGAGGGAAATTTTCAATTCAGGAAGCCTGTGTCATCTTGCACAGTCCAATGGGTAGGAAATGGCTGTGCAAGGCGTCTACATGGATTAAAGGAGGACTGAATGCAGAGATGTTGAGGAACTCAGACTGCCGGAGATTCCAGCTGTGAAAATGCCTGTAGCCAGTAGCTCACAAATTACAGAATTGAGCCCTGTAATAATAGGTCTCATTGTTCCTGCTTCTTCCCCCCACTTCCTAACTCAGGACACATGCATTGTTTCAGAAGTTTGCCACCTCAAAGTGTACAGAGTAAAAAATATTTGGAGCGAGACACTTCCTGGTATATAGTCTAGAATTTCTAGGTGGTCCAAAGTGGCTTCTGAAGCCCAAAGCAAGGTAACTCTAGAGGATAGCAATGCTGAGCAATCAGACTGTAACCACATTTGGACAGAATGAAATAAAGAGAAATATATATTTCAAACTTTGAAAATAAATAATTGTCAGAAAGATTTATATAGCCAGCAAGAAATCTTTTAACTTTGGAAAAAACAATTCAAAGTAATTGCAAATGAGCAATTTTGAATGCTAAGCCAGTAGAAAACAGTCAAAGGAATCCTATAACAAGGAGTAAGAGTCTGGATTGTGAGAGTTCAAGAAAGAATAAATTAATTGAGAGAGTTGGTGAGTATAGGTAGACAAGGAAATAATCAGTTATACCCAATTTAGTAAGCCAACAAACCCTTCCCTATGAATATGGAAGATGCAAGGGAAATTACTAGTACATTCAACTAGGAAAACCCAATAACTATAATCTTCAAAGATTTCTCTAGAGTAACCCTAAATGGAAACAGTTCTAAGTCTACAATTAATGACAAAGACTGACTTAACTGGAAGAAAAAGCAAGGTTCAACTATCTGTTATTTCAAAGAAGTATTCTTCACTGGCAAAATTATAGATGAACAGAGAATTAAAGAATGGATGTCATTGGACCAAGGAAATGGAAGCAAATAAATTGGCATAGCTCTCCTTACACATGCTGCGGTAGATACCAATGCAAAACTCATCAGAAGCGAAAGTCATCCACATAAACATTGTGATGGAGTGCCTTGAGCTATACTCTAGGTTGGCTGAAGAGAACTATAGGAAATTTTATGAGTTCTCCAAAAATTTAAAACTTTGAATCCATTGTGCAAATATTCCACATTATCTATATTCATTCATCTGTTGAAGGACATCTAGGTTCTTTTCAGCTTCTGGTTATTATAAATAAGGATGCTGTGAACATAGTGGAGCATGTGTCCTTATTACATGTTGGAGCATCTTCTGGGTCCTGAGGTAATACTATGTCTACTTTTCTGAGGATCTGCCAAACTGATTTCCAGAGTGTTATATCAGCTTGCAATTGTACCAGTAATGGAGGAGAATTTCTCTTTTCCCAGATCCTCTTCAGTATTTGCTGTCATCTGAGTTTTTGACTTTAGCCATTCTAACTGGTGGAATCTCAGAGTTGTTTTCATTTGCATTTACCTAATAACTAAGGATGTTGAACATTTCTTTAGGTGCTTCTTGACCATTCAATATTCTTCAGTGGAACATTCTTTGTTTAACTCAGTAGCCAAGTTTTTAAAAAATAGGGTTATTTAATTCTCTACAGTCCAACTTGCACAATGTAGTACTATTTAGCTATTAAGAATGATGAATTCATGAAATTTTTAGACAAATGGATGGAACTAGAAAATATCATCCTGAGTGAGGTAACCCAATCACAAAAGAACACACATGGTATGCACTCACTGATAGTGGATATTAGCCCAAAATCTCAGAATACATAAGATACAATTCACAGACCACATGACATTCAAGAAGAAGGAAGGCAAAAGTCTGGGTGCTTTGTTATTTTGAGAAGGGGAACAAAATACTCACAGGATTAAATATGGACATAAAGTGTAGAGCAGTGACTGAAGCAAAGGCCATACAGAGACTGTACCACCTGGGGATTCATCCCATATACAGTCACCAAACTAAGACACTATTGTGGATACCAAGAAATGCTTGCTGAAAGGAGCCTAATATGGCTGTCTCTAGAGAGGCCATGCTAGAGCCTTGCAAATACAGAGGTGGATTCTCAAAGCCAACCATTGGACTGAGCGTGGGGTCCCCAATGGAGGAGTTAGAGAAAGGACTGAAGGAGCTAAAGGGGTTTGCAACCTAATAGGAAGAACAACAATATCAATCAACCAGAGCTCCCAGGGATTAAGTCATCAACCAAGGGGTACACATGACTCTAGTTGCACATACATCAAAGGATTGTCTTGTCAGGCATTAACGCAAGGAGAGGTGCTTGGTTCTGTGAAGGCTCAATAGATTTCCCATTATAGGGGAATCGAGGGCAGGGAGGAGGGCAAGGTGGAGTAACACCCTCATAGAAGTAGGGGGAGGGAAGATGGGATAGGGGCCACCCAGGAGTGGGGGGAAACTGGGTAAAGGGACAACATTTTAAATGTAAATAAAGAATATATCCAATTAAAAAATAAAAACCTTTGAATCCATGAAGATTTCATTAACCATTGCAGCCTCTCAGCTCCTTTGCTATCATATCTCAGTCTGGAGATAAGATGACTTCCCAGTCAAAGTATGTGTCTTTCATGAAGTAGACACAGAAGTTCATCTACTATATCAGTAGTGAGAGCAAAGATCAAGCAGCCACCTCTGCATTTATGGATCATGTATGGAAGTTAGGCTTTGTCGTGGTGTATATGACTGAGCTTATTGATGAGTATTGCATGTAGTTGCTCAATTAATTTACTGGAAAGAGTCTGGTCTTAGTGATTTAAAAGGGGCTAGAGCTACCAGAGGGTGAGGAAGACAAGAAGAAAATGGAGGCGAACAAGAAAGTATTTCATAATCTTATGAAGGAGATCTTGGACAAGAATGTTGAAAAAGTAACAATCTCCAATATGCTTGTGTCTTCATCCTGCTCTATTGTGACAATCATTTACAACTGTACAGCAAACATGGAGCAGATCAGGAAGGCGGGTACTGCAAGACAACTTTACAATGTGGTACATAATCAGAAACCACCTACACAAAACAAAACAAAACAAAACAAAACAAAACAAAACAAAACAAAACAACACCTTCAGATCAATTCTGACCACATACTTGTGGAGACCCTGTAGCTAAAAACTGAAGCAGACAAAAATGACAAAGCTGTCAAGGGCCAGTTGATGGTGCTGTTGGAGAGTGCTCTGCTCTCCTCTGGTTTCTCACTCAAGGATTCCCAAACCCACTTCAATTGCATCTACTGGATGATTAAACTGAGCCTGGACATTGATGAAGAATAAATAAAATGTTTTTAAATGTTCAAGTACCATTTGTCATCAAACTAGTACAATCTAAAAATTCATATGGAATCAAGAAGACTACAATATAAAAGCTATTTAAGCACCAGGATGACTGCAGATAGTATGACAAATCCTAGACATCTGGAATAGCGTACCACTTACAGTCATCTACATTTTTCTTTTTTAGTTATTTGAGAATGTCAAGCATAAATATAATATATACATCATTTACATTCATTTGTTCTACTTCAGCTCTTTCAAGTGTCTGATTCCCTCTTTTCATGACATCTTGTATAATTATTATTTAAATATATTTAACATATTAATATTATGAAGTTTATATGAATACAATATACTGAGTACATGTAGTTTTGCTTATTTTTACATGTATTCAGGACTGATCATTTCAGACTGGATAACCTATTAGTGATCTTAACTCTGAATATTCTGGACAGATATTGTACCTTTCAAAGTAAATAGAGAAAATAAAACTGTTGAGAAACAGTCAAGTGATGTTATTTCTTATGCAATATTTGTAAGAGGAAAATAAAATGACTCAATTTGCCAATGAAGAAATGTGTTGAGGAATATTAACATTTTCTGGATTAAGTTTAGCAAGTTACTGATCCATATCAGAAACTTTGTATGTTTTTATGTTTTTTTCTAAATATTTCATGTTTCTACAAATATATATCTTCCTCAGCATATGTATTTCAACAAAGAAACATCCCAGATATTTAAAGCTAAAGCTATTCTTCCTATGCTGTATGAGACTGCAAGTTAGACTTTTCCCTGAATGGAATAATATGTGGGGACTCCTTTATTACCCATGCAGCACAGGGAGTGGTACCTTGAGTAGCTATACATATATAACACATTCATCATTAATATTATCCACATTATCCCATTCCATTTCTGTTTTATTAAAATTTGTAGGAAAATAAAATTAATTTGAGCACTAAACATAGACAACTCCTTTCCTTCTTATAGTAGGCTCTTGAAAAGCATTTGCTATCATCCTCTTGATAGCACAATCTAGGATACAATATTAAAGATACATAGCAGTTGCCTAGAACCTAAGTATAGCTTGATTTTAACAGTAAACATATATCTGTAATTTAAAAGATAGATAGATAGATAGATAGATAGATAGATAGATAGATAGATAGATAGATAGATAGGTGGAGGGAAGGTTGGAGGAAGAGAGAACAAAAATAAAATAAAGTACATGAAGTGTAGCTAAAAATGGAGGAAAATACAAATCATCATAATGAATATATGAGAAAACAGAATTATGAGAAGATGGGACATGTATTGAATATGATATTAATCTTATAAAGATGTCTTTTGTATTAAAAAGTATACATTGCTTCAGTGGATTCTCAAATTCAGATTTGTATATTAAGAAATATGAAATGTAATTTAACTAGCAGATTAAGAGTTAAGAAGTAGTTTCACATTGTAAAATGAAATATAGACAAGCAACATGTCCTTCTAGAGGAAAAGAGTAAGTCTGTTAAAGAAAGATATAAAAACACAAAGAAACAGTTGAAGGAAGTGAATGACTACTCAAGATCCAAAAATAGAAATTGAAAGAATGAAGTAAAAACAAACTGAAAGAAATCTAGAAATGAAAAATTTAAGGACTTGAACAGGAAACTCAGAAGCAAGGCTCACCGAAAGAATGTAATAATTGAAGAGGATTTCAGACACTGAGGACAAGACAAAAGAAATTGATACATTGATCAAATAGATGTTTAATATACACATAAGAGAAATACAACAAGGAGAAACCCATATCAAAGGTACAGAAAATACTTCCAACAAAATCTTGGAAGAAAACATTCATAACCACAAGAAAGCTATGCTTATTACAGTACAAAGAACATCCAGAACACCAAGTTCTAGACTACACTAGAAAAGCATAGATAAGAGCACATAATAATCAAAACATTGAATTACAGAACCAAGAAAATATATTAAAAATTGGAAAAGGACCACATATCATATAAAAGCAGATCTAGTACAATAACATCTGATTTCTTAGTGGAGACTCTAAAACCAAAGGGCTAGATAGATATTCAATACACTCTAAGAGACCATGGGTACCATCTTAGACTAGTATATCCAGCGGATGTTTTAGTCACAATAGATGGAAAAAGGCAATCCATGGTAAAACCAAACTTAAGCAGTATCTATTTATAGATACAAATCCCTGTAGAAGGTGGTAGAAGAAAAACTTCATCCTGAAGTTATTAACCCCACAAAAGAAAACACAAAGAATAAATAACCCAGACATTTAAATCAAATGAGAGTAGATAAAAACAAAAACACCATCACAATTAAATAACTATAATCAAGAAACATTGATCATTAATATCTCTTAACTTCAGTAACTCAGTTATCCATTAAAAACACACAAACAAACATAATGATTAAAGAACCAGGATTCATACTTCTGCTGCATCAAAGAAATACACCTTAAAATAAAATAATAAACAATACCCCATAATAAAAGAATGGGAAATGTATTCCAAACAAATGGACTTAAGAAGCAAGTAGATATATCCAATTACTACCTGACAAAACACACTTCAAAGTAAATATGATCAGAAGAGCTAGGGAAGAACACTTCAGAGTCATCAAAGAAAAAATCTACCAAGAGGACTCTTCAATTATTAACATCTATGCACCAATTTAAGTTCAGAAAAGAAAAGCTAGTACAGCTTAACCCATCAATAGACCCTCACACACTGACAATATCTTTAACAACTCATTCTTGCCAAAAGACAGATCAGCTGAACAAAAAGCAAAGAGATAAACACTGGAGCTAGTTGACATCATAAAGAAGTAGACTTAACATTTATTTTAAAAACATTTCACACAAACCCAAAACAAAGTATTTCCTTTTCAGCAGCTCTTGGTAGATTTTCCAATTTTGACCACATAACTTGGAGTCAAAGTAAATCTCATCAGATACAAGAAAATTGAATAAATCTACTCATCCTACCTAACAAGCATGGATGAAAACTGAGTTATCTACAACTACAGAAGCAACAGAAAGCTTACAAATTATTGGAAACTAAACAACCTTTTACTGAGTGAAAATGGGGGAAGACAGAAATTCAGAAAGTAATTAAAAACTTGCTAGAATTGAATGGAAATAAAACCAAAACATACCTAAACCAAAGGGACATGATGGCAGAAGTTTTAGGAGTTGAACACATAGCCCTCAATGCCCCCCCCCCACAGAAGACAATAAAGGATTTAAAAAATTGAAGCGATGTCATATCAGTAACGTACCAGAATACCTGAAAACTCTGAAAAAAGATGAAATCACATGCAAAATGAGTAAAACTCATAATCAAACACAGATCTGAAATCAATAAGATAGAAACACCTCTACCACTAGCAACCATACAAGGAATCATTGAAACACAGTTGGATCTTTGAGGAGTTAATAATTTTACAATCCTTTACCTGAATTGAGTAAAAGACAAAGAGAAGATTCAAATTAACAAAAATTGAGATGAAGAGGTCATAGCAACTGGCATTGAGGAAATCCAGAGAATTCTAGAGATTCATTTTAAAAACCTGTATTCCATCATATTGAAATCTAAATGAAAAGGGTAATTTTATGGGTAGGTATCACCCAAATTAAATCAAGATCAGTCTAATTTAAATAGACCTCTAACCCCCAGCAAAATAGAAATTTAAAAGTTTCCACCCAAAGTAAGCATGGAGCCAGATTCTGTTATCTTTATTTTATTTTTTTATTTTTATTTTTTTTTTCGGTTTTTCAAGACAGGGTTTCTCTGTGTAGCCCTGGCTGTCCTGCAGTCCTGGAACACACTCTTAGGAATTATAGATATGTTATAATTTTAGGGATACCTCACAAATGTAGCTTTGGTCAAGGAGGAAACTAAAGAACTTAAATGGGGATTTCTACCTTTCCTTTCCTCTTCTCTATCCTTCTTTCTTGGGTAAAGGAGAAGTGGGTGGAAAAGAAAAAGGGGGATAAAGTAATATCATAGAAATTATAGAAATAGACAAATAGGGATTGGTGAGAAAATGTACTTTTAAGCAAAACATTACATAGCCAGATCTTACATTGGTAGAATTCTTTATAATTGATGCAAAGTCTATTGGTTCAGAATTTAGTTGATGTAAATTTAAGGTTTTCATTGGTATGAATTTACTACTGATATAAAACTGGGATTAATATTGTTACTCCCATGTAGGCATTGTGCCTATATAACACATTTAAGAATACAAGGCTTAGACCCAGTCCATCTATAACGGCTAGTATAAACTGCTTTTAGATGATTAAGTAATACAAGTTAAGGGCCAGATAGCAAACTCGTGGTTATGAATTAGTTAAAAGAATGTTCCTGAGCTATTTTGATTAGAAATAGCCGAGAATAGTCAAGGCTTAACAGTTCAGAGATGTCTTAGGTAGACAAATGGTCTTCAAAGGTGTCAGAAGTCCACAGAATATGTTTATTGACATTTATTTATTAAAGATCATTTGACTAGAGACCTGTCTGCTCCTGACAGCACCCCTTTCTTGAATTCAAAGAAGAACTTGAGCATCAGTGGAGTTGCTTCAGTTGTGGTGAGACAGTCACCAGGCAAGAATTGCCTCATTTCATCTACAGACAAATACTGTCCAAAAAAAGGACACACTGCGGAATAGTTGACTGATAATCTCTGCCAAGACAGAGTAATCAGCCCTTCAAAATTCTGCATTACCAAGGTCTGTCAGATAATCCTGGGCCAGAAGGCTGAAGACTGATGCTCCAACGTTTTGGTGTATAGGGCCTGTCCAGGTGATCAGCGGTCTCTATAAATTGGCTAAGTTTTAGAAGCTATATTTTGTGCTTCTCATACTTTCAGGTAATATTAGTCATTCTTGGATTTCTGATGGGGTTGAAGACTAATAGTCTTATAGCCAGTCCAAGTTGGTTACCATTTAGAAAGAAAATACAGATTTGAGAGGATGGTTTTCAGATGGGTTACAGTCTAAAGTGTACTTGAGTCAGGTGTAGAATTATAAGTCTTTTAAGTTCTAATAGATGACAGGGGTACTAACTACTTAATTGATTAAAAAATGATTGACTGGGTGTTAGGTCTATCCTGTATGCTATATATTACAAAATGGTAATAATTGTGCTCAATTGATGTCTGAGATAAAAGAGTCTTTTAATTGGACAGAAAGGGGGAAATGTTGTGGATAGCCCTGGGCTCGTACTTTAATGTTAATTCCACTCCTCAGAGGGGCTGCAGATGAGGAGTTGCCTTGTGAACCGTCTCCCCACCTTGACTTTTCAAATAAAGGCTTGAGCCAATGATTGGGCAGGAGGAAAGTGGGAGGAGCAGAGTCTAGATGGGAGGAGTTACGGGGTATAAAACAGGAGGAGGAAGAGCAACGCGAGGGAGAAGAAACGAAGAGAAGAAACAGGGAGAGAGAAATGGTTAAAGAGAATCGGAGAGGCGGAAGGGAGAGAAGTTCGGGGCCTAGAGAAACTGCAAGTTGTATGGGATAAAATAGATTGAAACAGAGTAGTAGAGTGGGAGGCCTGCCCAGTCTAGGCTTGTAGCTTGTTTTGTTAACCGCTGAGTGAGTTGAGCTTTCTTTCACCCGGGAACTGGGTTGGATACTTAGTAGCAACAGGAGAGAGCATGTACTAGCAGCTTAACAGATAGCCTTTTCAACAGATGGTGCTAGCTCAACTGGAGGTCAACATGCAGAAGAATGAGAATTGATCCAAACTTATCTCCTTGCACTAAGCTCAACTCCAATTGGATCAAGGACCTCCACATAAAATCAGACACACTAAAACTAATAGCAAAGAAACTGGGGAAGACCCTTGAGGACATTGGCTCAGGGGAAAAATTCCTGAACAGAACACCAATTGCTTATGCTCTAAGAGCAAGAATAGACAAATGGGACCTCATAAAATTACAAAGTTTCTGTAAGGCAAAAGACACTGTCAAAAGGATAAATCGGCAACCAACAAGTTGGGATAAGAACTTCACCAACCCCACTTCCGACAGAGAGCTATATCCAATGTATACAAAGAACTCAAGAGGCTAGACCCCAGAAAACCAAATAACCCTATCCAAAAATGGGGTACAGAGCTAAACAGAGACTTTTCACCTGAAGAAATTCGGATGGCTGAGAAACACCTTAAAAAATGTTCAACATCATTAGTCATTAGGGAAATACAAATCAAAGCAACCCTGAGATTTCACCTCACACCAGTCAGAATGGCTAGGATTAAAAACTCAGAAGATATCAGGTGTTGGCGAGGATGTGGAGAAAGAGGAACACTCCTCCACTTCTGATGGAAATGCAAGCTGGTACAACCACTCTGGAAATCAGTCTGGAGGTTCCTCAGAAAACTGGACATGACACTTCCGGAGAACCCAGCCATACCACTCCTGGGAATATACCCAGAAGATTCCCCAGTATGCAATAAGGATACATGCTCCACTATGTTCATAGCAGCCTTATATATAATAGCCAGAAGCTGGAAAGAATCCAGATGTCCCTCAACAGAGGAATGAATACAAAAAATGTCGTATATTTACACAATGTAGTACTATTCAGCCATTAGAAACAATGAATTCATGAAATTCTTAGAGAAATGAATGGAGCTGGAGAACATCATACTAAGTGAGGTGACCCAGTCTCAAAAGAATACCCATGGTATGCAGTCACTGATAAGTGGATATTAGCCTAGAATGTTTGAACACCAAAGACACATATCACATACCAAGTAATGTCTGACAAGAAGAAAGGAGTGGACACTGGTGCTAGAATGGACCAAAACATCATTGTGGGTGAGTACAAGAACAGTGAGGTGGGAGGGGGTGGATGAGAGAGCAGGGGGAGGGAAAAGGGCATGTGGGACCTTTGGGGGTGGGGAACCAGAAAAAGGGAAATGAATTGTAAATAAAGAATATATCCAATATATATACATATATATGTATATATATATATATATATATATATATATATATATACACATATATAAAAGAAAAAAATGGAAAAATTTTCAATGGATATGAATTAAATATTTTAATACTGAGCTACATAAAGGAGAATTTAAGCACCAAATGTAAAGGATTTTTCACACACACACACACACACACACACACACACACACAAGCACCTAACATGTGTGTGTCTTTGTGTGTGTGTGTGTGTGTGTGTGTGTGTGTGAGTTTGTGTGTGTGTGTGTGTGTGTGTGTGTATGTGTGTGTGTGTGTGTGTACTATGTTTGAAAGCCTTTGGGGATAGGATGAAAAAGACAGAAAGTTTATTTACATTTCAAGTTAAAGAATTTAAAGGCAGGAAATATCTGAAGCACATCAGGTAGCAGCAGATAAATCTCAAGCAGTAAAGTCAGAGTCAACATTTGAAGAAAAATCATGTGGTAGGGGTGAGGAAATCCACACATGCATGAGGCACATCAAGAAAAAGACACTGTACAAAGTAGCTGATGAAACAGCCTGCCTTAGACTTGAGAGCCAACTTATAGTTAAAATAAACCAGGTTCATTCCTATTTATGATTAAATGTTTGTTTCTCAAAAAAAATAATAATAAAGATCAATGGATGGCCTATCTTTAACTTCAAGTATTCTAGTAAACTGCAACCATGTCTTTCTTTTAAAAAGTTATATGTCCTCCTATTACTACATGTTTTTAGAACTACCTGTTGTTATGACAACCTTGCAATTATAGCTTTGTTGCAATAGATTGTTATGACCAATTTTTGCTTACCTTCTGCTTCTGTAACTCCACCTATTTGCCTCTCAAATCACCTATTTGAAAACCCCCTACTCCTGAGCTATAAGAATTTTATCTTCACCATGTCCAGTGTCCAATGCTGACCTCTCGAACGCTGCCTTAAGGGGAGGCAGCCCATTTACAGGAGTGAAAGAACTTGCTTTTTTATAGTTAGTCACTTGATTTAATTAATTTGGCCATGATGATTTGGGTCAATGGACTTTCAAATTGTATTTTTCGAATTAACACAGCATCCTTAATGGGGCGGGGCAGGGTGCTAGTGATGCCTATACCCTGAGAGCCAAAACATCTAGTCATTTTTCATGGTTTGGGGGTTTTTAATGCTTCTGCAGTGTTTTTCTCCCCTAATTTGGGGAATGGTCTTTTGGAAGAAAGCTTGAATATTTGAATGACTCAGAACTTTTGTATGATGTGTCCTGATAACAGGTCCCATATTTGTTGAACTTGCTGATCAGCAGGTGGCCTGCAGGTGGGATTCAAGAGCTTACAAGGGCTTTGTTTTAAATTGCTAGGCGTTTGTCTCCAGTCAGGAAGGTGGGGAAAAAGCTTGAAACCTTGGAAATGTATCACCTTTATTACTTATTCCTAGCCTTTCTTCCTTTCTATTTGCTATATAGGAAGAATAAAAGAACTTATGAATGATACTGAATGAACTCCTCAAGCAAGCAGAAGAGAGACTGTAGAATAGATGGCATTAAAAGCTATCTAACCAATGAAATAACCAACCAAATAAAACCATAAACAAAACAAGCAAAGACACACCCTATGCAGGAGAGATTGCACTCGGCGAAAATGCTGCATGCATCATTGATCCTTCTTCAAAATTCGTCACAATCCCTGGTGCAGTTTTCTGATAGAGTGCTTAAGAATTGACCCTTAACTTTGGAAATGCTATGGGACATTGTTGCCTCTAAGTTGGAGACTTTCTGTAGACTGTGGGACATCATACCTTAATTAGAATTGTTAAGGTAGAGTAAAGGAAGGGAAGCCATGAGTATTCCTCATTGAGGAAATTTCCATGTGAATGGTGACAAAAATAAATGACAGTTTAAAGGGGCTGAAGCATCAAGAAGAAAGTTAATGAAGGATATTTCAAATTAAGATATGTGAACAGAGAACATTCCAATGTACTGTGAGATTATTTGATGGTAATGTCCCATTAAAGAAGAAATGTCTGTGGGGCATGGTTTAGTTAGAAAGATTAGCGCTCCTTCCTTTACTTTGTAATTGTAGTAAGTCTAGCTATTTATGTTTTCAGATGATCTCTGCAGATTATTGTATCTTTTTTTCCTTTTTATTAAGTTTTTTTAATTTATTTCCATTTCAGTTGTTGCTCCTTGCTCATTCCCCTCCCACAGTTCCTCATTCCATTTCTTTTACCCTTGACTCTGAGAAGGTGGTCCCCAACACCAGGCCTCCCTCTTTCCTGGGGCCTCAAGTCTCTCAAAGATTACAATACATCTTCTTCCACTAAGGCGTGACCAGGCAGAACTCTGCTATATGCTAAGGAGCATAAGGGGCCTTATGCTCCTGTTGGTGGCTCAGTCTCTGGGATCTCCCTGGGGTCTGTCTTAGTTGAGTCTTCTGGCCTTCCTATGGGCACACTCTCTCCTTCAGCTTCTTCATTCCTTCCCCTAATTCAACCTTAGGGGTCTCTGACTTCGGTCCAATGGTTGGGTGTAAGTATCTGCCTCTGTCTGAGTCAAATGTTGGTAGGGCCTCTCAGAGGACAGCCATGCTGGGCTCCTGTCTGTAAGCACATCATACCATAATAATGTCTGTCTTAGTGTCCTCCATGAGTTGGATCCCAACTTGGGTCTGTCACTGGCCCACATTTACCTTAGTCTCTTCTCCATTTTATCCATGCAGTTCTTTTAGACAAGAATAATTCTGGATCAGAAATTTTGACTGTGGGTTAGTAACTCTGTCTCTCCACTTGAGGCCCGATCTACTGCAGTTAGACTCTTTAGATTTACCTTTCACCAATGTTGGGAACTTTGGCTAAGGTTACCCCCACCCCCAATGAGTCCTTAGAGTCTCTCAATTCCTGGGTCTCTGGTTCTTTCTGGAGGGTTCCCCCCTACCTCCCACCCAGGAGGCTGCGTATTTCCATTCATTTTCTTGGGTCCCTAGGCTTCTCTCCTCTTCCCGCCTCCCCATATCTGATCTCATTCCCCTTTTCCCCTTCCCCTCCTTTCTCCCACCCAGATCTCTCCCTCTCCCTCCCTCTCACTCACATGATTATTTTCTTCTCCCTTCTCAGTGGTATTGAAACTTCCTCACTTGGACCTCTGTGCTTGTTACACTTCTTACAAGTCTATAGATTTCATCCTAACTATTCTGGAATTTTTGGCTAATATCCACTTACCAGTGAGTACATATCATGCGTGTTCCTTTGGTCTGAGTTATCTACTAAGGATGATATTTTCTAATTCCATTCATTTATGTGCAAAATTCATGATGTCCTTGTTTTTAATAGTTGAATATGGTGGATTGTTAAATAATATTTTCCAGTTAAATTTATTAAGTTGACTAAGAAGAGGAGAACCAGAAATATATAGGAGGATATTTTTAGGAATTCATATCTAATAACCTGGAATATTGTATATTTTATATATTTTATAACCATGCCCATTTTGGTGGTCTCTCTTGCAAAACCTATAAACCATATGTAATCACTTTGAAGTCTGGATGTTTTCTTTGAAGCCTAAAATATTCTCCTGGCTTGGACTATTTTGCAGATTCCCTCTCTATATGATAGAAACCAAGAAATATCAAATGAAGTGACTTAGAACTTAAGTTCTGACAGATTGCTCTTAGATTTACAAAGATTGATCAGTTGTATCTGTTTGGCTGCAGGTTTTGTTGTTGGTTTTCATAGGAATTATAAAACTGGACTGGTTAGAATAGCTATATATTGTTTATTTCTCTTTTATTATCATTTTAAAACCTCAACTTTTTGCCACACAGTTTTAAACAATTTTTCATGTAATTAAGATGTCCAAAGTGTAATTCAATGACTTTTTTTCATTATCATTTACCAACATGAACCCTTAGGGAAATTCCCTCAAGCCCAACTATGAACATGTTCTGGGCTGAAAGCCCATAGAGTTGATTCATGATCAAATGGACTTGCTAATATTATTGATAAAATGGCTTATCACTATGATTCCTCATCATTCCTTTTATAGGAGCCTTCTGGTGTCCACCTTCACTTGGAGGATAGATGAACTCTGAGAAATATTACACTATTTTATTTTTGTTCCTCCCTTGGGAACGATTAAGTAGTTATTTATTTCCTGTTTCCTGTGATGTCCTTAGTTTTCAGAGATTGAAGGATTAGAATTGAAATAACTTTTCCTTTGCATGCTATATATACCTTGGACCTTCGAAGTCAGTATAATCTGAATTATGCTTTAAGTGGGGACAAGGCTTTGTCACCTTACTAATAGACTCTTCTGGTTTTTTTTTGGGGGGGGGCAGTGAAGAGTCCAGGGATATCTTCCAGATATCTCAAGTTATTGCTAAGATGTATGTAAATTCTGATTTGAGATAATTTTTGTTAGCTGGGAGAACTATAGAGCATGTCTCTCCTTGCTCTTCTAGGACACTGTGAATTTTAAAAAAGATGTAAGATGTTCCAGGAAAACAGCTTGAATGGAAATTTGATTTACACTAGAGCCAGAGTCAGCCTGATTCAAATAGTATTTTAGCACCTTTTTTTCATATTTTAATGGCCATCTGTCCTTGCTTAAGCAAGGTCTCCAGTGTCAATATGTAAACATACTAATCTTCCGCTTGCAATTCAGTGTTTGGGTTAAAAAGTGACTTTATAATCCAGGTCAGTTTGGCAACTTCTTTATGTCTTATCTTTTGCCCAAGACCAAGTATTATCATGGGAAGTATTTTACTATTGTGACTCGAGCCTTGAGAAACATAGAAGATAATATTCTGACTAATTCCCTCCTCAAGGTTGACTGTACTTATCTGCTCCTCCCAAGGATGCCCGCCTCTGAAGAGACCATTCTTCACCAAGCCTACCAGAGATTGTTTTCTTTCCAGTGCTAAGAAACATCCATCTTACATGACTTATGAATCAGTTTTAAGGGTATTTAGAGATGACTCAGTTGATAAATATTTGCAACTAAAGCACATGGACCTGGGTTTGAATCTCTATGTTAGTTTCTCATGTAAACTCTTGTCGTGCTGCACACCTGTAAGTGCAGTACTGGGACAGCTGAGGGAGGACGTTGTCTACACATATACTCACACACATGCACAAATATACACATACTCATGTATACACCCAAACTCAATCTATTCACACAAGCTCACACACACTCACCTACACATGCTCTCACATTCACATACACTCTCACACACTCACTCAGGTACACACACGCACACTATCTATACACGCAAACTCACACACATACCTATATGTACTCATGCACAAACATAAACTCATAATGCACTTACACATACTTGTACACAGTCACACACACACACTCACTCACACACACATACACACACAATGCACTAATTCATAGACACAAACAGAAAAACACACAAACCCAACTTTTAAATATTTCTCTAACTTATTACTTATTTTTCATTAAAAAAATTGGGTTATAATATTATTTTTCTTTTTTCTTTTTTCTGTTTTCTTTTATTTCTTTTCTTTTTTATTGTGCTCATGTTTTAATTGCAGTTTTATTTTTTAATTTATGATTTAATCACTTTTTACAGTTCAGACTTTATCCTTTCTCTAGTCTACTCTCCAACTCTTCCACATCCCATTCCTCATCAATCCCTGTCTTCAAGAGGAGGTCTCCACCCCAGCTCACCAGTCCTTCCCACTCCCTGGTGTCTCCTTCTCCATTCCTTGCTCCAAACACTATGTTCTTCAAATTAATTACCTCTTCTTTTATTGTTTTATATGAGTGTGTATTTGCGCACACACACACACACACACACACACACACACACACACACATCCTACTAAATCTTTATGTTCATTCTGTATATGTTTTCAGCACTGACCATTTAGTAATAGACAATTAATTTGGGTGCTCCTTCATGGGGAAAACTATTTCTCCTATTCTTAGCATTCCTTAGTTGCCTGCACTTCTTTGTTGAGGGTCCAGGCTTCATGGGCTTTTCCATATCGATTTTGACATGTTACTGTTGTCCTTCTTCTGGCTTTTTGGGCAGTCATGTTGGTGATATTTATATGTATAGCATTTGACATTCCTAGGAGACAATCTCTCTGTAATCCTTTTTATCCTCTGCCTTGTAAAATCTTTCTCCCCACATCTTCATGATATTATTCCCTGCGCTTTAGGTGTGGTTTTGTAGACCTTGGATTTTGTAGATGTGTCCATTTGGACTGGGCTTTTCACCTCTGTAATTTATTGAAATAATTTTCAATAAACAAATTACATATTTACCATAAAAATCACATTAAAGTTCATTTGGCGTATTAGGCCTGAACCACAGACATTAGAGGATCTTGTAGGTATTTATTTTATTTTAGGTTTTGCATTTCTACTCATATTCAAGCATTTGTGCTGGCAACACTAATACGTGAAGGTCTGAATCATTTTTATTTTCAGGCCCTACTACCATTGCTACAACATTTCTAACTTTGCCTAAGTGACCCAAGAATTAAAAAGAATTTAAAGATCTGTTTGAAAAAGTGTGAAAATTAAAGGAGAAGGAAGATGATCTGCAGCCCAGACTATAAGCAATCATGTTTTCCAAGTTATATAGCTATATGTAGACAGCATAATCTGCAAATAACATGAATGTTAAAACTTCTGTGACAAATACATGACTCAGAATGACAACCACCATAAGTCTCAATATACAGAGAGGATAACTTAACTAAAGTCAAAATATAAAATAAGAGAAACTGGGGGCCAGCAGTAATGTATTATCTCCTTGGAATTGCAATTACATTTTTGGGAATGTAAAAACATTTTAAAACAAATACTGAACTTCAAACTCATTCTTTTGACTATTATTTTAAAAATACCATTTATTTCATAGCATGTGGATTTTGAAAAAAACACGATTTCTTTTATTTTTTGAAGTTATAATATGATTATATCATCTTTCCTTTCCTTCTCTTCCATCCAAGCCTTCCCATATACTGCCTCTTGCTCTTTTTCAGATCCTTAGCTTATTTTTGATTAATTTCTGTTATATAACATGTATATATGTATATTAAGTAGGTAAACAACCATCTTCTCAGTCTGGATAATATTATTTCTATCTATGTTTTTAAGGCTGATCATTTGCTAGTATATAATCAATTGGTGTCTCTTTGTTAGAGAAGACTTTAACTTTTTGTATTCTTAATATGTTGTAGTTCTTGGTATAGGGTTGATACTCCATTAACTTTTCCTTGTATTCTTTGGTATGCCTAGTGATATCATCCTTGTTTAGCTCATGTTTATGCCATCAGATTGGTGACACTATATGAGTGTCAGATCTCTTCAGAAACTACTAGGAGACACAATTGTCCTGTGGCCTTTCTGATCACTGTGCTCTTAAAATCTTCATGCCCTCCTCCTCCAAATGGTTCCCTGAGTCTCAGATGTGGGTGTTATATTATAGATGTATTCAGCAAGCCTAGGTTTATAACTATGCATTTTGATTACTTGTGCTTTAATAATGGTTTCAGTATATTGAAAAGAGAATTTTCCTTGATGAGGTATAAGACTACCTATAGGCATAATAATGACAAATATTTCTAATGTAGTTAGGGAGGGATAATGCTGGTATACTACAGTGGTGGCAGAAGGGTCTCCTCTAACATCTAAGACTTCATTAGACCTATGCAACTGGCCACGTTTCCACTACCAGAAAGGATTTCTCTGTCATTGCTCGGATATTATTCAAATATGGGTACTCTTGGTTACCACCAAAGTATGTGTGAAATGGAACTGTTTTCTTTAACATCTCAATTGTGTTATGCAATATTTTTCTGTAAGCTGTCTTATGAGAGAGCATGTAATATTTTGCTGAAAACAGACAATTGTGAGGGCCCATGATGTTTAGAAATGATATACATAGAATTCCACAAACAGTGAAAAGACACTTACATTTCTACCTTGCACAATGCTTTTAGCTTCTTTGCTGGTCTTTGTTGGTCTAGGATTTTGCTGATTCTTTGCTGCTCTAGACTACACTTTTGTTGGTCTTCACTTCATAATAAGAAACATGCCTAAGAACTTCTTATTGTACTTCAGCTGCTTCCCTTAATACCTGCTGATTGTGTGGTGGCTTTCTCTTTCTGTGGATACTTATTTCTCTTTGGTGTTCACTACTAAATTGGACTGCTGGTATCCTGAAAGGAAAGAGTGCAACAGCCATCCAAATCTACTTCAGAAAAGGTCCACAACTCTCATTTTCTATTAACCTTTTTTTCTCCCCTACCTGTGGTCAGTGTATTAAAAAGGAGGTTGATGCATTTAAGAACCCTAAATAAAGTAAGTTTTGAAATAAATCTGAGCCTACATATGTTTGCCACTGCTACAACTTAGAGTTATCATGCCATGTTGGCAATTGTGGTTCATAGGCACAAATGTGCTTCCAAACAAATATGTGTTATTTGATGACTCATAGATTCCTTATATTATATAACAAATGCAAATCTATTTTTTTCTTAGCTTTGACTGCCAGTAAGGAAAATAGATTTAGACCCCTATATCTTTAGAAAATCTATGAAAATTGATTTGATGAGAATAAACATAAAGAAATTATAAGTCTGTATAATTTATATAAAAGTTTGGCATGGCAATTTTATTTATTTTTATTAGGATGGATTTCTTTGAGATTGTTTAAGTCATAGACTACGTTGAAGGATTTCCATATATTGAAGCATCACTGCATCCCTGGGATGAAGCCAACTTGATCATGGTGAGTGATCATTTTGATGTGTTCTTGGATTTGGTTGGCAAGAATTTTATTGAGTATTTTTGCATCGATGTTCATAAGGGAAATTGGTCTGAAGTACTCTTTCTTTCTTGGATCTTTGTGTGGTTTTGGTATCAGCATAATTGTGGCTTCATAGAATGAGTTGGGTTGTGTTCCTTCTGTTTCTATTTTGTGGAATAGTTTGAAGAGTATTGGTATTAGGTCTTCTTGGAAGGTCTGATAGAATTATGCACTAAAACCATCTGGTCCTGTGCTTTTTGTGGTTGGAAGACTTTCTATGACCCCTTCTATATCTTTGGGGGTTATGGGACTTTTTAGACGATCTATTTAATCCTGATTTAATTTTGGTATTTGGTAACTGTCTAGGAAATTGTCCATTTTGTCCAGATTCTCCAGTTGATGAGTATAGACTTTTGTAGTAGGATCTGATGATTTTTTGAATTTCCTCAGTTTCTGTTGTTATATCTCCCTATTTATTTCTAATTTTGTTAATTTGGATACTCTGTCTGTGCACTTTGGTAAGTCTGACTAAGGGTTTATCTATCTTGTTGATTTTCTCAAAGAAGCAGCTTCTGGTTTTGTTGATTCTTTGTATGGTTCTCTTTGTTTTAACTTGATTGATTTCAGCCCTGAGTTTGATGATTTCCTGTCCTCTACTCCTCCTGGGTGAATTAGCTTCTTTTTGTTCCAGAGCTTTCAGGTGTGCCATTAAGTTGCTAGTATAGGCTCTCTTCTGTTTCTTTTTGGAGGCACTCAGGGCTATGAGTTTTCCTCTTAGCACTGCTTTCATTGTGTCCCATAGATTTGGGTTTGTTGTGTCTTCATTTTCATTAAATTCTAAAAGGTCTTTGATTTTTTTCTTTATTTCTTCCTTGAGTAAGGTATCATTGGTAGAATATTGTTCAGCCTCCATGTGTATGTGGACTTTCTGTTGTTTTTGTTGCTATTGAAGACCACTCTTACTCCATGGTGATCCAATAGGAGGCATGGGATTAGTTTGATTTTCTTATATTTGTTGAGGTCTGTCTTGTGACCAATTATATGGTCAATTTTGGAGAATGTACCATGAGGTGCTGAGAAAAAGGTATAGTGTTTTGCTTTATGATAGAATGTTCTATATATATATCTGTTAAATCCAATTGGTCCAAAGCTTCAATAAGTTTTGTCCCTGTTTAGTTTCTGTTTTCCTGATCGGTCCATTGAGGATAGTGGAGTGTTGAGGTCCCCCACAATTATTGTGTTAGGTGCAATGTGTGCTTTGAGCGTTAGTAAAGTTTCTTTTACTAATGAGGTTGTCCTTGCATTTGGAACATAGATGGTCAGAATTGTGAGTTCTTCTTGGTGGATTTTTCTTTGACAAGCAAGAAGTGACCTTCCCTGTCTCTTTTTAGGACTTTAGGTTGAAAGTCAATTTTATCTGATTTTAGAATGGCTATTCCAGCTTGCTTCCTGAGACCATTTGCTTGTAAAATTGTCTTCCCGCCTTTTACTCTAAGGTGGTATTTGTCTTTTACCCCGAGGTGTGTTTACTGCATGCAGCAAAATGTAGGGTCCTGTTTCCATATCCAGTCTGTTAGTCTATGTCTTTTTAATTGGGGAATTGAGTCCATTGATGTTAAAAGATTTTAAGGAATAGTGATTATTCCTGTCATTTTTTATGTTATTTTTGTTTTTGAGTGGTTATCTTTTTTTGAGTTTGATGGAAGAAAGTTATGATCTTGCTTTTTCCAGGGTGTAGTTTCCCTCCGTGTATTGGAGTTTTCCTCCTAATATCCTTTGTAGGGCTGGGTTAGTGGAAAGGTGTTCTGTAAATTTGGTCTTGTCACGGAATATTTTGATTTCTCCATCTATGATGATTGAGAATTTCCTGGATATAGTAGTCTTGGCTGACATTTGTATTCTCTCAGAGTCTGCATGAGATCTGCCCAGGATCTTCTAGCTTTCATTGTCTCTTGAGAGAAGTCTAGTGTGATTCTGATTGGTCTTCCTTTATGTGTTACTTGGCCTTTTACTCTTACTGCCTTTATTATTCTTTCTTTTTTTAGTATGTTTGGGGTTTTGATTATTATGTGAAAGGAGGTATTTCTGTTTTGGTCCAGTCTGTTTGGAGTTCTATAGGCTTCTTGTATATTCATGGGCATCTCTCTCTTTAGGTTAGGGAAGTTTTCTTCCATAATTTTGTTGAAGATATTTGCTGGCCCTTTAAATTATAGATCTTCACTCTCATCTATCCCTATAATCCTTAGGTTTGGTCTTCTCATTGTGTCCTGGATTTCCTGGATGTTTTGAGTTACAAGCATTTTGCATTTTGCATTTTCTTTGACTGTGGAGTCAATGGTTTCTTTGCTATCTTCAGCATCTGAGATTCTGACTTCTATCTCTTGTATTCTGTTTTTGATATTTCCATCTACGACCCCTGATTTCTTCCCAGGGTTTTCTATCTCCAAAGTTGTCTCCCTTTGTGATTTCTTAGTTGTTTCTACTTCTGTATTTAGATCCTGGATGGGTTTGCTCAATTCCTTCACTTGTTTGTGTTTTCTTGCAATCTTTAAGAGATTTTTGTGTTTCCTCTTTCATGACTTCTGCCTGTTGACTCAATTTCTCCTGCATTTCTTTAAGTGATTTTTTTTTCATTTCCTCTTTATTGGCTTCTGTCTGTTGACCCATATTCTCCTGGAATTCTTTAAGTGATTTTTGTTTTTCCATTGTAAGAGCTTCTAACCTATTCATGTTCTGCTGCATTTCTTAAGAGATTTGTTTATGTCTTTCTTGTGTTCCTCTAGCAGCATCATCACTAGTGCTTTTAAATCCAAATCTTGGGCTGGAGAGATGGCTCAGAGGTTAAGAGCACGGACTGCTCTTCCAGAGGTCCTGAGTTCAATTCCCAGCAACCACATGGTGGCTCACAACCATCTGTAATGGGGATCTGATGCCCTCTTCTGGTATGTCCTACAGCTATGCTGTACTCATATAAATAAAATAAATAAATCTTTAAAAAAAAAAAAATCCAAATCTTGTTTTTCTGTTGTGTTGGGGTATCCAGGACTGGCTATGGTTGGAGAATTGTGTTCAGCTGCTACCATATTGCCTTGATTTCTGTTAGTAACGTTCCTACGTTTGCCTTTTTCCATCTGTTTATCTCTGGAGTTAGTTGGTCTTGTTGTTACTGGTTGGTGTTTGAAGCTCCTGTGATCCTGACATTTGGCGCTGCTTTTGTAGAGGGCTTCCATGCTCCCAAGGTGGAGACCAGAAGATTTCTGCTACTGGACTCCAAATTACCTCCTCAGCTCTGCTGAGTGGGACCCAAGTCTCCTCCCAGCTTGCTGCTGGACGTGCAATTGGCCTCCTGCCATCTCCTCCTGGTCTGCCTAGATGCTAGCTCTAGCATTTTTTTTTCAGATTTTTTTCCACACATCTGGGCTCATCTGTTAGATTTTTATGGTGACCTGGGCTCCTCTGTTGGTTCTCTATGGTGACCTGGTCAGGCCACCAGCTCCAAGATGGTGGCAGGTATTGGAGCTCTGTCTAACAACAGAATTCCCTGCAGGACTAGAGCTGGTTGGACTGCTGGAGCCTAGATGGTGGCACTCTCAGTCCACAGGGCTCTTTTTGGTTAGCTGTCCATGGTGTC
Source organism: Apodemus agrarius (assembly GCA_964023405.1). Taxonomy (NCBI): domain Eukaryota; kingdom Metazoa; phylum Chordata; class Mammalia; order Rodentia; family Muridae; genus Apodemus; species Apodemus agrarius. Next base: position 18,299,270 of record OZ030014.1, on the reverse strand, counting down.
CTGAGGCAAGATGGCGGCCTCCTCTGTAATCCAGGCACAGACTCCTGAGCAAGTTGTTGCTCTTGTGTGCAGAGACTGCCCACTGAGCTGATCTGGCTCTGGGTGCACGCAAGAGCCTGGCTGACAGGGAAGGCAATGTTAGACTTGGATTCTGTCCATGTACCTGGCCCTAGCTTCTAGCTGTCTGTAGTGCCCCAAGGCAAGATGATTTTCAAACATGTCTTATCCCCATTGTCCTGCCTGAGAAGCTAGGAAAAATATCAAGCTTACACTCTGAGGACACTAATATTCTGCTGCCCCAAGAATATGCAAACTAAAACAGAAACACTGAGTTGACCCTCCTTAGAAGGTGAACTGAGGGAAAGTCCATCCAGAGACTGCACCACCTAGAGATCCATCTCATATACAATTACAAAACCCAGAAAATATTGTGGATGCCAACAAGTGCTTGCTGACAGGAGCCTGCTATAGCTGTCTCCTGAGAGGATCGGCCAGTGCCTGACAAATACAGAGGGGCCACTCTCAGTCAACCATTGGACTGAGTACATGTTCCCCAATGGAGGAGCTAGAGAAAGGACCCAAGGAGCTGAAGGGGTTTGCAGCCCCATAGGAGGAACAACAATATGAAACACCCAGTATCCCTGCCCCCTCCCAGAGCTCCCAGGAACTAAACCACCAACTAATGAGTACACATGGAGGGACCTATGACTCCAGATGCATATGCAGCAGATGATGGCCTTGTTGGACATCAAAGAGAGGAGAGGCCCTTGGTCCTGAGAAGGAAGGATGCCCCAGTATAGTGGATTGCCAGGACAGGGAAGCAGGAGTGGGCAGATTGGTGAGCAGGTGGAGGGAGGATGGATTATGGGATTTTCAGGGGTGTGGTGGGGAAGAAACCAGGAAAGGGGACATTTGAAATGTAATAAAGAATATATCTAATTTTTAAAAAGGTTGAGCTGAATGCTTGGTTACCAGCTTTGTCATTGTAGGGAACATTAACTTGCAATGAAAAGCAGCTTGAACCAATTTTCAGGAAAACCTTGCAAGAGCTGAGAGGGAACTGAGAAGCCCCTAGGCCTGATGGCTAGCCTGCTGTGTACCAGCTGCATTTCACTGTATCTTATACTGAAATAACTCAAGTTAAGGTAATGAAGGAATAGTTTCCATTCTTTCTAGTTGTCTAGTCAAACATCTTATAAATTATAGTTTTTGAGGTATGCTTTCACAGTAGTGGCCAAAGTATTCCCATGGGGATAGAGAAAATATCTCATATCTGTAAAGCACAGTGCAGATATAATACAGGGGTAAATATGCAATACCACCATGATTCCAAACTGCCATAGGAGAGATTAAACTAGTATGTAATAATATTTACAGGTATAATTGTGAAACAAATAGGTTTATCAAATTTTGACCGGTGGCACATCCTTTGTACAACTAGCCTTCATATGTGGTTTGGTTCTTTGTGCTCATCTCTGGTTTATTATAGCCTTTTATCATCTTGAGGCTTGTATAGAATGTATTTAATCATGTATAAGGAGCATTTTAGAAATATTATAGGCAAGGATATGCTTGTGATATATGTTGAGCAAATTCTACCATAGTATGATGCGAGGTTTAAATGTTTTCTTGTCAGAAAATGGTCTAAATTCCTCTATGATGCAGTTTTGTTTTGCAAGAAGACCCCATTGTCATGACCTGTTTAGTCATTTTCTTACATCTGACTCTTCCCCTTCAGACACTAAAATGAGCTTAAATGCAGAAGTGACATTATCTGCCATTTTGCCCGTCCCCTGCCAACAGAGACAGCTTGACATTAAGTAATTTTTTCATGTTTATTTTAAAAGTCTTATCATTAAAATAACTGGCCAAGTTCCTATGAACTGGAGTGTCTCTCTATTTTACTGTTTCCAGAGAGACCATCTAGATGAAACCGGGCATGTTTAGACACAAGAACAAATAATGGCAATAGCATTTAAAAGGTGCAATAATGGAATCATATACAAAGGACAGCTCCGGCACAAAGAAGGCGGAAGTGAAAGGCTTTCCACACAAAGTGACAATAGCAAAGTTTCAAACATAAGTACAACATTTCTTGGCGAGCTGGGAACAAAGGGGCGATCCTATTAGAGCCAAAAAGAAAGACCAGGGAATGAGCAGCCTGGAAGCAAATTGAACCACACAATGATTAACTATGGGAGGTAATGCGTTTATTAATTACATAGAAATAACGAGTCCACCATGTATATAAACTATAGCAAATTATATCCTATGTGTTGAATGTGTATAATTATCTGTCACCTTTTAACAAAGCAATTTTGCTTCTGGAACAGCAAGAAGTCCAAATGAGTGGAGGCAGACCACTGAAGGTCTAATGGGGCTGCAAACTCAGAAGCGAGGACAGGGGCTGAAAATCCCTACTGCTAGGCAATGGCCATGCTAAGACTACGATAGCTTTTCTTGAAGGCCTTCAAGACATTTTCCTTACAAAACATAATGCCCAGTCATTTTCATGAGGAATGTAGTGGATGTTCTATGGAAAAAATTGGATGATTGGTGCACAGGGAAACCCAAGGCTCACCTCTGTGTCTTTACTGGCTATGGATTTTGAGTCATAACTCTAGGAAAGAGGGAAAAATGGTTTTCATCTTATATAGTCTTTCCAATGAAACAAGTAGAAAGTGCACAGGATTTGTTGGGAGAAAGGACAAATGAAAGAACTCTAGTCTTTAGATAGTTACAGTGTAGCGTGAAGGTAGTTGCTGGCCTGCTTGCAAGCATTCCCATATGCTTGATTGGAATTAGAATTACAGGCTAAAGTTTCTTACAGTTTTGGGGTAATATTTTGATCCTCTATTGGTTACAAATCTATGTTGGTGAAGGCTTAGGAAAGGTGGGAGTTGAGGTCATGGCATATTTATATAATTGCTGAATCATTTTACCTATACATAATAACATTATGTGTAAACCTGCTCACAGTGGGAGGATGGGACTGGCATCAGCTCTTCATAGAATATACTGGAACTACTGCAGCTCCTTTTTCTTCATGTTCTTCAGTCAGCTGTATGATTACAATCTACTTTCTCTTGTTCATAGTGACTCCTGTTGCCTCAAAGATGCCTGAGTTTTCCCTTCAGAAAGGAACTGATCTGGGAGATTTAAGAGAGGAGTACCAAAACAGAGAAATGGGAGGGGGTGATTGGGGAATGGGCGGAGGGAAGAGTCTTCTGGGACATATGGTGAGGGGGGAAATGGGAAAGGGGAAAGCATTTGGAATGTAAACAAAGAATATAGAAAATTAAAAAAAGTAAAAAAAAAAGATATCTACTTTCCTCCTCCACATGGTGACTGTAGATTTATTTAGGGAAGTGCTTTTGATTTATCAATTTTGGACATGACATTTTCATTGATTATTTGGAAGTTTTACATGATGCACCCCAATTACATTATTTACTTCCCAGTCTTCACAGGCCCACTGCCACACTTGTGACCTCTTGTGATATCCAGCAAAAAAAAAACAAAAACAAAAACAAAAACAAAACAAAGAAAAACCAAAAAAAAACCAAAAACAAAACAACAAAACAAAACAAACTAAATAAGAAACAGAAAATCCAAACAAGTTCAATTTATATAAATTGTCCTTATACGCACTGGAGCATGGTCAAACTCCCAGAGGTCAGCACCTAAAGGAAAACTGGGCCCTTTCCCACCCTCACCCCTGCAAGAAGCCATCAACTGTGAAAAGCCACACCTCAGCAACACTATCACAGTTTAAAAGAGTTTTTATCAATAGCTTCCTATCTAGACTGTATCTTTGGGAGCTATGGGGTGGCACAGATGCCTTCCATGTCTGTCATTCTCAATTTGGAGTCCATAGTCATTGATGCAAATGGAAAAGAAGCTTTCTTAAGGTTGACAGTCAGTAGCAGCAAGCAGCACATGGATTTCCACCTGCTCTTTGGTTACAGCAATGGCCACAGACATCAACATGGCTTCAGGTAGCAGCACAAACCAGAGATATCCCTATGGGCTTCGGTGATTTCATACTATATGTACATCAACATGGCTCCTGGTGGCACCAGGAACCACAGTATGTCTGTGTTCTCAATAATGATCTTCTAGCCTTTTCTAATGTATGAAAGAAAGCAGGCACTAATTTTATCTCCAGGACAAAGTCAGAAAGTCAAAAAAAACATTTAATATCCCAATTGACAGTCAACAAACCTGGAATCCAGCAGAGATTCAGAGTGCAACAATGTTTTAAAAATTACTGAGTGTTGAAACCCTGATTGATTGGGTAATGGTGGAAACTACCAAGCCTGAATATCTTTCTTTGATCCCCAGAGCCAACATTGTAAAAGGAGAATACAGACCTGTGCAAATTGTCTTCTTACTCCATTGAGCTTGTTATCACATAACACGCATGGATGTGTGCACATACGTGCACACATGCATTCACAAGCAAATGTAAGACTTTTTTCATTGAAAAAAATATTATAAGCTACATTTTCCTCCATGTAAATAGATGTACCAGCCCCTGTCCTATTACCTTGCAGTACTGGAGAACCTATGACCCATTTCCACCATAATACTTTATAGGACATAGATAATATAATGGTATTAAGAATCATTGCTCAGACCAAATAAGTATTTAGAATTGTAACTCTCACAGTTCTTTTATTGTGTGTTGCACAATTCATTATATCATTAAAAAATACTGTGTAAAAATAATATGAATTATGTCTCACAAAACTAGAGTTTAGGAACCTGTACATTTGGATCGTCAGTCTTATTTGCAATACTTTATTCTACAGAAATCAAGCCATTGTAACAAAATCCCATTTTAAGTTCTGTGATGTTATGACAGTATCTGTAACTTGGAATACTATTCATATTCATGCATAGATTTGCATACCATTTAATATTCTCCTGCTTTGCTTCACTCGTGATATGCTATGTAAATTGCCAGCTCAATTTTCAAACATTGTGGTAAGCATGTAGTTAGAGGCAATGATATGCCATAGCACTTACACAAAGAAATCAAAATATTTTCAGGCACACAATTGAAGACTCCTATGTGAAGGGATTTTATACTTTCATTTCAAAGTCAGTTCCCTTCCAAAGCCAGTGTATTCAAAATCAAACTGTCCAACAATTTGAAAATGCTTAGAGCTTGCTCTTTCACAATGACTGCCTCTTTTTTATTCATTAAAGAGAATTCTCATTATCTCTGATCTTATCACCACATTCTAAGAGGATTTTAAATCACATTGGGCTGTTTTAGCTCTAGTCTTTTTTTTTCTTTTCTTTTCTCTTTTTTTTTTGATATTTTGCTCACTGATTTAGAAATCCATGTGTAATTAGTACTGACTCCCTCACAATATTAGCAAAATAATTAATACAAAGAGGTTAACTCTGCAGTGAACCTTTTAGAATATGTAAATAAGTAGTTTAATGCAGAACTAAGAACTTAGAAATTATAGTGTTCAGGGGTTGGGTATGGGTCAGTCTGTTGAGTTCAAGTGTATAGTCTTTATTTCAAGTTAAAAAAAGTTATCTTCTCAAATACTTATCACTTAGTATGGTTTGAAACATCCAAATTTGTTTTGTAAAAAGTAATCTGAATTATACTATATGCTTGATTCTCAGAGCCACCCACCCTACTAAATAACACATTATTATTTATCCACTTATCTTCTGATGGAAAGAAGTGTTTTATTGTTGTTTCTTTTAGCTCCTCCAAATAGTGATTTTTTTAAAAAAAATAAAAACAGTGCAGGTTTCTTGGCAATACTGATATAAATTTTTGTGGTTTAATGTCAGATAATAGACTACTGAATCATCTGCTGGTTTTATTTCTTTTTATTTTCTACATGGACATGTTATTCTTATATTATATCCTCCTTCTCCACATTCAACTCTATTCACAACTACCCAAACTGTCCACCTCCAAACTTCCTCCCTCCCTCTACTTCTCCCTCTCTCCCTCCTTCCCTCCCCTCCCCTCCCCTCCACCCCACCTCTTCCTCTCTAGTTCTGGCTATCTTTAAACTCTGGAGAAGAGGCTGGCATTAAACTCCAGAGACTCTCCTGCCCCTGCCTCTGAGTTCCAGGATGAAAGGCCTGCACCATCAACACCTGACTTCTTCATAAATTTTTTTTAAGATTTTAATATGAATACAAATTTTCTCCCTGCCCTTTTCTCAATTCCAAGTCTTCTCATATACCTCTCCTTACTCTACTTCAAATTAATTTCTTTTATTATAACATACCAACTCAGTTTATATATGCATGATCATCAGGTGGAGCACGGTCAACCTGCCAGTGACATTTTTACAGAGAAATGATTCCCTCTTCCACTTACAAGAATCTGCTTCTGAGTTAAGGGGCATGGCATCAAGATTCCTGTCCACAAACTGCCGGAATCTGAACTGCCTTGATCTTACACAGTTTAGGTAACCACAGCTGAGTGTGTTTGTTGGTGCCTCAGCTTTATCATCTACAAAAGAATTTTTTATAGCACTTCTATCCATCTTGAAGAGCCCCATACTATTTTCCACAATGGTTGAGTTAGTTTACACTCCCTGATAATATTGATGCTACATATTGACCATCACCTGGTCACTCTCTGTCAAAGGGACCTGTTATCTTTGTCTTAATTTGCATATTTGAGTTATGCTGTTTCCATTACCATTCCAAACTTCATTCATGGACGTTGATCCAACTTACAATTTTTTTCAATCAGTGAATTTTATCTTCATGCAAGCACTTTGGTTTACAGAAAAAATGAGGGAAAATTCAGCAGTGTCTTATGTATTTGTACAGACACACAGTTCCCCACTTTTAACACACTGTATTAGTAGCATATATTGGATATAACTCACTCTCTGACATTAATGTACTGTTGGCTAGTGTTCAGATTGTTTACATTGGTACCTGCTCTCTACTGAGCTGTTTGGACCTTTGGTAACATCATGATATCCATGTTGGATCCATGATTTCTCTGTCCTGAAAATGCCAGGACCTTACTCAGCCATCTGTCCTTTGCCCCACATCTACAAAATTATTTCTGCAAATACTCCCCCATTTCCCCTTTCTATAATGCCACACAATTAGACTCAAAGATATTATAAACATTTTATTAATTTTTTAATTAAAATATGAATTTAAGTTACCTTGCTGCTTTTCTGGCCTAATAAAACTTGTTTTATTACATGTATATTATTCCAATGTATGTGTGTGGTACATTTTGATTATGCCTACACTAGTAAAGGATAACATGATGCTTTCAAGCTTTAGTTGTTATAAATAATTGTCCTCTGAATTTCGTGTTCAGAAGAGGAGTTTTAGATTTTACTGGAAAATAGCTGGAAGAGTAACTGCCAGGGAGTGTACTAAATATGATATCTTTTGCAGTTTAAGAAGTTGCTGAGTTGCATTGTGGGTATTCCAAGTTTTCTTTTGGCTAATATCCACTTATCAGTGAGTACATACCATGTGCATTCTTTTGTGACTGAGTTACCTCACTCAGAATGATATTTTTCAAGTTCCATCCATTTGCCTGTGAATCTCATGAAATCATTGTTTATAAAGCTGAGTAGTACTCCACTGTTTAAATGTATCACATTTTCTGTTTGCATTCTTCAATTGAGAGACATCTGGGTTGTTTCCAGCTTCTGGCTATTATATATAAGACTGCAATGAACATAATCAGGTATGTGTCCTTGTTATATATTGGAACCTCTTTTGGGTATATGTCCAGGAATGGTATAACTGGGTCCTCAAGTAGAAGTAATAACAATTTTATGAGGAACCACCAGACTGATTTCCAGGGTGGTTGTACCAGTTTGAAATCCCACCAGCATTGGGATAGTGTTCTCCTTTCTCTACATCCTCACAAGCAGCTACTCTTACCTGAGATTTTGATCTTGGCCATTATAATTGGTGTGAGGAATGTCAGGATTGTTTGGTTTGCATTTCCCTAATGATTAACAACTCACAGACCATATGAAACCAAAGAAGAAATAAGATCACACCAAATTATGGATGCTGCAGTCCTACTCATTACAGGGAAGGGAATAGTCTCTGGGAAGTAGAGGGACTGAGTGATCTGGGATGGAGAGAGGAGGGGAAGGGAAAAGGGGGGCAAGTTCAAATATGGGTGGAAATTGTGGAGAACTACAGAGGGTCAGGGATTTGAAAGTAGGTGTGTAGCAGTAGGGGAGGAGGGACTGGGTAGAGCCACTAGAAAGTCCCAGATACCAGGGTCCCAAGAGGTTCCTGGGACCCAACAGGGAGGATATTAACTGAAATACCCAACAAAAGGGGAGACAGAACTTGTAGAGACTATATCTACCAGCATGGCCCCCAGATGAGAGATGGGGTCACCCACCTACCTCAAAAATATAAATCCAGAAAACCTCCTGTCAAAATGAATTGCAGAGACAAAGAGTGGAGCAGAAACTGAAGGAAAGGCCATCCAGAGACTTCCCCACATAGGAATCCATCCCATCTCCTGACACCAAACCCAGACTCTATTGCTAATGCCAAGAACTGCTTACTGACAGGAGCCTGGTATATCTGTCTCCTGAAAGACTCTACCAGAGCCTGATCAACACGAATGCAGATATACACAGCCAAACATTGGACTGAATAAGGGGACCCCAATGGGGAAGTTAGGGCAAGGACTATAGGAGCTGAAGGGGTTTGCAACCTCATAGGAAGAACTACAGTATCAAACAATCAGACCACCAAAAGCTCCTAGGGCCTAAAGGACCAACAGAGAGTACACAGGGGTTCCCATGGCTCCATCTGGATATGTAGCTGAGGACTGCCTTATTTGGCATCACTGGGAGGAGAGTGCTTTGGTCCTGTCGAGCTTGATGACCCTAGACCTAGACAACTGAGGCCAGAGTGGGTGGGTGAGTAGGGGAGCACCCTCATAGGCACTAGGGGGAGGGAGGAGGGGATCAGGGCCTGTTCAGGGGAACCTGGGAATGAGGATAACACTTGAATGTAAATAAATAAAGCAACCAATAAAAGAAATGAAAAAGAAGAAGAAGAAGAAGAAGAAGAAGAAGAAGAAGAAGAAGAAGAAGAAGAAGAAGAAGAAGCTGAGCTGCCTACCTAAGTTGTATTCAGATCCAATTTGCATTCAGATCAGAAGTAGATTAGAGGTCTTGCTGTCTCAAGTGTGCACATTTGATTTGGAGTGTTTTGGATATTAGTCTCTGGAAAAGTTGTATAGAGATATCTGAGATTCTTTTAAAGGAATGTCATTAGTCACATATGCTGCTCTATATCCTTTCACATGCCCATTGGCTTTACATATATTCTAGGATGAAATGCCTGGGCCCATTTTACTAATTCATAATTAAATGTTTTATTAATGGTAAGTTTTAAGAAGTAGTAGCATATTTTAGATTTAAGCCCTTAAACATACATGTATTTAAGGAACTTTTTTTGCTTTACTGTTCATAGTTTAATTATTTTCAGAGAGCCTTTTACTGAAAGTCCATGCAGCCACAGGGGGCCATGTTTAATTCTAGGGAGCCATGTCTGGGTCCATGGTCCTATCACATCCAATGTCTGTGCTGATGTCAGAGGTCTGTGTCAAGACCAAAGGCAAAAGTGGATGCCACTTAAGGCCACGTTGTAATCCAGTGTTGAGCTCATCTTGCATATCACTGGTCACCACCATCAGGAAAGCTGGTGCCAAACTTTATCTGGGTAACACAGGAGAACTAGCTTTGTTAGTATGGAATGAGGGAGGGTGAGCTGCTCTGGCCTCTCACCAACTACAGCACTCAGGAGAGCAGGTCTCTTTTCTCATCTGGGCAACACATTAGAGCTAGCCCTGGTGGCATGGCCCATAGGGCATGAGAGGTAAAGAGCTGGCCCTGGTGGTACAGGCGCAGGGCAGCTGGTGAATTGACCAACTTAGCTTCCATCAAGGTTTCCGTCTAAGGCTCTGAGTTGGCCCACCCCAACATCAACACCATCTATGAACTGTTGGAGCAGGTGAAGGGTCAGTCCTGCAGATTCCAAGCTGCGCAAAAACAGGATGTCTGTGAGGAGTCTAAATGATGATTCAGTATTACTAGGGTAGCAGGAGTAAGAGGTCTCAAACCAAACCAATGGCTCAGTGGAATGAACATGTGCAAGTAAAAATGTGTGGTCAAATGGGTAAGCTGTATGACATTCTCCAGCATTCATGGCAAGTCTTTTTAAATTTTTGTTTATTATTATTATTATTATTATTATTATTATTAGTAGTAGTAGTAGTAGTAGTAGTAGTCTTTTTTCACAAGGAGGTTGCAAAGAAGGAGAGTACACATAGAGGGACAGAATGATGAATGGGATTGGGGTACATGATATGAAAACTCACCAAGAATCAATAACAAAAAGGTACTTGTCACATGTTAGAAGTAGAAGCCAAATTTTCGATTGACTCTTTGGTAGATAATGATATTTCTTCTATGTAATAACCTGCTTTGAGCCTGATATTATTTATGTTCCAGATTTTTAAATATTTTACCTTTTTTATGTAGGTATATGATCCAGAATGGTACCATGTAGATTTGTTATTTCTTGCACACGGATGTCTAGAATTCATCCTTTCCTGAATAGATTCACTTCCCTATGGAACACTTGCATTGTCTCTGTATTTGTATGGGTATATTTTCTCAATTCTCAATAATCTTCCCTTGATCCAAGTTGGCTGTCAAAAAAAAAAATAGTTGCATAGTAAACCCTTCCTGCCAGAGACTATTCCGTTCCTAGTTCTCAATATTGTGTTGCTTATTTTTATTTTTGGCCCTCTACAAACATTCAGGGATGTGCAAACTTTGCAATGTGAGATTTCCATTTACAAATAAATGTGTTAACCTCTCACATGGTTATGCTTAGATGAGTGTGATTTGCAGGTCACATGACCCTGGACTATTTTGTTTTTTGAATCTAAGACAAAGTGATAGATAAAACTTATCTATATAAGTTTCATTTGCATGGCTATTATATAGGAAGATCTGCCTTGACAATGGCTAATACTGTGCATATTTAAATGTGCTTAAGGAGTTTTACTACCATCTTAATTATCTATTGTAAATTATCGTATTGAACATATTTCAAAGATTGGTATAAATTTCTTTACTGAGACTTTAAGTACTATTCAGGGTACATGATGGGAGTTAGCTCTATTCTGTTTTTTTTTTGTTGTTGTTGTTGTTTTGTTTTTTTTGGTTTTTCGAGACAGGGTTTCTCTGTGTAGTCCTGGCTATCCTGGAACTCACTCTGTAGACCAGGCTGGCCTCGAACTCAGTAATCTGCCTGCCTCTGCCACCCAAGTGCTGGGACTACATGTGTGTGCCACCATGCCCAGCTTTTTGTTTTGTTTTGTTTTGTTTTGTTTCTCTATTCTGATGTTTAGTTGACATACTCTCTTTCTTTAAAAAAAAGTTCATATCAGTGATAGACAACTTGATGCCAAGCATTAGCTTCTTTTTTTTTTTATTGGATATATTCTATATTTACATTTCATTTCCCTTTTTTGGTTCTTACCCAGAGCATTTATAAATAAATTTAAATAAATAAATAAATAAACAAGTAAAACATGCATATAAATAAAAATGTACATTCCAAGAGATTACCTTGCATAAGATTCCCTTTTTGATAAGAACACAAGGTTTTCAAAGCTATCATAGCTCACAGTCTGCATTTTACCACAGTAGACACTATTTTGGTTTCATGGAAATCATGACTTTAGATATTTCAGGATAAAATCTTTAAAATAAATATTATGACCTGTAGCAAATGGAATAACAGTGTTGTATATTGAAAACACTATGAGATGAGTATTGTTATTATTTTTCTAGTCACTTTTTATCTTTTAAAAATATTTACTTTAACTTCATTTAGAAGGTGTTTAGTTGAAGTTCATACAATGTATTTTAATGATGTTTTCTTCACTCCCTGGACTTCTTCTAGATCCTCCTCACCTCGCTACTCATCATACATTGTATTCTAAGTCTCTTCCCAAACAAATAAAAAGTCAATAATTTAACAAAAAAAAAAAAAACCAAAAAACAAAAAACAAGCAAAAAACCAAAGGTGAAAATTCTGAAACAAAACAAAGATACAAAAAGCTCCAAAAATAAACTTGGAGTTAGTGTTTGTTGACCAACGATGCAAGGGCATGGAGATTTCTCTGAATATACTCAGAACTAAAGGACCATAGCAATGAAATTAATTCTTACTTTTATTGCTTGAAATTAAAGTAGAATTATGTTTTCTACCTCCCATTTTCTCTCTCCAAACATTTCCATGTGCCCCTCTATCTATCATTTACATTCATGTTCTTAATTTCTTTTATATATATTATACATTTATATATATATAATATACACACATGTGTTTGTGCATGTGTGTCTGTGATTGATATCTCAATTCTTATAGTTACATGTGTATGTGATTTTTTAAAGATCTTAATAATCTTTCTTCTGACTCTTATTAACCATAAAACATTTCCCTTGCATTTCAATCCATTTACGTTTTTGAAAACTGAGCTTATCGTTCATGTACTTCTGCCAAGTTAAGAGAAGAACGGGTTTCATACATACCACTCAGTTGCACCAGATATCAATGCCTGTCCATTGGATTAACCCTGCTCCCTTACCTTTATTATTTAGTGCTTATATCTCTCCTACTTCTAAAAACTCATATCCTCCCTAATCATAATAGTCATTCTTTTCATCTGAGTTGCCCATGCATTTATGTTTGCTCATTTTTTCTAAAGAGAAAAAAAAAAGCACATTATTTTTAAAACTTTGATAGAATTTTAAAATTGATTTTTTTCAAATAAATCCCAAACATATAGTTAGCCTATGTATGTCACTTCATATTTTTTAAGATACATAGACCATTTCTGAACCTTTATAGCATGTAGACATTTTTTCATGTAGCCAGAGGTCAATTGCACTTCTAGGTTTTTGGTGAAATTTTTTTTTACTTGTTTAAATTCAAATCAAGGCAAGAAATATTTATTGATCTTAATCACATTTCTTGGAATTCTTTTGATCTAAGAAAGTCTGCCCTTTTTTATTTTTCTTGATGATGAGTAATCATGCCCCTTTTTCTTTGCATGTGCTTTTAATTTTCACTTTTGGAGACAAGGTCTCCCAAAGTGCAGGCTGGCCTCCCATTACTCACATAGCTGAGAAACACCTTGAATTCCAGATCTCCCTGATGCCCAGTTTGCAGTGCTAGTGTTATCCCCATGGCTAACAATGCGGTGTGCAATCCAATTACCTAATTTTTTATTTGTCTATATATAGTTTTGTTCACATGGTTTCCAAATGCAAATAATCTTGGATGGCTTTGCCTATAATTAATTTCTGTGGGATGTAAATTGGGGTAAGAATTTGTTCTTAATATTATATTTTATGTCTTATTGTTCCAAAGTCAGTGACAGTTTAAATTGGCTAGAACATTCTGACATTCAACCTTGACCCTCGTATTGTAAATTCTCTAATGTCTTACATTGAGATGCCCCCAATTCATAATCAGATATAATGACTCATGTTCTTATGTGGGGGTATTAAGGCTCCACAGTGACTATTAGTGAGGAAACAAGGAGAAATCATAACAGTTGTGATGAGCCCCAGTACAGTGGGAGGGGAAGCTGGACTCAGAAAATTCTCTGAAAATTGCAGCATATACCTGGAAGTGTGTGAGAAAAGATCATTCACTGGGGCATCTATTTATGAGTTCGTAATGCCTTTTGCTCCAGGATTGAGTCTTGCCATTTTAATCTCTTACCTTTCCTACAATCTTCTTTTCCTTGTTCACTCACATTTACTTTCCAAAAATTCTTATTTTATTTTACTGGATATTTTATTTATTTACATTCAAATGTTTCCCCTCCAGAAACCCCCTGTCCATCCCCCCTCCCCTGCTTCTCTAAAGGTGCTCTACCACCCACCCAACCACTTCCACCTCACCTCCCTGGCATTCTCCTACACTGGGGTATTGAGCCTTCAAAGGACCAAAGGACTCACAAATTTTAAGTGCAGTCTTTATAATCTTCCTCCTTACGAAGCAGTCAAAATGGTGGGGATCAGAAAAAAAGACCTTAAATGCAGGAGAAGAGGAAGGAAAAGGGGATCCTCCCTCCCACATTTATTGTTTGTGGGATTGCATAGTTGTGTAACAACTATGTTAATATTTTAAGAGTGATTTATTTGTTCTTCTATTTCTTTTATGAGCATTTGTGTTTCCTTTTATGTATGTGTGTGTAAGGGTCATAGTGATGTGGATACTCTGGAAGAACAGTGCTCTTAACTACTGAGCAATCTCTTCACCCTTCACATGGTTTCTCTTGTGGATTCTAACATCAAATTCTTAGAGGTAATTATATAACCTGGAGTTACCACAGAATTCAAGAAAGAAAAAAGAGTCTGTGGGGTGACATAAAAGAAGCTATAGACAGAGGTATAGTAGGACACAGATACTATGAAGGGAGCAATAAGAAAATTGGTGACAGATATTTTTTAAATGGAGCTAGGCTACCAGGGACAATAATGTTCCCCCCCAAACCATTGACTATATAAAACCAAAATTCAGTTTCTTAGTTGGGGTTTTACTGCTGCGAAGACACACCATGATCAAAGTAACTTTTATACAGGGCAAAATTTAATTGGAGCTTGCTTACAGTTTCAGAGTTTCAGTCTATGCTCATTATGGTGAGAAGCATGGTAGTATCCAGGCAGACATGCTGCTCTAGAAAGATCTGAGTTTTCTACATCTTGATCCAAAGACAACCAAAAGGAGACCATCTCCTGCAGGCAGTGAGGAAAAGAAGATCATTCCACAGTGGGTAGAACTTGGGCATAGAAGCACTCAAATCCCACCTACATGGTCACACACTTTGTCTAACAAAGCTACACCTCCTCCAACATGGCCATATGCCAAAATAGTGCCACTTTCCATGGGCCAAGCATTTTCAAACCACCACATTCCACTACCTCACCTCCATAGTCTTGTTCAAATATATGAATTTATGGAGGCCATACCTAGCCATAACATAATGCAAAAATAAATTTAGTACCACTTCCAAAGTCCACATAGTCTATCACAATCTCTCCAATGTCTAAAAGTCCAAAGTTCAAAATTTCTGCTGAAATACTCGCAATCTCATGGCTGTTATCCCCTACAAAATTAAAATCAATCAGCAGATCACATCTTTCCCAACATTACAAGACAAAAATTAACATTCTAAAATATCATACTGAAGAATTATCTGACTAAAGCAAGACCAAAAGCCAGCTGGTCAAGCTCCAAACTATGCATCTCCAAGTCTGATGGCAAACTACTTTTGTCTGCATTGACTAAAACAGACTTCTTTTCCTTGAGCAGGTTTTGCTCCCAGTTAGAGCATTCCTCCGCAGATAGACTATGACTCTGGAATCTGCTACATTTTGGGGTATTCAAGGCAACTTTAACTTTACAATTTCTTCTTCCTATATCTGGGATCCACACATTATCCCTGGGCTCCTCTAAAGGGCTTAGGTCACTTCTCCAGCCCTGCCTATTCTATCACTCTAGGCTCTAGATGACTCCACTCCATTGCACCTGCTGTTCTTGGTCATTATCCTATGGCTCTGGTATCTCCAACATACTTGATCTCCCTCAGCAACTAAGCTTTGCCAGTAGCCCTTCATAGAAACTCTTCATGGTTCCAAGCCTCAACTTCTTTGCAGGACCCCTTCAGTTCTAGACTGTCAACTGCAAATGAGGCTGCACCTTCACCTATGATCTTTCCTGCCCTCTTATAATGATTAGCTTCACCTGCTATTCATGACCCCTTCCTGCCTTAAAATACAACACCACCGTAATGATTCTTACACATTACCAAGTTGAGGTACCAAAACAAGGTCTATCTCTGGAACACTTCTTTGTGCTCTTAAAAAACACTTCCCAGAAGATTTCAACTTAATGATTCTGGTCTCTTCTTAATCACCTCTAATGTCTTAGCTCCAGCTAATTAGCATCCTTTGTCCCAGTAACCCCTCCTATTCTTTATTCAAATGCCAGAGTCACATAGCCAAAAATGCTAAATTATTCTGCTTACTGAGAATGAAATATAGCCCCTTTGTTCCATTACATCATGTAGTGGCTATTCCTGGTTGTCAGCTTGACTATATCTGTAATGAACTACAATCCAGAATTGGAAGGCTCACCTATAATCCTAATCTGGAGGCTGGCAGATACAATTTTCTGACCTGTATCTTGGCATGGAGATCTTGAGGCATAGTGGCTTTGAATCTCAGGAGATTAAGACAGGAAGGTCGCAGAGTTCAAGGACATCTAGGACAAAGTAAATTCCAGATCCAGGCATCATGGCGCACACCTTTTATCGTGGCCACACTGTCTGCTGGAAACCTACATAAGGACATTGGAAGAAGGAAGATTCTCTCTTCTTTGCCTACTTGCCTTGTTGGACTGAGAAACTGCTTGATTCTTCAATGTCCATTCACAGCTGCTGTTGACCATTGTTGGGGAGTTAGACTACAGACTGTAAGTCATCAACAAATTCCCTTACTATATACAGACTACCCATAAGTTTTGTGACTCTAGAGAACCCTGACATCATCACCAGCTTTGTATTTCCTGACTACTTCAATGATTAAACTTGGCTGTCCTGGAACTTGCTCAGTAGATGGACTTGGAACTTAAAGACCTACATGCTTCTCTCTCCGGAGTACTGGGATTAAAGGCCTAGACTATCGGTACTGGACCTAAGCCTTTCTTTCCCTTTTCACAAGATCTTTATGAGTTCTGAATTGCAATTCATTCCATATATAGTCAAGACAACCAAGAATTGCTATTACAATTGCTGCCTCTTCAATTTGATATACAATCATATCTCTTTATATATCCAAATGGAACCAATAAGCCAGTCACTATAATGTCTGACATACAACTGCCCCTGTTCAACTAGAAACTCATAAATACTAAGGTTAACTGGGTAGAATCTAGTCTCCAAGTCACCATTCCCTTAGTTCCATTTAACATTCTTGAACACAGGATTTAGCTCTATTGCATTTTCTGGTACCCCTTTAATACTTAAACCATACATATTTTACTTTCCTTTCTAAGCTCGCCATGCTTGATCAAAACACTTTTCAGAAGCGACACAGGATAGAGTCCAAAATGGGTTGTTTTTAGAATTCTCCTTTTTAATGCTGTTAATATGAATCTCTTCAACATAGCCTTAGGCAAACTCTTTGGACAATGGCAAAACCAAGCCACATTCTTTACCATAATATCACAAAAACAATCTCTAGGTAATATATTAAAATTTTTCTCCTCTGAAACATCTTGAACCAGACCTTTACATTTCAAATCACCCTCACTACATCTGTTTTCTATATTCCTACTAGGATGGCCCATTAGGCCCCACTTAGAGCTTCCCACTGCTTTCCAAATCCAAAGTCCCAATGCCACATTCCTCAAAACAAAAACTTTTTCAGGGCTATCACAGCAATGTACCAGGCCCTGGTACCATCTCCTGTCTTATGGTTTTATTGCTGTGAAGAGACACTATGACCAAGAAAATTTTATAAAGGACAATACTTATTTGGGGCTGACTAACAGCTTCAAAGATTCAGTCCTTTATCATTATGGTGAGAAGCATGACCTTAAGAAATGTTCAACATCATTAGTCATTAGAGAAATGCAAATCAAGACAACCCTGAGATATCGCCTCAGACCAGTCAGAATGGCTAAGGTTAAAAACTCAGGAGACAGCAGGTGTTGGCAAGGATGTGGAAAAAGAGGAACACTCCTCCATTGCTGGTGGGATTGCAAGCTGGTACAACCACTCTGGAAATCAGTCTGGCAGTTCCACATAAAATGGCATGACACTTCCAGAGGATCCTACTATACCACTCTTGGGCATATACCCAGAGGATATACCCAGAGGATTCCCCAGCATGCAATAAGGACATATGCTTCACTATATTCATAGCAGCCTTATTTATAATAGCCAGAAGCTGGAAAGAACCCAGATGTCCATCAATAGAGGAATGGATACAGAAAATGTTGTATATTTACACAATGGAATACTATTCAGCAATTAAAAATGATGAATTCATGAAGTTCTTAGCCAAATGGTTGGAACTGTAAAATATCATACTAACTGAGGTAACTCATTCACAAAAAAACACACATGGAATGCAGTCAATGATAAGTGGATATTAGCACAGAAGCTCAGAATACCCAAAACACAACATAAAGATCAAATCATTCCCAAGAAGAATGAAGGAGGAGAGGGCTGGGGTCCTGGAAAGGCTTGATGCAACATTGTAGGGAATTACCAGAACAGAGAAGTGGGAGGGGGTTGATTGGGGAACTGGCAGAGGGAAGAGGATTTATGGGACTTAGGGGTAGAGGGGAATTGGCAAAGGGTAAATCATTTGCAATATAAACAAAGAATATAGAAAAAAATAAATGGTGAGAAGCATGGAAGTATCCAGGCAGATACGGCACTGTAGAAAGAGCTGAGTATTCTACATATCGATCCAAAGGCAGGCAGATGGAGAGTGTCTACTGCAGGCAGACAGGAGGACCTCATTGCCCAGTGTGTGAAGCCTGAGCAGAGAAACCCACAAAGCTACACCTCTTCCAATATGGCCGTACATCCTAATAGTGCACCTTCCATGGGTCAGGCATATTCAATCAACTATACCCAGTGACAGGCGTAGGATATTTCCCACTGAGTTGGTAGTTGGTGGAGTCCAAGAAACTTCCAAAACTATATTGCTGTTATTCTTAGTTACCAATACATACATTACCCACAATACAATGTACTATTACTGAAGATAACACATAATTTTTAAAAACTTTTTATTGATCTTCATGAGTTTCACATTATGCATCCCATTTCTGCTCATCTACAAGTTTTTTTATATATACCCTTTACCCTTGCATCCTCCTTCCAATAACACACACACACACACACACACACACACACACACACAGAGAGAGAGAGAGAGAGACAGAGACAGAGACAGAGACAGAGACAGAGACAGAGAGACAGAGACAGAGAGACAGAGAGAGAGACAGAGACAGAGACAGAAACAGAGAGACAGAGAGAAAAGCACAGAGAATATCTCATTGTGGCAGGTGTAGTATGTCACAGTGTGCCCCACAGTCTATTCCTCTATCCACACATTTTCACTAGCTAATGTTCCGTGCAATCAATGAGTCATTGATGTGGCTCGAGATCTTTCTTTGTTTCTTTCTTTGTTTCTTTCTTTGTTTCTTTGTTTCTTTCTTTGTTTCTTTCTTTGTTTCTTTCTTTGTTTCTTTCTTTCTTTGTTTCTTTCTTTGTTTCTTTCTTTCTTTGTTTCTTTCTTTGTTTCTTTGTTTCTTTCTTTCTTTCTTTCTTTCTTTCTTTCTTTCTTTCTTTCTTTCTTTTTAGTGATATCATCCAT
The DNA here is from genome assembly GCA_964023405.1 of Apodemus agrarius. Taxonomy (NCBI): domain Eukaryota; kingdom Metazoa; phylum Chordata; class Mammalia; order Rodentia; family Muridae; genus Apodemus; species Apodemus agrarius. The sequence goes on along the minus strand of OZ030014.1, from coordinate 18,279,777 downwards.
ATTGGATCTTCATTGGGATTCTGCCTGGCTATCCTGTTGTGTTGATGCCCCATATCCTGGATGTCCTACGGGGTCTATCCATTTGCAGATGATATAGATTCTGCTGTGGGCCAACTCAGAGAGCCAGATCTGAGCCTAGGTGATATCTCAGGTGGTCAGCATGCCAGCTCTCCGTATCTGCATCACCAGGGTGAGCTCTCCAGCACTTTTCTAGCTAAGCTACCCAATGCCACCATTAGCAGAAGCTAGGGTTGGCTCTCCTGCTCTCACACCCTTGTGGCTTGCTCATCTGCACCTGTGCTGGCACAGCTAGCTCCACAGTATGTCCCAGTCAAGACATTGGGCTCATTCTCGTAAATGCTGCAGCGGGTAAGGGGTTGGGTCTGCTCTCCCACTCTCAAATCATTTGGAGCTGTTTTACAAGGGCCATTGCGAACAGGGCCACCTCCACTGCAGGGCCTGCTTTCCTGAGTAACACAGCCTGAGACAGTGCAAGAAGATCCCATTGCCTTCATTGGCAGAAGCAGGGTCAGTCTTTCCTTCTCCTATGCTCTTAGCGCAAGCTCTCCTGATTCTGATATAATCAATATTGAATCCTCATTGGGATTCCCCCTGGTTATCCTATTATGTTGTTGCCCCGTGTCATGGTTATCCTGATCCTGCTGCTTTGGATAAGCAGGACTGGTCTTTCACATGTTCTAACCATCTGCAGATGATGTAGTTGGGGGTACCCCAACTCAGAGTCCTGGATCTGGGTATGAAAGTAGCAGGGAGGACATCACCCTTGAATCCACATCACCTTTGTACCCCCAAAGAATGGCAGGGCCAGCTCTCGCATGGTCTCACCCTCAGGGCTAACTTACCTGTACCTACTTCACCAGGGTCAGCTGGACTGTGCTGCCCAGGAGAGGTGCAGTGACAGCTCTCCTGAGTGCTGCAGGGAGTGCAGGGGAAGAGGAGGGAAAAGCATCATCCTGAGGGCCTGAGGGAGAAGGACTAGGAAATCCAGCCCTACCACATATAACTCTCATTGTATACTACAGTGCTATGCACTCTGCCAAACGCCAGAGCACAGCTGTGTTTCATAACCTCCTATGTCCTCACTATGCATTCATATTGACACTCAACATGAGCCATTACATGTGTCTCTTTGATAACTCTGGTAAATCTTTGTGATGCCATTAAAATGGGATTGCAAAAGACAGGTCATAATTTCTTGGGAACTGAATTTGTTTCAACAACATATTTCACAGGTAGAATTCTTTCCATTCTTTTGTTACCACAAAGAACAACCTTGCATGTAAGATTGCATTAAATGTGCCATGTACTGGGGCTAAATTTTTCCAGCTGTTTAGGATTGTTAAATCAATAGACAAATGCACATTTATTTTGTTTCCTAAATTGCTTTATTTTTGCTTTCTGTTCATGTATAGGAATTAATATCTCCCTCTTGTGTTAGGTACTTTTCTGTTGCTGTGGCAAAATACCATGACCAGAAGCAATTTAAGGTTGAATGTTTATTTTGACTTATGGTTGCAGAGGAAGACCCATAAGGGCAGAGGAGCCATGGAGGCAGGCAGCCAAAAGAAGCAGCTGAAAGATCAAAGCTCATAGGAAGCAGAAAGAACACACTGGGAGAGTAGTGAGGCTACAAACACTCTAAGCCAGCCCTAATTAGTCTACCTCTTCTGATAAGGCTATAGGACTATAACATCCCCAAACAGCATCAACAATCAGAGACTGAGAGTTCAAGTTACGTTAGTTCATTTAGAACATTTCCCATTCAACCCACCAAACACTAAAAACACACTAAAAGCAGACTGACAAACTTTTGGTTACTGTAATTTGCTGAAACCCAGCAATCTTCTTTTTCTATTTTTATTAGATATATTCTTTATTTACATTTCAAATGTTGCCCCCTTTCCTGGTTTCCCCCCAAATATCCCCTAACCCATCCTCTCTCCCCCTGTTCACCAATTAATCTGTTCCCGCTTCCCTGTCCTGGTATTTCTCTACACTGCTGCATTGAGCCTTCCCAGGACCAAGGGCCTCTCCTCCTTTCTATGTCCACCAAGGCCATCCTCTGCTACATATGCTACATATGCCATAGGTCCCACCATGTGTACTCTATGGTTGATAGTTTAGTCCCTGGGAGCTTTGGGAGTACTGGGTGGCTCATATTGTTGTTCCTCCTATGGTACTGCAAACCCATTCCACTCCTTGTGTCCTTTCTCTAGCTCCTCCATTACGTATCCAGTACTCAATTCAATGACTGGATGAGATTTCACCCTCTGTATTTGTTGTGCTTGAAATACCCAAGGCACAATTCATAGATAAAATGAATATCAAGAAGGAAGAACAAGTGTGGATACCCTGGTCCTTCATAGAAGGGGAAACAGAGACAAAGGGTGGTGCAGAGTCTGAGGGAAAGACCATCCAGAGATTGCCCAACCCAGGGATTCTTCCTGTATACAGTTACAAAACCCAGACACTCTTGTGGATGCCAACAAGTGTTTGCTGCCTGGAGCCTGATAAAGCTGTCACCTGGGAGACTCTACCTGTGCATGAAAGCCAGCAATCTTATCTTGTTTTTGTTTTAACCAGAAGAATTTTACACTGAATTTTTCTAGCTGAACAATGAATTATAAACTTTTATTTATAGTGCAATTGTATTACAGTCCAAATTAATTTAGCAACTATAAGCAAACTTTTTCTAAAGAATATTTGTTATCATTGTGTATGCATGATTTGTGTAGGGTCTCACATGAAGACATAGATTTAGGTCAGAGGACAACACTGTGGACTTAATTCTCTCATTTGAAATTTATGAGTGTTCCAGGAATTTAAATCAGGCATCCAGCTTTGCATGTCATCTTGATGTTCACACATCTTGATGTCCCCCCACATTAACAGTACTTTGAAGTTGGTATTATGTACAGGAGTACAATGTGTCTAACTACTTATTTAAATCAACAAATGCATTTTTCTGAAAGTGGTACATTTCTGGTTATTTTTGTGCCTATTAAATTTGAAGTTTGCCACTACTTTATACAATACCCTTTAATCAATCATGTTATGCTGCTAATTATTTCTTCAGTGATAATGCAATTTATTTTATTAAAATATTATTTTTCTGAAATATTTCATAGGCTTTTATTCCAGAAAAAAACTTTGACTGACTCTTTATTGTTTCTATTGGCTTTGTAAAGAAACAGTCAATGATAGTCTAACATGATGCTACTAATAGTGATTCCTCACTAACATTAATAGAATTAACTATAACTTTTATCATATATTATGCTAGATTTTGAGGTTGCTGTATATGTAATATTCTTCTTCATATGATACTGAATGTAATTATTTTGAATTAACTAACATGACACATTGGCTTAGTAGATTTCACAAAAATTATATTTTTATTTATTTGTATTGATGACCCAAATTTGGGTGACCATGTGTTTGTTTTAATTCAATTTCTCCTTTGTGGTTCTCATAATATAACTGGATTTATTTTTTGTTATGTTTTGTTTTGTTTGTTTGTTTGTTTTGCATGTTTGTTTTTCTTTTCCATAATAAGGAAAGCATTTCAAGACAGAGTGTACTTCTAGGCAACCTCAGGGGGCTGATTGGGGAACAGGTGGAAGGAAGAGGGCTTATGGGACTTATGAGGAGGGGGAAAATGGGAAAGGGAAAATTATATGGAATGTAAACAAAGAGTATAGAAGATAAAAATAATAAAATAAAACATTTCTGTCTCTGCCCTGACAGAAAATGACAAAAAAGTTAATAAATAAAATTTTCTTACAGTGATTTTTTTGTGTAACATTCAAGATATCTTGCTATAAATACTGTTTGTCTTTGCAAATTGTTCCTAATTATTATCTTGCCAGAATTTTGTGTAGCTGACTGTAAATGCATACAACTACTGAGAATAGTTATGAGCAACTTCTACTGATTATGATAAGTAACTATATAGTGTTAAACTCTATAGTGATTAAACTTCAAGTACTTGTGAGTTTTGCATTCTATTTTGACAGTCTGCAAACACAAAGAAAAGGCAAAAAAGCGTAGAAAAAGACACAATCTAATAACTTCAAGACCTGACAGCATGTTTAAAACAGAGAGCCAGTCTGTCTTTGTCCAATGATGGGGCTATCTGTAAGCCTGCTACATAGTACTTATTGTCCCCCCCCCCAGTTTTGTTCTCATAGTAGAGATTTATGCTCCTTACTTTCGCATCTCAAGAGACAACAAGTGCTGGTGAGGATATGGAGAAAGAGGAACACTCCTCCACTGTTGGTGGGATTGCAAAATGGTAAAACCGCTCTGGAAATCAGTTTGGCTGTTCCTCAGAAAATTGGGCATGTGACTTCCAGAGGACCCTGGCATACAACTCCTGGGCATATACCCAGAGGATTCCCCTGCATACAATAAAAACACATGCTCCACTATGTTTATAGCAGCCTTGTTTATAATAGCCAGAAATTGGAAGGAACCCAAATATCCCTCAAAGGAGGAATGGGTACAGAAAATGTGGTATATTTATACAATGGAATACTACTCAGCAATTAAAAATAATGAATTCATGCAATTTGTAGGTAAATGGTGAGATCTGGAAAATATCATCCTAAGTGAGTTAACCCAATCACAAAAGAATACACATGAAATGCAATCACTGATAAGTGGATATTAATGAGCCCAGAAGCCCTAAATGCTTAAGGCACAATTAGCAAGTCAAATGATTCCCAAGAAGAAGAAAGGAGAGGACCCTGGGCCTGAAAAGGTTGGATCCAGTTTTGTAGACCCAGAACAGAGAAATTGTGTGGGGGGGGAATGATTGGGGAATTGTTGGGGGGAGAGGAATTATGGGACGTATGGTGGGGGGGAACTGGGAAAGGGGAAAGCCTTTGGAATGTAAACATAGAATATAGAAAATAAAAATTAAAAAAGAAAAAAAAAGAAAAAAAGTCATACACAGAATCTCACATCTCATTGTCCTCTGTACATGACTTTGTACCTGTACATGATTTTGCCTTGAAGCCAATGTGGACTTTTCATACTTTCTGACAGATTACATCATTGTCTTACAAATCATCTTACAAATGCAGGTCTTCCTTGGGCATCAGCATTTTCAAGCTTTGTCTTAGTTAAAACTACAAAGCAAAACAACAAAGACAGCCTGTTTTCAGTTTAGCAATGGAAATTGTCAGTCACTTGGAACTTTCATGATTGACAGCTAACTAAAGGCATGAAACTCATCTTCACCTTCTCTTTAAAAGCATCTCTATCTATGTCAGAGGAAGTCTTCTAGAAGATCCTCAATACTTTTCCTTGTAAGGCAAAACCCGTATTGCATTTCAAGAATAAAAAGAAAATCCGTAATTGATAAATATGCAAGCTCACACATCTGTAAATAAAAATTTTATCATGCCAAAGGGTAGATTCATTTTGAATTTGACATAATCCTCTCCTGCAATTCATAGCAAAGGTATCTGTCTGGGGCCAAGTCCACTCCCTACTGCATTCATTAACCAGGGAGAAAGAGTCTCAGATGAAACTTTCATGTCAGCAAGGTATCAGAGATTCATCACAGTTTGCAGCTTGACTTCATGTTGACAGATGGCAAGTCTGTGATCTTTCGTACTATTAACTTGCAAGCTTTAAAGTCACCTATGACTATGGTCTCAGTAGCCTTACTTTTAAAGTTACATACAAGAATCATTGTGATTTGTGACACTTATTTTCAAAAGATTATCCTTAATCTGCTTTTTAATTGTATATTTGAGGGAAATTTTTGCCTTCCTCATAGCATTTAGGTTTTAATCTTTAGATTTTTAGCTTAACACTTTTTAGCAAAAGTAGTGAGGAATCTTTATTTTTGAAATCAAAAATTGGCTTGCATGCTCACATATTAAAATCTAAGGAAAGTTCTGTGGTTAACAGCCATCCAGAGTTACTGCTTATAGTTTGTTTCATAGGACTTTGTAAGGAATTGCTGTAAATATATTAGCTAAAACTCTTGCCATGGCACACAAAATACAAAATTTTACCCTTTTGTTTTACTTCCTCTGTTGATCTCAATAAAATGACTCTTGAGTCTGCCACAGCAGTCACACGTGCTAAATTTCTTCTGTGTTCACAATTACGTTTATTTAGTGTGTGAATTCAATGATGAAGCTATGCCTCATTTTCTGTTTTCCCCCTCTCCAATGATTTTCTCCAGCTGCTCCTTGTTGAGGGTATTGTTCTCTTTGCAACAGGAAGGAATATCCACCCACTTCAGTTTGAAGTGTTTTATTAATGTCAACCAAGGATGCAAAACAGTAAGCTTCAATGCTGTTTGGAGATGTGGAATTCTCATCATCTCTAGCCTCCCTTTCTTCTTCTTCTTCTTCTTCTTCTTCTTCTTCTTCTTCTTCTTCTTCTTCTTCTTCTTCTTCTTCCTCTTCCTCTTCCTCTTCCTCTTCTTCCTCTTCTTCCTTCTCCTCCCCCTCCTCCTTCTTCCCCTCTTACTTCTCCCCCTCTTCCTCCTCCTTTCTCCCCCCTCTCTCAGGGAAGTGGATATATTGAACATTTTGCTATTACGAACCATCCATATTTAAACAAAACTTCTCACTAAATATTTGAAATAAACTTACAGATGGTGTGTACTATTTTGTACATGTATGTGTACATGGTCATGTGGGAATAATAATAATCTTGAGATGTCAATACGTTACTAAATACTACACAAACAATTCACAATGTGAATGAAATTAAATTCTGCCAGTTCTCATAATTCACACTTTTACCACCACCTTGTGATGAATGACATCTTGTATGTTCATTGCTGGTCTTCCCCTATACATATGAGCCCAGCTAGGTATGGAGGCTAAAACGTTTGGATAATGGCCCTTCTAAACACCAGGGAGCTGTATTATGTCTTATATCTTAGATGTGAACTATTAGAACTACCTTCACAAAGTTTTGGTTCTATAAGGCACGTGCCAAGGAAGAAAGGCCAGATTAAAATTTTCTCCCATAGTGGAAGCTCTAACACCTAGCAGGGACTCCACATTTTCATTGGTCATAAAGACTTAGGACCTTGTTTCTCTAATAAACAGGTTTTTGCTTTTGTCTTCAGTTTTTAAGCTGTTTTTAATTCAATTCCCATAGATTTTGAAAGCTATGCATATTGTACTCTCATAACTCTTATTCTGCTAAAGTTAGCATGGACCAGTTTCTGGAATTTACAACTGAGAAAATGAATTAATATAAGGTGATAAATTAGATTTATGATGCTTTGAGTCAATATTAGATCAAAGAGGTATAATAAATATAAGTGACCTTATTACCTCTATCCCTATTGATCATTATATGCAATATATAATATTAAAGAATGAAATCACAAAGTCATAACAGCATCCCATTATTCCCATTGTGCTGATGAACAAACAAAGCTTTTGTTCTTTTTGATTTTCCAACTTAGACTATGAAAAATGGAAGTTAAACACAAAGTTAAAGAGTTTGTAATAATTCCTGTGCTTGAGGATACTAGGAGAATTCATGTTTTGATTGATTGATTGATTGATTGATTGATTGATTGTTGGATATTTTTTATTTACACTTCAAATGTTATGCCCTTTCCTGGTTGCCTGCCCCAGAAACTCACTATCCCATCCCTCCTCCTTCTGCTTCAATGAGGGTGTTCCCCACCCACCCATTATGTTTTAAGGTTATATAGTAATCTTAAACACCAGCAACATATTACATTAACATTGAACTGATGAGTTATAAGAGAAAGATATGTTATTTTTATCTTCAATCTTTTCTCAAAATAGAAAATAAAGAGATAAAACATGAATTGATGAAAAGCAGCATTAAAATAATTTACTAAACTGTTGGGATTTTCAAAATGATAAACCATAGTAATTGCTATGAAATAGTGGTGTGATGGTGCATGTGTCCTCTCTACATGTTGTGTGACAGGCATTTAAGGATGGCCAGATACCATGGTAGTAAAGTTTTACTTGTTTTATTATAATTTTTAAAGTTTACCCTTCTCCTTTCTTCCTCCAAACTATCTCATGTTATTCTTCTTGCTCTCTTCAATATTCATGACCAGTTTCTCCTTAAGGTACACCTAAACATTAAAAAGGTGCATCTAAACAGGCACATCTTAACATAAAAAAAAATCCTCATCCTTTGTTTATGATTGAAAACGTCAATTCAAAAATGACATTTCTAGGTGCAATGAATAATTTCTTATTTGAAAGAACTACACTTAACATCAAACAAACAAAAACTTGGAAAAAAGTAAAGGTATTCAGTTTTCCTTACTAAGTACTACTAGTTAATTGTTTTGGTCTTTCCTAAAACAACACACTAAACTTACTCAATGAAGTAAACATGGGGTTACCTATATTAGCATATTCTCCTTGTACTTTGTGAAATAATAAGCTAAACTGTGTTCATCTTCCAGTCCACTGTGAATTTTTGATTCCTAGGTTCTGTCATGAGCGGCTAACTTATTAGATGTTACAGACTAGGGTATTGTACTCAGTATTAAGCCTATAATGAGCACATCTTTTATCTGATACCCTACATAATTGTCATAATTACCCTTACTCTCATAATTTGAATAATCTCATCTAAGTAATAAGATCAAGATCACAAACTTCATGGATAGCAGACATATTTGCTCTCTTATACAATTTACATAATGACATATTCATATTCTGTATTTATACCTCAGGACAAATCCAAATGGAGAAGAATGACAGGGTGCCTTAGTTGAGTCATTAGGAAATTATTTATGCTCATGGATTGGCGGGATCAATATAGTAAAAAGTGGCCATCTTGCTAAAAGCAATCTACAGATTCAATGCAATCCCCATCAAAATCCCAAATCAATTCTTCATAGATCTAGAAAGAACAATTCTCAAATTAATCTGGAGTAACAAAAAAACCCAGGATAGCTAAAACTATTCTCTACAATAAAAGGACTTCTGGGGGAATCAATATCCCTGACCTCAGGCAGGACTACAGAGCAATTGTGTTAAAAACTGCATGGTATTGGTACAGTGACAGGCAAGTAGATCAATGGAAAATAATTGAAGACCCAGAAATGAACCCACAGAGTTATGGTCACTTGATCTTTGATAAAGGAGCCACAACCATCCAGTGGAAAAAAGATAGCCTTTTCAACAAATGGTGCTGGTTCAAATGGAGATCAACATGCCGAAGAATACAAATTGACCCACTCTTATCTCCTTGTACTAAGATCAACTCCAAGTGGATCAAGGACCTCCACATAAAGCCAGACACACTGAAACTAATAGAAAAGAAACTTGGGAAGACCCTGGAGGACATGGGCACAGGGGGAAAATTCCTGAACAGAACACCAATAGCTTATGCTCTAAGATCAAGAACTGACAAATGGGACCTCATAAAATTACAAAGTTTCTGCAAGGAAAAGGATTCTGTCAGAAGGGCAAAATGGGAACCAACAAATTGGGAAAAAATCTTCATCAACCCCACATCCACAGAGGGCTAATATCCAATATACACAAAGAACTCAAGAAGTTAGATCCCAAAGAACCAGATAACTCTATTAAAAGTGGGGTACAAAGCTAAACAAATAATTTTCACCTGAAGAAATTTGAGTGGCTGAGAAGCACCTTAAGAGATGTTCAACATCATTAGTCATCAGGGAAATGCAAATCAAAAAACCCTGGAATTCCACCTCATACCAGTCAGAATGGCTTAGATTAAAACTCAAGAGACAACAGGTGCTGGCGAGGATGTGAAGAGGAACACTCCTCCACTGTAGGTGGGAGTGCAAGATGGTACATCCGCTCTGGAAATCAGTCTGGCATTTCCTCAGAAAATTGGGCATGACACTTCCAGAAGACCCTGTCATACCACTCCTGGGCATATATCCAGAGGATTCCCCTGCATGCAATAAAGACACATGCTCCACTATGTTCATAGCAGCCTTATTTATAACAGCCAGAAGTTAGAAAGAGCCCAGATGTCCCTCATAGCAGGAATGGATATAGAAAATGTGGTATATTTATACAATGGAATACTTCTCAGCAATTAAAAATAATGAATTCATGCAATTTGTAGGTAAATGGTTGGATCTGGAAATTATCTTCCTGAGTGAGCTAACCCAATCACAAAAGAATACACATGAAATGCAGTCACTGATAAGTGGATATTAATGAGCCCAGAAGCTCTGCATACTCAAGGCACAATTAGCAAATCAAAAGATTCACAAGAAGAAGGAAGAAGTGGACCCTGGTCCCGAAAAGACTGGATTCAGTTTTGTTGGAGCATACCAGAACAGAAAAATGGTGGTAGGGGGTGATTGGGGAATGGGCAGCGGTAAGAGGACTTATGGGACATATGGTGAGGGGGGACTGGGAAAGGGGAAAGCCTTTGGAATGTAAACAAAGGATATAGAAAAGAAAAAAAGATAAAAAGGAAACTATGTACACATTGAAGACTTCATTCAAAATATTACTATTAATAACCACTATTTTGTGTGGTTTAACTCAATTTAACAAATATGATAAATCACAACTTTAAAAGAATAATCATATATTACTTTTTCATAACTTAAACATTAATCAGATGTAGGCTTTTATATAATATACGTTAGAAATATGAATTCAAATTTTTAGTTTTAACCTGCTAAAGGCAAAAGAATAAATAAGTTGTCTGCTCCCTTCTTGTGATAGCAGGATCTAAAATCACTTGGAGTTCCAAAAGCAAGTAAACTCACATGTTTGAGTTCTGCTCATGAATTTTCTATTATTTTTTGATAATCGCTTCTATTACATTTTATATGTACGTGGTTATCTTTACAAATATGAGGAAATTGATATTATAATTTTGATTCAACATATTTAATCCTAAAAATGCTTTAAATATCTGATAACATAATCATCTGTTGAAAAAAGAATTGGCTTGTTTCTCTTTTATTTGCAGATATTGGAGCATTATTCTGTACATAACAGATTTCATACAAATCTAATATATTCTGTTGTCTTCAGCATTTATATTTTCAAAAGGTGCTTTTCACAGGCAGCTGACAAGTGCTCATCATTCTTTCAAACATCACCAACTATAAATATTGCAGCACTAATAATCATGGATGTAAAAATATCAGATGATTCATGATTATTTGATGTGACATATTTACAATGTAACAAAGATGGACATTAAGCACGTGAAAAACAAATTACTAGCTCAGGCATCATATGTAAGGGATATGCTAGCTAAATGGATTTTTGATGATATAAATATTAGGCAAAAGGGAGGAAAAGGTATTGATTTTTTCTCATGTCTTGAGATTATAAACTATTTCTCCATACATGAAATGAGTACTGCTAGATACTTATTTCACAAATAATTTACCAAAAAAAATCAAATAAAAGAAAGAAATATCTCTTAACACAAAACAATATCAACAACACCAACAACCCTTGCTGTCTTCTCTGTGAAGTTAAAAATCATGGTGGTGTGTGGTTTAAGCACTCTGGAAGATATCTAAATGAGTTTAGAACCCACTGCAATATTTCAGGAATAACAACATATATCATTACCTTGTATGGTGGGTTTATATTAAGTTGCTAAATTTTGTGTTGCCATCAATAAAAATCAAGTCAAATGGAGATGCTTTGTGTAGAGACTCAAAATTTCAAAGATAAAATCATGTATCAACCAAAAGTCATCAAAAGAGACACAGAAGGTCACTTCTTGCTAGTCAAAGGAAGAATACACGAAGAAGAACTCACAATTCTAAACATCTACGCTTCAAATGTAAGGGCACCCTCATTCGTAAAAGAAACTTTACTAAAGCTCAAAGCACACATTGCACCTAACACAATAATTGTGGGGGACCTCAACACTCCACTATTCTCAATGGACCGATCAGAAAACAGAAACTAAACAGGGACACAGGGAAACTCATTGAAACGTTGGACCAATTGGATTTAACAGATATATATATAGAACATTTCATCCTAAAGCAAAAAACTATACCTTTTTCTCGGCGCCTCATGGTACCTTCTCCAAAATCAAACATATAACTGGTCACAAGACAGACCTCAACAAATATAAAAAGATTGAACTAATCCCATGCCTCCTATCGGATCACCCTGGAGTAAGAGTGTACTTCAATAGCAACAAAAACAACAGAAAATCCTCATACACGTGGAGGCTGAACATTATTCTACTCAATGATACCTTAGTCAAGGAAGAAATAAAGAAAGAAATCAAAGACTTTTTAGAATTTAATGAAAATGAAGGTACAACATACCCAAATCTATGGGACACAATGAAAGCAGTGCTAAGAGGAAAACTCATAGCCCTGAGTGTCTCCAAAAAGAAACCGGAGAGAGCATACACTAGCAACTTAATGGCACACCTGAAAGCCCTAGAACAAAAAGAAGCTATTTCACCCAGGAGGTGTAGAAGACAGGAAATCATCAAACTCAGGGCTGAAATCAATCAAGTTGAAACAATGAAAACCATACAAAGAATCAACAAAACCAGGAGCTGGTTCTTTGAGAAAATCAACAAGATAGATAAACCCCTCGCCAGACTTACCAAAGGGCACAGAGACAGTATTCAAATTAACAAAATTAGAAATGAAAACGGGATATAACAACAGAAACTGAGGAAATTAAAAAAATCATCAGATCCTACTATAAAAGCCTATACTCAACACAACTGGAGAATTTGGAGGAAATGGACAATTTCCTAGACAGAAACTAAATACCAAAATTAAATCAGGATCAAATAGATCATCTAAACAGACCCATAACACCCAAAGAAATAGAAGGGGTCATAGAAAGTCTTCCAACCAAAAAAAGCACAGGACCAGAAGGTTTTAGTGCAGAATTTTATCAGACCTTCAAAGAAGTCCCAATACCAATACTCTTCAAACTATTCCATAAAATAGAAACAGAAGGAACACTACCCAACTCATTCTATGAAGCCACAATTACCTTGATACTAAAACCACAGAAAGATCCAACTAAGAAAGAGAACTACAGGCCAATCTCCTTATGAATATTGATGCAAAAATACTAAATAAAATACTTGCCAACCGAATCCAAGAACACATCAAAATGATCAATGACCATGATCAAGTTGGCTTCATCCCAGGGATGCAGGGATGGTTCAATATACGGAAATCCATCAACGTAATCCACTACATAAACAAACTCAAAGAAAAAAAAACACATGGTCATATCATTGGATGCTGAAAAAGCATTTGACAAAGTTCAGCATCCCTTCATGCTTAAAGTTTTGGAAAGAACAGGAATTCAAGGCCCATATCTAAACATAGTAAAAGCAATTTACAGCAGACCAATAGCCAACATCAAAGTAAATGGAGAGAAACTTGAAGCAATCCCACTGAAATCAGGGACTAGACAAGGCTGCCCCCTCTCACCATATCTCTTCAATATAGTACTTGAGGTACTAGCTAGAGCAATTCGACAACATAAGACAGTCAAAGGGATACAAATTTAAAAGGAAGAAGTCAAACTATCACTATTCACAGATGATATGATAGTATATTTAAGTGACCCAAAAAAACTCCACCAGAGGACTCCTACAGCTGATAAACAACTTCAGCAAAGTGGCTGGTTACAAAGTCAACTCAAGCAAATCAGTAGCCTTCCTATAAGCAAAGGATAAGCTGGCCGAGAAAGAAGTTAGAGAAATGACACCCTTCACAATACCCACAAATGATATAAAGTATCTTGGTGTGACTCTAACCAAACAAGTGAAAGATTTATATGACAAAAACTTCAGGTCTCTGAAGAAAGAAATTGAAGAAGACCTCAGAAAATGGAAAAATCTTCCATGCTCCTGGGTTGGCAAGATTAATATAGTTAAAATGCCAATCTTGCCAAAAGCAATATACAGATTCAATGCAATCCCCATCAAAATCCCAACTCAGTTCTTTATAGAGTTAGAAAGAGCAATTCTCAAATTCATCTGGAATAACAAAAAACCCAGGATAGCTAAAACTATCATCAACAGTAAATGAACTTCTGAGGGAATCAATATCCCAGACCTCAAGCAATACTACAGAGCAGTAGTGTTAAAAACTGCATGATATTGGCACAGTGACAGGGAAGTGGATCAATGGAATAGGATTGAAGACCCAGAATTGAACCCACACATATATGGCCAATTGATCTTGGACAAAGGAGCTGAAAACATCCAGTGGAAAAAAGATAGCCTTTTCAACAAATGGTGCTGGCTCAACTGGTGGTCAACATGCAGAAGAATGAGAAATGACCCACACTTATCTCCTGGCACTAAGCTCAACTCCAAGTGGATCAAGGACCTCCCCATAAAACCAGAAACACTAAAACTAATAGAAAAGAAATTGGGGAAGACCCTTGAGGACGTTGGCTCAGGGGGAAAATTCCTGAACAGAACACCAATCGCTTATGCTCTAAGAGCAAGAAGAGACAAATGGGACCTCATAAAATTACAAAGTTTCTGTAAGGCAAAAGTCACTGTAAAAAGGACAAATCGGCAACCAGCAAATTGGGAAAAGATTTTCACCAACCCCACATCCGACAGAGGGCTAATATCCAATGTATATAAAGAACTCCAGACGTTAGACCCCAGAAAACCAAATAACCTTATCCAAAAATGGGGTACAAAGCTAAACAAAGACTTTTCACCTGAAGAAATTCGGATGGCTGAGAAACACCTTAAAAATTGTTCAACATCATTAGTCCTTAGAGAAATGCAAATCAAAACAACCCTGAGATTTCACCTCACACCTGTCAGAATGGCTAGGATTAAAAACTCAGAAGACATCAGGTGTTGGCGAGGATGTGGAGAAAGAGGAACACTCCTCCACTGCTGGTGGGACTGCAAGATGGTACAACCACTCTGGAAATCAGTCTGGCGGTTCCTCAGAAAACTGGACGTGATACTTCCGGAGGATCCAGCTATACCACTCCTGGGAATATACCCAGAAGACTCCCCAGCATGCAATAAGGATACATGCTTCACTATGTTCATAGCAGCTATATTTATAATAGGCAGAAGCTGGAAAGAACCCAGATGTCCCTCAACGGAGGAATGGATACAAAAAATGTGGTATATATACACAATAGAATACTATTCAGCCATTAGAAACAATGAATTCATGAAATTCTTAGAGAAATGGATGGAGCTGGAGAACATCATACTAACTGAGGTAACCCAGTCTCAAAAGATACCCATGGTATGCACTCACTGATAAGTGGATATTAGCCTAGAATCTTGGGACACCAAAGACACAATTCACATACCAAATGATGTCTGACAAGAAGAAAGGAATGGACACTAGTGCTGGAAACGATCAAAGCATCAGTGTAGGGGAATACCAGAACAGGGAAGTGGGAAGGGGTGGATGAGGGAGCAGGGGGAGGGAAAAGAGCATGTGAGACCTTAGGGGAGTGGGGAAACCAAAAAGGGAAATGAAATGTAAATATAGAATATATCCAATAAAAAATCATGTATCAAATGGAAGAACAACAGAGGAAAATAGTAACAATGAAAAATTAATATTGTTTCAATTTTATACTATGTGTAATTAGAAAAAAACTAGTATTGCATTCAATTTTGACATATACTAAAAGTCCATGGAGAATCAATATTGACTAAATTTTCTTTGGTTTAGTCATATTTAAAAGATACTACATTAGAAAAGCTTAATATTGCTGAGCCATATTATACCCAAAATGTAATTGACTATTGAAACAATAAAAATCACTAAACTCTTCTCAATATTGTTGAATTCTGATAACACATTTGTAGAAGATGAGTCTGGTTTCTTCTGATCCAGAGATTCCCTGATATGTTCTAAAAAAATCATTGACTTCTCAGTTTGTGTACAGGAAATTGAGTGAGTTCCATGCTTTCACTTGAATGAGGTTGCCTTTTATTATGATATGTCTATCATTCTAAATGCTGAAACACATCTGCTTCAAAGGCTATTAATAATTAAATATAAAATAGACAAAAGTAAGATAACCATAATTATAACCACTACCTGTTATTAGTTTTAAAATTAGTACATAAGACTTTATATCTTTTTCTGAATTATTATAAAGTTTAACATACACACACACACAAACACGGATCTCTATATTTAGAAGATTCTCCCATTGGATTGATCATATTCCAAGATTTCCTAAAGCATCAGTCTTAAATGACAAATATTTTCCTACAAGGGAACAATATTTTAATTTGAATGTAATGAAGGGTGTGATTTGGTTTCTAGCTTAATGCATAATAATATCTAAAGAATATAAAAATATACATAAAAGGAAAACTTACTCATATTTTTATAGTAATTTCCCATGAATTAACATAAGTCCTTTGGGAGGGGAGCACCAAAGCACAGGAGATTCAGAAATCAAGCAACTCACAAGTATCAGGTGTTCAAAGAAAATCACAAGACATCTTCCTCCAAGGTTATGGAAACAGTAACAAATTACTTGGAAAAAAAGACATCAAGCTTTCCAGTGGTTTCTGCTACCCTCTATTTCATGTAGCAAACCCTTCTGCAAGAAATCTCCAGTGGGAAATTATTCATACATCTTCACACCTACTGGGGTGGGATTTTCGGTGATAACAGCTGTCCTTGACTCATCCATGATCCTGTAAGTAACCCTGATCTGCGCTCTTGTGAGTAGTCCCAATGATATCATCAGTTCACCAGCCTGAACTTTGGTATAATCATTAGCTTGTTCTTTACATGATTCTCTCTCTGGGTCAATTAGACATTTGTTCACATCATAAAAAGGTATACAACAATATTTAACATAATAGTTCTGAACTATTAATTAGAAGAAAAAGAAAAAAACAAGACTAAGGTTTGGTATCAATCAATGGAATGCAATAGAGTCAAGAATTAGATCCACTCAGAAGCACTCATGTGAAGTTTGATACATGCAGAAAGGCAAGTGGATAAGCTGAGGTTGGGATAGTAGTATTAAAGAATAGAGGTACAATTAGATATCTAAATACCCTACGGAAATTGATAGTAAGACTCTACTGTTGAAAAATAGTACACTGGTATTAAAGGACATAGAGTTATCAAACTGGTATTTAACTGGAAGTTTTATTACCATTAAATAGTTCTCATAGTGCTAGAAGATGTTAGGTACACTACCAAAAGAAAGATTTAATAAATAACTAATCTGACCTGTCTGTGAACCCTCCTTGCAATAATAACTAGCTTGAATAGGCAGGTCTGCTAGTCGAATAGTGGCAGGACCATCATTGGAGTAACCAACACTGCTATCTGATTGTTTTGAATGTCTATGCTACAAGATAAAGCCCATGCATTTCAGCATTATTAAAACAGAGAACCTATACCTAAACAGACTATAATCCCTAGGTGAGAACCTACTCCTATTATCTTGTTAAATGACAATATTGTTTAAATGACTCACAGTGACTTTTCATTACCCCCCCTTCTTAATGTATCTTTCAGCCTTTATCAGAGAAGAAAGCAATCAACACAGGTATCCACAATTGATTAAAGGGCAGAGAAGCATACTCATTCTGAAACAGAATATTCAACAGCATATCCCTAAACTCAAATTTCAGAAGCAAGGGTAAGATTCTATTTTTTCCTGATCTTTCTGTGATCTTTTTTATTGGATATATTCTATATTTACAATTCATTTCCCTTTTTCTGGTTCCCTACCCCCCAAAGGTCCCACATGCCCTTTTCCCTCCCCCTGCTCCCTCTTCCACCCCTTCCCTCTTCCCTGTTCTTGTATTCCCCTACACTGATGCTTTGATCCTTTCCAGCATCAGTGTCTACTCCTTTCTTCTTGTCAGACATCATTTGGTATGTGAATTGTGTCTTTGGTGTCCCAAGATTCTAGGCTAATATCCACTTATCAGTGAGTGCATACCATGGGTATTCTTTTGAGACTGGGTTACCTCAGTTAGTATGATGTTCTC
The DNA here is from genome assembly GCA_964023405.1 of Apodemus agrarius. Lineage (NCBI taxonomy): Eukaryota > Metazoa > Chordata > Mammalia > Rodentia > Muridae > Apodemus > Apodemus agrarius. The sequence goes on along the minus strand of OZ030014.1, from coordinate 18,261,789 downwards.
CAGCTCCATCTATTTCTCTAAGAATTTCATGAATTTATTGTTTCTAATGGCTGAATATACTCCATTGTGTATATATACCACATTTTTTGTATCCATTCCTCCGTTGAGGGACATCTGGGTTCTTTCCAGCTTCTGGCTATTATAAATAAGGCTGCTATGAACATATTGGACCATGTATCCTTATTGCATGCTGGGGAATCTTCTGGGTATATTCCCAGGAATGGCTGGGTCCTCCGGAAGTAACATGTCCAGTTTTCTGAGGAACCGCCAGACTGATTTCCAGAGTGGTTGTACCATCTTGCAGTCCCACCAGCAGTGGAGGAGTGTTCCTCTTTCTCCACATCCTCGCCAACACCTGATGTTTTCTGAGTCTTTAATCCTAGCTATTCTGACTAGTGTGAGGTGAAATCTCAGGGTTGTTTTGACTTGCATTTCTCTAAGGACTAATGATGTTGAACAATTTTTAAGGTGTTTCTCAGCCATCTGAATTTATTCAGGTAAAAAATCTTTATTTAGCTCTGTACCCATTTTTGGATAGGGTTTTTTGTTTTGTTTTTTTTTAATATATTTTCTATATTCTATGTTTACATTCCAAAGGCTTTCCCCTTTCCCAGTTCCCACCCACCATACTTCCCATAGTTCCTCTCCCCCCAACTATTCCTCAATCATTCCCCCTCCCCCCTTGGTTTCTTTACTAAACTGGATGCAATCTTTACATGCCCAGGGTCCTCTCCTTTCTTCTTCTTGGGAATCATTTGACTTGCTATTTGTGTCTTGAGTATTTAGGGCTTCTGGGCTCATTAATATCCACTTATCAGTGATTGCATTTCATGTGCATTCTTTTGTGATTGGGTTAATTCACTCAGGATGATATTTTCCAGGTCTAACCATTTACCTACAAATTGCATGAATTCATTATTTTTAATTGCTGAGTAGTATTCCATTGTATAAATATACCACATTTTCTGTATCCATTCCTCCTTTGAGGGATATTTGGGCTCCTTCCAATTTCTGGCTATTATAAACAAGGCTGTTATAAACATAGTGGAGCATGTGTCTTTATTGCATGCAGGGGAATCCTCTGGGAGTTCTTTGTATACATTGGATATTAGCCCTCTGTCAGATGTGGGGTTGGTGAAGATTTTTTCCCAATTTGTTGGTTGCCGATTTGTCCTTTTGACAGTGTCTTTTGCCTTACAGAAACATTGTAATTTTATGAGGTCCCATTTGTCTATTCTTGCTCTTAGAGCATAAGCAATTGGTGTTATGTTCAGGAATATTCCCTAGAACACCTACAGCTGATAAACAACTTCAGCAAAGTGGCTGGTTATAAAATCAACTCAAGCAAATCAGTAGCCTTCCTATATGCAAAGGATAAGCAGGCCGAGAATGAAATTAGGGAAATTACACCCTTCACAATAGCTGCAAACAATATAAAGTATCTTGGTGTGATTCTAACCAAACAAGTGAAAGATTTATATGACAAAAACTTCAGGTCTCTGAAGAAAGAAATTGAAGAAGACCTCAGAAAATGGAAAAATCTTCCATGCTCCTGGGTTGGCAAGATTAATATAGTTAAGATGGCAATCTTGCCAAAAGCAATATACAGATTCAATGCAATCCCCATCAAAATCCCAACTCAGTTCTTTATAGAGTTAGAAAGAGCAATTCTCAAATTCATCTGGAATAACAAAAAACCCAGGATAGCTAAAACTATCATCAACAGTAAATGAACTTCTGGGGGAATCAATATCCTGGACCTCAAGCAATACTACAGAGCAGTAGTGTTAAAAACTGCATGGTATTGGTACAGTGACAGGGAGGTGGATCAATGGAATGGGATTGAAGACCCAGAATTGAACCCACACATATATGGCCAATTGATCTTGGACAAAGGAGCTGAAAACATCCAGTGGAAAAAAGATAGCCTTTTCAACAAATGGTGCTGGCTCAAGTGGAGGTCAACATGCAGAAGAATGAGAATTGACCCACACTTATCTCCTTGCACTAAACTCAACTCCAAGTGGATCAAGGACCTCCACATAATACCAGACACACTAAAACTAATAGAAAAGAGACTGGGGAAGACCCATGAGGACAAAAGATTCTTAAAGTCATTGGGGCTGGATGACTACAAGAAAATAGCATTTGATGGGGATAGTAGAGCAGGGAAGCATGTGAATTCAAGTGCTTAAGCAGCTTGTCTAAAGCTAACCCAGGACGGAAACAGACACAATTTCAGCATGGAGAGTAAAGGTGGAATAAAAGTGCTACCCCTTGTTAACGAGCTATTGAAAATAGATGGCTTCTTGTGGAAAAAAAGAGTCAGTTTCCATTAAGCATTCAGGCCCTGGTATGTAGCCCCTCCAGTGAAGGTCAAACATCTAAGATTACATTGACATCATAAATGTACATATGATAGGAAAAACAAAAGACACAGAGTAGGGTGGATAAAGAAGAGAACATACCTGGGAGAAGTGAGGGGAGAGAGTCAAAATGCAAATGCATTATGGAAAATTCTCAAAGGATTAATAACATGAAGGGAAATAGAGGAAAATCTTGAAATGAGAGGCAGATATTGCATCTTTAGTAACAAACACAAAATAGTTCACACGCCTAAAAATGAAAAACAGAAACTATAAACTTTCCTAATACTGATGGGAGAGGAACTTCATCTCATTAGTAATGACTTCCTAGGTAGAATCCCTAAAACATAATTTATGAATGAAAAAAATTCATTTACATTTAATTAAAGTTTAAAACAACCTTACAGCTTTGAGAAATATGGCATAAAGAAATATGTCAGTGAGATTTCTTACATGTACAAAGAATTTCTAAATTTCTCACAGAAAGACTCCAAATGATTAGCTTTAGAAGGAATCATATTTCTCCATAGATATTTCAACAGAGAGGATATATTTCAAATATGAATAAAAAATGCACAATATCATGCATTGTGAGGAAGGTACAAGTTGAAATGATGAACAGCTGCCATGCCCTGTTTATTAGAATGGTTGAATTTCAGACACTAGACAACTGTGATTTGAACTAAAGATATGATGCAATTTATAGCAGCTGCCTAAAAAGGTAGTTAAGCAATTTCTTATGAAACTAACAATGCATAACTCACAGGAATTTTGTTTCTAGCTTTACTAAAAAAAGAAAAAAGTGATAGGGTAAATCTTATGTCAAACACTTGCAGAGAAATGTTTATCATGCCCATTGTTTTGTGTTTGATGAGATTCAAAATGAATCAAAATGTTCTCTATGTAAATGGGTGAAGCAACTGTGAAGAGTTCTGCTTATACTGCTACTCAGTAAATCTTAAGATACATGTGTCATAAAGCATGAATGATATGAAGTTGAAATTGATATCATCAAAAAAAACAGTCTAAAAAGGCTACATAATATATAACTCCCAACTTTGTGGCATTCTGGAAATGCCAAAACTCTAGAAATATGGACAACCTTAGTGTTTGCACGATGCTTTGCTGGGTCAGAAGGAAAGGATGGACAGGTGTTACATGGGGTATTTGGAGGGCAGAGAGGCTATTATTCATGTGTCTGTTAGCAGTGGATACATAGACATTGGATTCATCATAACTAATGGACTGTCTAACAGAGAGAATGATAATGAAACTTTATGTGCACTTAGTAAAAATCTATGTCAGAACTGATTCATCAATTTCAAAATATTCATTATGTTAATGCAGATATTTGGGGGGTTGAGCATTTGTGGAGAGTGGGGTTGAATATAAAATCTTTTAGGGCTCTCTGATCAATTTTTTTTAAAAAATTTCTAATCTAGAAAAGTATAATATGTAATTAAAAATCTTAAATGCGATCTTTGTAAAACAATTCTAATTATGTGTTGCCTCATCCAGTTTGAAACACAACAGAAATTTACTGTAACATATAACCTAATGTTATCTGTTTTGTGTTTTATCCTATATAAATGTTATTGGAGTGGATATTATAGGCAATGGTTCACAAAATCAAAAATTGAATATTTATGTATTTTTATATAAAGAGATCAACACATTATTAGAATACAATTGTTTTTAACCATTTATCTAGAAAAGGCACAATTGTGTCCTACTATGTAGACAAGTGAACCTTCTCTTATATCAACAGAGTAAGGGAACATAACTAAGTTAGTATTGGTGCAACTCAAACTACAAGCAGAACTGGAATAAGGTTCATTTCAACTGTTGAAGTTGTTTCAATTACTATCTATTAAAACATGTTAGTTTAGTCCTTTTTACAAGTCAATAGATATTGAATTGTGAGTAAATAGTAAAAGGACAGCCATATTAAAAATTTCAGATGTATGGAGCATTGTGAATAGGAAGAGGAGAAATATGGCACTCCATATGAAGAAGCATGTGAAAGATAATTCTAAAGCTAACAATATCTTCTAGAATATTAAGTTGTATCCAGTTCCACCACATGTATATACACACACCAGCTAGAGAGAGATAGACAGAGACAGAGACAGAGAGACAGAGAGAGTTTGGCAGAAAAGATTAGTGACTACAGAGAGCTGAAGGAACAGATGTATTAAGTAACAATAATAAAATACTAAATTTCTCAATGGCCTTTTTTTGTCCTTAAAAAATTCCTAGCATCATTTATCCATTCTGTTATGCACTACCCACTGTATTGTGTACCCTCTACCCCATTAGTCCTATTACTCCTCCATGCAAACTGATTCCACATTTTTCCTCTCTATTCTTTCTAGAAAGCCACACTTGATCTAACTGGAGAGACCAATTGACTTTGGGTTGTCTGCTACAATTAATTTATTTATAACACAACTTCTAGAGAAGTCTGTGAAACCTCAGGGGTGTGAATGATTATTCTGACAGAAGCTGAGAGTGAAGATGATCGAGATGCATCATATGAAATTCTCTAAGAAATAAAAATATTACATTACATTCTTTTTATAAGAGTGACCTGAGGATATTTGTGTTATCATTTTTGTTTCTTAATAAAGATTCTGGGTTGAGATGTGACTGCTGCTCCACATGCATTTATGATAACCTCTTTATGCCAGCCAATATTCAATATTCTAACTTTCAGTTTGTTTCATATGTCTGTAACCCAGATTTCAATATGATGTGGAATTTTGCTGAAGTTCTCTAAGATGTATGATGTGAATATCTCTTTGTTTTGGGTGACAGCAATATCCTCTAAGAGACTGAACACATGAGAGCAGCAAGCTTCCTTGTCATTCCCTGTTTCTTAGAATATTATGTTCTTGCTTAAAGCCCTTTTCCAATTTTTATTACTCTGATCTTTAGTTTTATTTCTTAATGTACAGTATGTTTTCCATAGCTATTACTAAATCTTATCTTACCTAACCTAGTTTTAGTTATAGTATGCTTGGTCATGAATCTGTCCCTTTGAAAAGCTTTGATATTTTAAAATACTGCATATGAAGAAAAATAGGAAACTTCACAAAATGCTTTAAAATGTTTGGATTATTTCCAAATGTCCTCACACCAGCCTTTTATACATATTCTGTATTCACTCTGAGCCTAATTTGTATCTACTTTAGTATTACCTTGAGGCATTTTCTCTCCGGATATCATCAGAAATGTATCGGACTCTGATTAGAATATGCTGTCAATGGATGACATTGGTTTAAAACAAAGCCTAAGTAGAGTTGTGGATTATCTCTCCCAGGATAGTTTACTTCATTTCCAGAAAAACACATTCGTGTGATTACTCTGATTTTTAGAAACAATGTAATCTAAACTATGGGGATATGTATGGGTTATTATTTTATAACAGACATTCAAAAACATCTGCAATAAATCACAAGGTTGAGAGGCATGAGACTGTCTAAGAGCAAGTTTATTCACTGCAGAATTCTACCAGACATATAAAGGACAACAACTGCAATTATTTCTCAAAATAATTTATGTAAAAATGGAGTTTAAAAGAACATTATCAACTTCATTCTACAAAGCCATTATTTCTCTAATGCCAAGGCCAGGTAAAGATACTACTGCAACAACAAAAGTGTAAGCCAATAGCCCTGATAGAAACAGATGCAAATATTTTCTACTAAATGTTGCCAACTGAGCCCAGGTATATGTCAGAAAGATTATCTCTTTTGATAAAACCACGTTTGTACCTACTCTGGCATCCTAAATAGATTTAATTTCACAGAAAATTTTCTTTTTCACTGTTTTTTCTAACCTTTCTAGTGGCTCTTCCACTGTCATTCCCCAAGGCCCAGCTACAGGCAATATGCCATATGTGCTGAATATATGTCAGTATGAGTTGACAAATCATAGACATACATGCAACACTAAAATGATTGAGCCATTATCTGTACGTGTGTGTGTGTGTGTGTGTGTGTGTGTGTGTGTGCGTGTGTGTGTGTGTGTGTGTGTGCACGTGCATACATGTGCCCAATAATTAAAGAAGTAGAGGTCATGAATGTAAAAGAAATTAAGGAGTGGTATATGGAAAGTTTTGGAGAACAGAAAGGGAAGGTCCAAATGATATAACTAGGTGTTATTTTCAAAACTTAAAAAATATTAAAGATCTACTACGATCAAGTTGGTTTTATCCCAGAGATACAGGGTTGTTTAACCTATGCAGTTCAATAAACATAATAAAACATATAAATGGTCTTAAAGACAAAAATAACGTGCTCATCTCAATAGATTCAGAAAAGATAAGTGTGACAAAATCTAACATGCCTTCATGACAAAAGTCATAGAGAGTGTAGGACTGAAAGGATCATGTCTCAAAATAATACAAGTTTTATATGACAAAACACACAATGAGCATCATCCATAATAGAGAAAAACACAAAGTAGCTCCACTAACATTAGGAAAATGTTAGGGAAGTCAATTGTTCTGATTATTCTTCAGTGTAGGGTTTGAATCTTTAATAGAACAGAAACTGAAAAATATTAAAGAAATAGAAATAGTAGTGACTCTTGAAACTCTAATTAGAGCAATAAAACAAGAGAACGAAATTATAGGGATAAAAGTGAGAAGATACATTGTTCCTATTTCTATATGATTAGTATTTCACATAAGACAACATAAACATTCCAACAGAAATCCCTCTCAATGAAAATACTTTCATCAAAGTATCAGGATACAAAATTACTTAAAATAATCAGTAGCCTTTCTACATAGTAATGCTGAACATGAAGAGACAGAGACCATGCAAACATGATGACTCAAAATATCCTCAAAGAAACATATCTAGGAATAAAACTTAGATATAGTTTTATTTGTAATTAGTCAATTATGGGAGACCATTAATTTTTAAATACAAAATATCTAAACATCAATATTAAGGTTGTTTGGCTACATTGATATGCTCTTATTTGTCCAGAAAATTTACGGTAAAATTAAAATCAAGCTTGACAACACATAATTTGTATTATGTAAATTAATCACAACTTTTAAAGTATGTTTTCTAGTTTCAAATGAGAAAAACGATCTCTCCTTAGACTTCTCCCATTTGTCTTAAAATGTGTTTTCTATTATTCAATTTCGGCAAAAGTTTGCATTTGTACACAAAAACTGGGTGTTTCATTCTCAATGTTACATTTAGTTACCTGGCTTTTATTTCCTTATACTGTTTTCTCGAGGATTCTGACTTTGGTCAGATAAACTCATTGAAGAAATGAAATAAACAGCGTCTGTTTTGTATAATATTTGGTAGTAACTTCTATTTTGTGCAGGTCATAGATTAAGTGTTCAACCTGACCACTATAGAGATGTGCAATCATTATCCAAATCACTTACAAAGATTATAAGAAGACTCCTCACATTTGCCTCTTGACCCCTGTTTTTCATTCTCCTGAGGAAAATGTCAAAGAATGCATTGGAATCATATAACTATTTATAAGAAGTCATTACAGTGATTTCTAGTCATGATGATGTTCAGATGAATTGTGAAGTGATTATGCTTATTTTAACATTATTATTTAGAATAACTTAGAATCACGATTTGGCATTCTTAAAAAAAATAAAACTAAAGGAACAAAAATATCTTTGTGCCCTTGGATATTAAAAGACTCAAATCTCTTGAAAGAAGCTTTGAATGTAAAAATGACTATAACTGAATATTATCCTATGAACTTTATATGGGCTTTCTTCTCAACATACTTTTTAACCTTAGACTAATAAAATTATCTTAACAGACTACATGCACTTCAGTAAGAGAAAACAGGTTTTCAGAGGTTAAGTATTAAGATTATATCATTGTGTTTTGTTTTGAATCACACTATTATCACATACATATCCATTTGCAGAAACGTACTTTTCTCAGTGCTAAGGAGATGAATACTACAATGGCATTTATAGTAGTAATAGGAAGAATTGTAGTGCTTATTGATAAGTATTAGCATGTCCAGATTATTCTTTTGATTAAAAGATATTGGTAAATTCCAAAGAAACAAGCATTCTTAATCTTGCTAATCAATATACATGATATAATCCAAGAGTTGATATCTATTTTCTGGGAAACTTGAAAGTTAATATTTGTTGCAGAATTACATATTGATGAGACTTTTAATAAAATTCTGTGCTCTATCCTTTATTTCATTAATTGTTCCTTACCTTTTGCATGTGGATCTCCTGTGTTTCTTCTGTTATGGAACTAGTGCGTAATAGGGGATTTTATAGAAAATCTATGTATTTTCTTTCTGAACTCTAAACTTCCAAGTCCAAGGAGCCTGTGAGCTTGACTGTTTTGTGAAGACTGTGCCTCATTCATAAGAAGATTCTTGGAAATTGCATCATCTTAAGGGAGAGAACAATTTCTGTTAGATGTTTCACATGGTTGAATACTGAATACTCAGAATACGGACAAACTTTCTTTTTTTTTTTTTTTTTTTTTTTTTTGCAAAGATCTTCCAAAAGAAGACTTGATCATAATTTAAATCATTTTTCAAAGGGCCACTGCCTGGTATTATTATTATGACAACATGTAGATTTTTGAAGGAAACCATCTCAATTAATAGTATTTATAAAGAAATCTTAAATAAGTGAATAAATAAATAAATTTAAATATCTTCCCCTGATTTACATTTTTATTAATCATTTTGTTCGTTTACATTTCAAATGATATAAACTTTCCTTTTCCCTTCTGCAACTCCTGATCCCATCCCCCTCCCATTTGCCTCTTTGAGGCTGTTCCTCCTCTCAGTCACCCACTCCTGCCTCACTGCTGTGGCATCCCCCTAAGCTGGGGCTTCAGGCCTCATCCTGACCAAGGTTCTTCCCTCCCATTGGTGCCAGATAAGGCCATCCTCTGCTATATACATAGCTGGAATCATGGATCTCCCCATGTATATTATTTGGTTTTTTAAAGCAAATTTTTAAATACAGATGATTATGATGTTAATATGATCATGTTTACTTACATATGCAACATGTATACATTCATATATGGATATGTGTATATGGAAAGCCATATAACTTGAGACAAACTAAAATAAATTGCAAATTAGAACAAGAGATTGCTTGGATTAAATAATTTTAAAAGTCCGCACAGTTAACTTTCCAAGTGGCTGAAAATTCTTAAAAGCCCAAATACCACTTTCTTGGTATTGTAGTCATATTATGAAATGTTCCCATGGGTTTTGTGTTGTGCAATTAGTAATCTTGTGGAACTATTTTGGAAGGTTATGGGATTTTTATATTGTCCTGCTCAACTAAAGAAAGGAGGTCAGTGGGGTTCTTCTCCTAGGAGCTGAATATTGTCCTTGTCTTCCATTAGCTACAAGAACATAAAGGCACCCCTTTATTAAAAGTTATTGTCTCTCCGGGCAGTGGTGGTGCATGCCTTTAGCCCCAGTACTCGGGAGGCAGAGGCAGGAGGATTTCTGAGTTCTAGGTCAGCCTCATCTACAGAGTGAGTTCCAGGACAACCAGGACTATAGAGAGAAACCCTGTCTCAAAAAACCAAATAAATAAATGAATAAATGAATGAATGAATGGATGAATGAATATCAATAAATAAATAAATAAATAAATAAATAAATAAATAAATGCAAGCTTGTGTCTCTACCAGACTTTTTCAAAAGTCTGAGAGAGAGAAAACAGGGCAGGACCTCTCAAAAATAAAAGTCATCTCACATTATGATGATTAATCTTAGTTGTCAATGTCACTGGATTTGATATTACTTCAACGTAGGAGACTCATATCTGGAAATATATTTCCTGTCACTGAGTAGGAGGCACCTTCCATCGATGGCACAGATATTAGATGGCCAAGGGAAAAGCTTGTGCTCCTTGCAAGCTCATCCTTCTTCCTTTCTTGCTCATGCATCTCCTTTCAAGATCTTGCTATGGCTGTGGCTGCTGCACACCCATGCCTCCCTGACATGGAATCAGGTGCCTTTCCAGGGCCCCCTAGTCTTCACTGTCTGGTAGAGACTATGGAAGCTTTCATTCTCACTGACAGAGTTACTAGTGGTTTCTCTGCCACTTAGATATAGTTATTGTTGAGCCAGCATCCCGTCAGCCATTCATATGAAACAGATCTCCTTATAATATGTATTCATTTTATCTTTATTCTGTTTTTCTAAGCAAGGCTGACTAGTAAGTATATGCTTCCTCTTTAAGTAATTCTTGTCAGATATTCGGACACATTTTTGACAAAGGCATGGATACTCAAGGCATAAGACTAAAAAATTAAATAACAAATACCAATCCACTATCACTACTTAATATAAATATACATGTAAGAATCCTCCAGTTTTTAATATTCCTTCTCTTTCTCTATTTCAGTCAACAAATAAACATTCAGTGTTTGTATCCACATATGCTTAATATTTTGAGTATTGGGCAGTACTTTCTAAAGCACTCATATGTATCTGTTCACTTATAAAGACATGTTCTTCCATTTTCAAAACTTTCATATCCATACCTAAGTTTCCACAACATACTTCAAGAACATTTTGATAGTATAGAGCTAAGCAGACTACATGTTCTGTGGGATGTGAAAGAAAAGTCACAGATATCTTCAAATCTTCTGTTTTCTGCCTTCCTTTTCTCTTGTCTTTTCTTCTTTCCTAAAGTGAAAGGCTCCTTCTATATCTAGTATCTTTTTAAAATATTCTTTTTTTGTTCTCCCATAAAATATATATTGACCAAAGTCTCCCCTTTCTCTTCTCCTAGGAATAACATATTTACTTTCATATTTTTCTTAGGTGTACTGTCAGTAGCAAAGAACAAGTATTGCATTTATCATCCATTTTGGACAGGTCCCAACTTGTACAAGTATGAAGGCTATACACAATTTTAAGTATGTAAATTAAGCATAAGCTGAAGGTGCTCTTACAAATTTCTTTATAATGTTTGAAATATTTTTGGAAACCTTGGGATTACAAAATCAGCTGTGGTAATGTCATAGCTTTCCTTCATGATAAACAAATACACGCAATTTAACATTGTATATTTATGAAACTAATCCACGAGATGTAGTAAAAACATATATATATACATAATTATACATCTCATTTATTTAACTCCTTATTAATTTAAAACCCTGAAATTAATAGTAGGTGACATAAACATTGTATTCCAAAAGATGACATTTCCTATTGTAAACAACAAAAAATCAAATAAATTTTTACACCATGTTTCAATGTAGAAGATTTATTTTTTCCTATATAAGCTATTATTAAAAATAAGACAGATTTTTAACAAAATAAAAGTAATAAACCAAAAAATATTTTGAATGCCATTCAGGTCAAGGTCAGTCGATATTAAGTATCTATTTGCTTGAAGTAGTGAGCATAACTACAAATTCTACAAATTAATTCTTATTCCTTATTTATGGAAAACAGAATAGGACCAATAAATTAAATTTCTCTGAGACTATGTTCATAGAAGTACTTTTAGGTTTTGTAGGTTATGTGGCACACTATTCATGATCTTCGACATTCTTACAAAACATAAGAGCTACTGCATATGTACATCTGCCCCTTCCTGCTTCTACATATTACAAATGAATTTGGCAAACATTCTTTATATTAATTCTTTTTTTAGTATTTTTTTATTTTCTACATTCTTTGTTTACATTCCAAAGGCTTTCCCCTTTCCCAGTTCCCCCCTTACCATATGTCCCATAAGTCCTCTTCTCTCCACCCATTCCCCAATCACCCCCGCTCCATTTCTCTGTTCTGATACTCTCCTACAAAACTGGACCCAGTCTTTTCAGGACCAGGATCCTCTCCTTCCTTCTTCTTGGGAATCTTTTGATTTGCTAATTGTGCCTTGAGTATTCAGAAATTTTGGGCTCATTAATATTCACTTATCAGTGATTGCATTTCATGTGTATTTTGTGATTGGGTTAACTCACTTATGTGGTATATTTATACAATGGAATACTACTCAGCAATTAAAAATAATGAATTCATGCAATTTGTAGGCAAATGGTTGGATCTAGAAGATCTATTTTTAAGTGTTTTAATTTGGGTTAAATAATTAGGTCAAAGAACACTGGAAATGTTTCATGGTAAAGAATGAAGCAGTGCAACATATCACATAATATCATTGGGACCAGAATAATGTCATCATTAAATTATAAAATTAAAATCTTAATGATTAAAAGGGTGGGCAAAATGTTGACTTCAATATGGTAGTTTCACAGACCGACTTAGTTGAAGCTCTGTCCTATACTGAACACCAGGAAGAAACTTAATTCCAGTTTTAAGACCTCATGCAGTTTATTATGAATATAGAATTGTTTTTAAATTTGATTCTTCTAAAAAAATATTTTAATGATTCAAAATTATTAACTATCATGATAATAGTAGTAAGATTAATTCTACAGTTATTAGTTTATCGAGATATTACTAATTTTTTGGAATAGATTAATGTATGAGTGAATGAGTGAAAAGCACATTTGGCACTCTGGGTTACATAGAAACTTAATTGATAACTAATATAAACATTTCATCATTACTATTTTCTGTCATCTTTTATTTTGTTTATAAAAGGTATTATACTAATATCCTTTATATTCTGCTTAGTGTACATAATTTATGCTACTGTATAATCCCATAACACATTATAATTCTAAAGGGAATGTATTATAAGTTTTTCTCCCATTTTATAGTTCAGTAATTTTGGTCAATCTTTATATACATTGTAAACCAGTTAATAGGATTGAAGCATTGTCTGCATTGATCAATGAGGTGAATAAGGCACATCAGCTGACAGCAACAAAATCAGTTTCAAAAAGACTTGCACATTTTGTTATTTTAGGATTTATGGGTTTTTTGTTTGCTTAAAAAAGTAAAAATGAAAAATAATTTACTTATTTGGCATTTTCTGTGCATTCATTTATGCTTGTACAAGGATTCCCACCTAGATATAGGAAATAAAAAAAATGGTAAGTTTTAAAGAGCTTACTCTTCCACATCAGAAAACAAAACAATCAGCATAACTTAGAAATTACTACTGACTGATATACACAGCTTTTCCTAAAGACACATGTGCATGACTGCTATGTGAAAAGAAACACGCATCTCATCTATTTCAGTGTTTATCACAACTCTCATCTAAGCTTTAAGAAATTTTTATATCATGTCACTTAAGTGGAATCTTAACATTGGCCCATTCTAATAATCTTTGAAAAGTTCCTACACATTCACAGGTGAAATTTAAACATAAAACCTAACGCTACCTAAAACATCATTATCTGTTTATTCACAGCTCTCAGATTTAAGGGAAAGAGATCAGAACTCTGCCCCTTTCCCCTAACCCTCTATATTCTCCACGCCCTCCTCGTCCACTTAAAAATTTTAATAAATCATGTTGGGTTAGGGAGCATGCTTCCACGTGAAGTGAAATCTCAAAGTAAAGCACTGTGGAGTGTCCGGGTAGTGGGTTGACGATATCCTGTAGATCATGTGCACCAAACATGCATAGAATGTCTGAGATCCAACTAGTTTCAAATATCTCCTAATTCTCCCAGTTCTGTGCAAACTATTTCTCTCTCTGAAGGGTTTCCTGCATCAATGAGAATGCTAAGAAAATTATCCGCTTCTTCCTAATGGCTGACTTAGTGAAATAAATGAAATAGTGAGGGCAACAGTATTTTAGATCTGTGTTCAGTGAGTCTCTGAGTTACAAAAATTGCCTGGTTAGTATTACTTTTGATAAAGTAGTTGTTAATTTAGTGAATTTTGTTTATAGAATTACTGTTGACATGCTAAATGTTTTCTTACTCTAATTATGTATATATGCTCTTAGATTATTGTCTCATCGATGTTTCTGAGTTAATTTATTTGAGCTTCATAGTACCGCTATGATCAGATTTTCATTACTCAAGTATAGTTTTCTAAAATTTGGAATCTCCAAAATACGATCTTGCACATCTGTCCTCACAGTCCCAGTACTCAACTCTTCAGTTAATATTCTCACAATATTTTGTGATTAATACAGAGACATGATTTATTGGGGGATTTATATTTTGGGAACATAAAAAGTTATTAAATAATGATAATAATAGGTGACTTTTATTATTATCTGATCTTAAAGTAGAATTCATAGTCTTTAATAGAATAGAAATTGCAAAGAGTCTATTTGAGGAAGTGACAGAGTGGCTGAAACATGAAAGGTATTTTGAGAGAATAAGACAAAGAAATTAGGGAGGACATTTCTAGAGGCAGGCCTCAGGGTAATATGGCTGGCAATCATATTTCTTTGTCTGGGAGAGTGCTACTGTGTCTGATGTTCTGGTACAATTATTAATAATACCCACTTTAACTCAGACAAGTCTTGGTTCAGACAATCAATAATATGGCCATCCTACCTAAGGGCAGGAACATAGAGATTTGTACAAACATAGCTTATTTGGGGGACTGTGACTCATTTATCACAGCTGGAATTTAGGGTATGAAATAAGAGTTGTGAAATATGAAAGAACAATGAACAAAGTAGAAAGGCTCTTTCTCCTCAGGCTGGCAGCTCCTGTTTCATTTGTAAGATGACAGGGTACCATGAAAAGGCTTTAAGTGACAGACACAATGTCGTTCAATTATGCTTTTAGTGCTTTCTGTAAGGAGACATATCTTAAGGTATATGATGAATGTAAGGAAAAAACAATGTCCATATATATCATGTTATCAAGACCCTATTGTCTAGAGGCAACATTTAGAGCCTGTGAATAAATAATGCAAGATGCCTGTCTAGATGGTTCAAGAATATACATGTGTGTGTTTGTGTGTTTGTATGTGTGTGTGTATATATATATATATATATATATATATGGATACATATGGATACACACATACACATACATACACAAACATATATACACACACATGCATACACACACACATATATATATTTATATATATATTTATAAATATATATATATATACATACATACACACACAAAAGAGTCTCTGCTCTCACTCTTTACCATACAAGAAGACCAACCTACCATACTTTCTGTAACATACATGCAGAGAAGGAGGCTGGGTCATGCTCACATAGGCTCCTCTGGTTGAATATATGTATATATATTTTTCTTTTACCGTCTAGACTGTATAATATGTGTATATTTGTGTTTGTGTATAAACTTTTTTCACATTCCAACCACAGTCTCTCCTTTTCCCTTTCTAAGTCCCACCCTTCACATTCATACCTCCTCTGTTTCATTTCAAAAAAGGGCAAGACTCCCATGCATATAAATGAAACCTGCCATATCATGTTGCATTAAGATAAATCATTTCCCCTCATAGCAGATCTTCACAAGGCAATCTAATAGGAGATAAAGGTTCTCTAAAGTAGGCAAAGAGTCAGAGACAACCTCTGCTCCCACTCATCCCCACAAGAAGACCAACCTACCCTACTGTAACATACATACAAGCAGAGGGCCTACATTATGCCTGTGTAGGCTCCCTGGTTGTTGGCTCAGTCTCTGTGAGGCCCTATGAGCCAAGGTTTTTTGATTCTGTGCATATTATTGTAGTGTCCTTGACTCTTCTAGCACCCATAATTCTTCCTTCTCTTCAACAGGATTCCCCTAGAGCCTCCTAATGTTTTGCTGTGGGTCTCCACATCTGTTTACATAAATTGCTGAATGAAGCCTCTCCAATGACAATGGGTCTAGGCACTGATCTATGAGTATAGCAGAACATATCGTTGGGAGTAATTTTTTTACAATCATAGTTGATTCTTTTCTAGGTCTCTGGGCTATTCAGCCTAGATTTTTCTTTTCTTTTCTTTTCTTTTCTTTTCTTTTCTTTTCTTTTCTTTTCTTTTCTTTTCTTTTCTTTTCTTTTCTTTTCCTTGCTCTCTTTTTTAATATTTGATTTGTTTTTTGTTTTTTCTCTTGTTCTGTTTTCACTTCTTTTTTTAAAAATTTTCTATATTCTTTATTTACATTCCAAATGCTTTCCCCTTTCCCAGTTCCTCCCTCCCCATAAGTCCCATAAGCCCTCTTCCCTCTGCCCATTACCCAAACACCCCCTTCCCATTCATCTTTCCTGGTACTCCCCCACAATGCTGGATCAAGCCTTTCGTTCTTCTTGGGAATTATTTGATATGTTAATTGTGTCTTGAGTATTCAGAGCTTTGGGGCTAATTAATATCCACCCATCAGTGACTGCATTCCATGTGTATTCTTTGTGATTGGGTTACCACACTTAGGATGATATTTTCCAGATCCGAACATTTGCTTAAGAATTTCATGAATTCATTGTTTTTTGTTGCTGAGTAGTATTCCATTGTGTAAATATACCACATTTTCTGTATTAATTCCTCCATTGAGGGTTCATCTGGGTTCTTTCCAGCTTCTGGCTATTATAAATAAGACTGTTATGAACATAGTGGAGCATGTGTCCTTATTGCATGCCATAGAATCCTCTGGGTATATGCCCAGCAGTGGTATAACATGGTCCTCTGGAAGTGTTATGCCCAGTTTTCTGAGGAATTGCCTGACTGATTTCCAGAGTGATTGAACCAGATTGCAATCCCACCAGCAGAGAAGGAGTGTTCCTCTTTCTCCACATCCTCACCAACACCTGAAGTCTTCTTAGTTTTTAACCTTAGCCATTCTGACTGGTGTGAGGTGAAATCTTAGGGTTGTTTTGATTTGCATTTCCCTAATGGTTAATTATGTTGAACATTTCTTAAGGTGCTTCTCAGTCCTTCAAAATTCTTCAGGCGAAAATTCTTTGTTTAGCTCACTACCCCATTTTTAATAGCATTATTTGGCTCTCTGGAGTCTACCTTCTTGAGTTCTTTGTATATATTGGATATTAGCACTCTGTCAGATGTAAGATTGGTAAAGATCTTTTCCTAATTTGATGGTTGCAGTTCTGTCCTATTGACAATGTCTTTTGACTTACAGACACCTTGTAATTTTATGAGGTCCCATTTGTCAATTCTTCATCTTTGAGCATAAACTATTGGTGTTCTGTTGAGGAAATTTTTCACTATGACCCTATCCTCTTCCCCAGTTTCTTTTCTTTTAGTTTCAGTGTTTCTGGTTTTAGGTGGAGGTCCTTCAACCACTTGGACGTGAGTTTAGTACAAGGAGATAAGAATGGATCGATTTGCATTCTTTTTTTAAATGTTTTTTTGCTTTTTTTCCACTTTTTTATTTTTTTTATTTTCTATATTCTATGTTTACATTCCAAAGGCTTTCCCCTTTCCCAGTTCCCACCCACTATAGTTCCCATAGTTCCTCTCCCCCCCAACTATTCCCCAATCATTCCCCCTCCCCCCTTGGTTTCTTTACTAAACTGGATGCAATCTTTACATGCCCAGGGTCCTCTCCTTTCTTCTTCTTGGGAATCATTTGACTTGCTATTTGTTTATTGAGTATTTAGGGCTTCTGGGCTCATTAATATCCACTTATCAGTGATTGCATTTCATGTGCATTCTTTTGTGATTGGGTTAATTCACTCAGGATGATATTTTCCAGGTCTAACCATTTACCTACAAATTGCATGAATTCATTATTTTTAATTGCTGAGTAGTATTCCATTGTATAAATATACCACATTTTCTGTATCCATTCCTTCTTTGAGGGATATTTGGGCTCCTTCCAATTTCTGGCTATTATAAACAAGGCTGCTATAAACATAGTGGAGCATGTGTCTTTATTGCATGCAGGGGAATCCTCTGGGTATATGCCCAGGAGTGGTATGCCAGGGTCCTCTGGAAGTGACATGCCCAATTTTCTGAGGAAATGCCAAACTGATTTCCAGAGCGGTTTTACCATTTTGCAATCCCACCAACAGTGGAGGAGTGTTCCTCTTTCTCCACATCCTCGCCAGCACTTGTTGTCTCTTGAGTTTTTAATCTTAGCCATTCTGACTGGTGAGAGGTGGAATCTCAGGGTTGTTTTGATTTGCATTTCCCTGATGACTAATGATGTTGAACATCTTTTAAGGTGTTTCTCGGCCATCCGAATTTCTTCTGGTGAAAATTCTTTGTTTAGCTCTGTGCCCCATTTTTTGATAGGGTTATTCGGTTCTTTGGGGTCTAACTTCTTGAGTTCTTTGTATATATTGGATATTAGCCCTCTGTCGGATATGGGGTTGGTAAAGATCTTTTCCCACTTTGTTGGTTGTTGTTTTGTCCTTCTGACAGTGTCCTTGGCTTTGCAGAAACTTCTGCTTGCGGATCTCCAGCTGAACCAGCACCATTTGTTGAAAGGGCTATCTTTTTTCCACTGGATGCTTTTAGCTCCTTTGTTGAAGATCAAGTGACCAAAGGTGTATGGGTTCATTTCTGGGACTTCAGTTCTATTCCATTGATCTACCTGCCTGTCACTGTACCAATACCATGCAGTTTTTAACAATATTGATCTGTAGTACTGCTTGTGGTCTGGGATACTGATTCCCCCAGAAGTTCTTTTACAATTGAGAATATTTTTAGCTATTCTGGGTTTTGTGTTATTCCAAATGAATTTCAGAATTGTTCTTTCTAACTCTATAAAGAACAGAATTTGGGATTTTGATGGGGATTGCTTTGAATCTATATATTGCTTTTGGCAAGATGGCCATTTTTACTATATTAATTCTGCCAATCCATGAACATGGAAGATTTTTCCATTTTCTGAGGTCCTCTTAATTTCCTTCTTCAGAGACCTGAATTTCTTGTCATACTGATCTTTCACTTGTTTGGTTAGGGTCACACTAAGATTATATTGTTTCTAGCTATTGTGAAAGGTATCATTTCTCTAATTTCTTTCTCAGCCTGCTTATCCTTTGAGTATAGTAAGGCTACTACTGATTTGCTTGAGTTGATTTTATAAGCAGCCACTTTGCTAAAGTTATTTATTAGCTGTAGGAGTTCTCTGGTGTAACTTTTTGGGTCAATTATGTATACTATTATATCATTTGCAAATAGTGATATTTTTTATTTCTTCCTTTCCAATTTGTATCACTTTGACCTCCTTATGTTGTCTAATTGCTCTTGCTAGAACATCAAGTACTATAGTGAGGTGACCCAGTCTCAAAAGAATACCCATGGTATGCAGACACTGATAAGTGGATATTAGCCTAGAATCTTGGAACACCAAAGACATAAATCACATACCAAGTGAGGTCTGACAAGAATAAAGGAGTGGACACTGGAGCTAGAATGGACCAAAGCATCATTGTGGGGGAGTACAAGAACAGTGAGGTGGGAGGCAGTGGATGAGGGAGCAGTGGGAGGGAAAAGGGCATGTGGGACCATTGGAGGTAGGGAACCAGAAAAAGGGAAATGAATTGTAAATATGGAATATGTCCAATAAAAAAATATATATGGAGAGAGGGGGAAGTCTTGCTATTTCCTGATTTTGGTGGTATTGCTTCAAGCTTCTCTCTATTTTGTTTGATGTTGGCTACCAGTTTGCTGTATATTGTTTTTACTATGTTCAGGTATGGGCCTTGAATTCATATTCTTTCCAAGACTTATAGCATAAAAGGATACTGAATTTTGTCAAAAACTTTTTCAGCATTGAATGAAATGTCCATGTGTTTTTTTTCTTTGAGTTTGTTTATGTAGTGGATTGCATTGTTGGATTTCTATATATTCAACCATCCCTGCATCCCTGTGATATAGCCTACTTGATCAATGATCATTTTGTTGTGTTCTTGGATTCAGTTGGCATGAATTTTATTGAGTATTTTTGCATCTATATTTACTAGGGAAATTGTTCTGAAGTTTTCTTTCTTTGTTGAATCTTTTTGTAGTTTTGGTATCAGTGTAATTGTGGCTTCATAGAACGAGTTGGGTAGTGTTCCTTCTGTTTCTATTTTGTTGAATAGTTTAAAGAGTATTGGTGTTAGGTCTTTGAAGGTCTGATAGAATTCTGCAATAAAAGCATCTGGTCTTTTGATTTTTTTTTTTGGTTGGAATACTTTCAATGACCCCTTCTATTTCTTTAGGAATTATGGGACTGTTTATATGATCTATTTGATCAAATATTTTGGTATTTGATATCTGTCTAGGAAAGTGTCCATGTCCTCCAGATTCTCCAGTTGTATTGAGTATAGCTTTTTGTAGTAGGATCTGATGATTTCTTGAATTTCCTGAGTTTCTGTTGTTATATTTTCCTCTGCATTTCTAATTTTGTTAATTTGGATATTGGCTCTGTGTGCTCTGATTAGTTTTTCTCTACATCCTTGCAAACACCTGCTGTCTCCTGAGTTTTTTATCTTAGCCATTCTGTCCTGTGTGGGGTGAAATCTCAGAGTTGTTTTGATTTGCATTTCCCTAATGACTAATGATACTGAACATTTCTTTTTATTGGGAAATTGAGTCCATTGATGTTAAGAGCTATTAAGGAATAGTGATTATTATTTTCTGTTATTTTTCATGTTATTTTTATGTTTGAGTAGTTATCTTCTTTTGGGTTTCATGAAAGAATGCTACTATCTTGCTTTTTCCAGGGTATAGTTTCCCTCCTTGTATTGGCATTTTCTACCTATTATTCTTTGTAGGGCTGGGTTTGTGGAAAAATAATGTGTAAATTTGGTTTTGTCATGGAATATCTTGGTTTCTCCATCTGTGGTGATTGAGAGTTTTTCTGGGTATAGTAGTCTTGGCTGATATTTGTATTCTTTTAGAGTCTACATAAGATATGCCCAGGATCTTTTAGCTTTTATGGTCTCTGGTAAGAAGTCTGGTATAATTCTGATAGGTCTTCCTTTACATGTTACTTGGCCTTTTTTTCTTACTGCCTTTAATATTCTTCTTTTCTTAGTACATTTGGAGTTTTGATTATTATGTGACAGGATGTATTTCTGTTCTGGTCCAGTCTGTTTGGAGTTCTGTAGGCTTCTTGTATGTTCATGAGCATCTCTCTCTTTAGGTTAGGAAAGTTTTCTTCCATAATTTTGTTGAAGATATTTGCTGGCCCTTTAAGTTGTAAATCTTCACTCTCATCTATACCTATAATCCTTAGGTTTGGTCTTATCATTGTGTCCTGGATTTCCTGGATGTTTTGTGTTACAAGCTTTTTGAATTTTGCATTTTCTTTGACTGTTGAGTCAGTGCTTTCTAGGGTATCTTTGGTATCTGAGTTTCTTTCTTCAATCTCTTGTATTATTGTTGATATTTGAATCTATGACCCTTGATTTCTTCCCAAGGTTTTCTATCTCCAAATTTGTCTCCCGTTGTAATTTCTTAGTTGTTTCTAGTTCTGTGTTTAGATGCTGGATGGCTTTGCTCAGTTCCTTCTCTTGTTTGTGATTTTTCTATTTCCTCTTTATTGGCTTCTATCTGTTGACCCATATTCTCCTGAATTTTTTTAAATGATTTTTATGTTTCCCTTGTAATGTCTTCTACCTTTTGATTAATTTTCTCCTGTATTTCTTTGAGAGATTCATTTATGTCCTTCTTGTCTTCCTCTAACAGCATCATGACCAGTGATTTTAAATCCAAATCTTGTTTTGCTGCTGTGTTGGGGTATCCTGGACTTGCTGTTGTAGGAGAATTGGGTTCAGATGCTGCCATATAACCTTGATTTCTATTAGTAATGTTCCTACTTTTGCCTTTTGCCATCTGGTTATCTCTGGAGTTAGTTGCTCCTGTTGTTACTGTCTGATGCTTGAACCTCCTGTAAACCTGTAAGGCTATTTCTGCTCCTCTGGATGACTGGGTTTCCTCTGGCACAGATTGCTGATGAGCTGCCCTACTTTTGGGTGCCATTGGAGCCCTGGTGTGCCTTGCCCCCAGCCATGTTATACTTGGGGTTTTTTCTGTGTACCTGGTGTTGCCTGTCCTGTCTGACTGGGAGCGAAGATGGTGGCAGGGAGTCCCTCCAAGTGTAGATTACTTTGCAGGGCAAATGACTCATGGCAGGGCTGGCACACAGACAACCCGCTGAACTGCCCAGGTCTTGGGTGCAGGCAGAAGCCTGATGGTCTGTGTCCCAAGTGATGTTAAACTCAGTATATCTTTGTTTACTTGGAGCTGCCTGTCTTGTTTATCTGGGAGTGAAGATCTTCACTTTTCTTTTTTTATTAGATATTTTCTTTATTTACATTTCAAGTGTTATTCCCTTTCCTCATTTCCCATCCCAATCCCCTTATTCCACCCTCCCCCCTCTGCTCACCAACCCACCAACTCTTGCTTCCCTGTCCTTGCATTTCCCTACACTGGGTCATTGATTCTTCACAGGACCAAGGGCCTCTCATCTCATTCATGCCCAAAAAGGCCATCCTCTGGTACATATGCAAATGGAGCCATGGGTCCCTCCATGTATACTCTTTGGTTGGTGCTTTAGTCCCTGGGAGTTGAGGTACTGGTTGTTTCATATTGTTGTTCCTTCTATGGAGCTGAAAATCCCTTCAGCTCCATGGGACCTTTCTCCAACTCCTTCACTGAGGACCTTGTACTCAGTCCAATGGTTGACTGAGAGCATCCACCTCTGTATTTGTCAGGTGCTGGTAGAGCCTCTCAGGTGACAGCTATATCAGACTCATGTCAGCAAGCACTTGTCATCAACAATAATGTCTGTGTTTTGTAACTGTATATCAATGATTCCCCTGGTGGGGCAGTCTCTGAATGGCCTTTCCTTCAGTTTCTGCTCCATACTTTGTCTCTGTATCTCATCCCATGAGCATTTTGATCCCCCTTCTAAGAAAGACCAAGGTATCTATATTTTTGTCTTCCTTCTTCTTGAGCTTCATGTGGTCTGTGGATTGTTTCTTGGGTATTCTGAGCTTTTTGGCTACTATCCACTTATCAGTGAGTATGTACCATATGTGTTCTCTTGTGTTTGGGCTTCCTCACTCAGGTCTTGTTACCAACAAACATACTGTGTAAATGCAAGGCAGGCCAAGAGAGATGAACATCAGGAAGCCATTTTTGGTGACCTAGAAAAATGGTGTGAGGATATAAGGAAAGAGAGCCAGGCAGGTATCTGAGTGTTGTTGCAGGTGGAGGGAATAGCTAGCAAATAGGTAAGATTATAGCTGTGTTTGGGAATTTTATAGAACTCTAAGGTAATTGACATGGTTAGAACAGGATGGCAAAGACTTAAATCAGATATTAGAAATATTGATGGCCCAGAATACTAGATGATGTGGGAAATTTTGCTAACATCAAGAATGAGCTAAGTCTTCAGGGGTAGGTCTTGGTCCTCTTTGGAGACAAACTGTTGAGGGAGAAAAGGAGCCCATGAAAATCAGTTATGACCTCATGATAACCATTCAGAAAATGGATATTCTCTCTGGAACAGGATTTATCACACATTTGAAGACAAATCATAGATTATGATTCTGTAGTCAGACAAGTCAAATTAAAAAGAGGAAAAAGAAGTGAAAGAAAAATATTTCAGAGACAATATTTTACAGTAGATATAAAATGAGTTTTGAAGAGTTATGGACAATAGGTCCCTGATAGAATAGATGCTACCATAAATAAAGCAAAAAGTTACTGGAAACTATTAACAATAGAGTTGTGCTATTCTTTGCACAAAATATATCAAATAGACACATATTTTTAAAAACATTTGCATTTGAATGTATTTGAAAAGTATTATTATTTTGCAAAATTGAAAACTAGGACAAGCTGAACAATCAGTAACATTTAAAATATTTTATCAATAATACTAAGATCAAAATAAAGGTGATAAGCTCACCTTTTTATAATACAAATCATAGACTAAGAGTTTCCTCCCCAATATCAAAAGAATTTATAATTTGATGGCAAAAATAATGTGTGGCAGAAAACAGAAGAAACACGAACAAAATAACCCCATGAACTAGTAGAAGCTTATCCTTTAGGCTTTTTAAATATTCTGGCCTTTGGACATACAGATTGTAGTGGCTATTCCTGGTTGTCAACTTGACTATATGTGGAATGAACTACAATCTAGAATTGGAAGGCTCACCTATGATCCTAATCTGGAGGCTCAGAGATATACGTTTCTGACCTGGACTTAGCATGGAGATCTTGAAGTATGGATTCCATTTCAAGGTCATCTGGGATTAAAAGTGTGGAGACATGCACCTTTAATCCCAGATTTCAAGTTCATCTGGGATTAAAGGTGTACACCTTTAATCTGGGCTACACCTTCTACTGGAGACATATATAAGGACATTGAAAGAAGGAAGACTCATTCTTCCTTGCCGGCTTGCTTCGTGGGACTGAGCAACTGCAAGATCCTTGGACTTCTATCCACAGCTGCTGCTGACTACTGTTGGGGAGTTGGACTACAGACTGTAAGTCATCGACAAATTCCCTAACTACACAGAGACTGCCCATACGATCTGCGACTCTAGAGAACCCAGACTAATACACAGATAGTAATGAAGTATACTATTATCCACAATTTATCAGCTTGGTAAATCCTAACTGATGGGCAAAAGTGAAATGTCAGTCAGTTTCCAGAGCTGACTCTATTTTCTGAAAACTACTCTCACTAAGTGCTAGGGAGATAACTGTAACCACCTTCAGATAGACTACTCAGGCCCCTTTCAATGCGCTTGCACTTTAGTCTACATTTTTCCTATTTTGAAAGTCTCTTTAGCTTTAACTTGAGGAAATTTCTTTAGATCTGTTTAGTGTATCTTTCTTAATTCCATGGTTATATAAACTATAGATAACTTGATTTTGTTCTTCTCTATGTCAAATACATGTAAGAAAATGAATATAAATATATATGTATGTATATATATGCATATTCTATTATTATATATATGGAATAATGTGTTGTGGGTTTTTTTTGTTTTCTGTTTATTTATTTTGCAAAATATCAGGGAAACATTATTTAAACAAAATGGCAATATGGGTTAAAAATGCACTGTCAAATTTTTCAGGAGGCGTCATGAGTATAAGAGTACAGAAATACCTTGAAATGAGTTTTAAATCTGATTTTGTTTTCAGATATTTCAAACCATTAACTTATTATTTCTCAAAGATTTACAATTTTATACACCCACTGTCTTGTGTTCATTGGGGATAACACTAGACTGCTGTTGGCCAGTTTCTTTCTACTGATCACTGTTTTGATCTATCATAGATATTTATATTTCAGGAGTTGGCCTTGGAATTTACATTCTTGTCTCATTTACCAGTAGACACCATGCATGAAACCTGAAGTTTCTCTCTTAATATTTGGAAGGCAACGTTTAGGAAGAAACACAGATGCTCCTGCACAAGTACTACGACTGTGTATTTTCCCAGGAGGCAGAGAGGAAGCCTTTATACTGGCTCCCAGATGTCCTGCTGCAAATCAGTTCTGCAGAATTTAAGGATGGGAGAGATTTACAGTTGTGCACATTTTACTTTCAAATTCCTGTGTTGCAGAAAGTTTGTGAGTCTTTTAACTAAAATTTAGTTCACTAATCTTTTTTGTATATTATCTATTTGGCTGAATTCAATTACATCACTCTCAACATGGCTTCATGTTTTCCTGTCGGTCCTTGAATTTGATGTATATCTTATAATAACAGGATCCAAGATCTGAACAGGAAACTTTTCTGTTAAATGTACTTTTTCTATTAATGTTAGATAACCAACATTTTCATTTAGATGGCTATACAATTTCTTCTATAATTATATAACATTCCCATGGCAACTGAAATGCAGACATGGTGTGTGTGTGTGTGTGTGTGTGTGTGTGTGTGAAAAGTGAAATTATACAGCACTTGATATCCTCTGATTGGTATACTTCATTTAGTGCATTGTCTTTCAAATTCGTCCACATTGATGCTTATTACAGGCATTCCTTTTAAAATTCTGAATGATATATTTACTTTTTTATCTTCTGAATTAGCAATTCTCCTGTGATGGTTTGTATATGATTGGTTCACGGAGAAACCCTATTAGGAGGTTTGGCTTTGTTGGAGTAGGTATGTAACTGTGGCTGTGGGCTTAAGACTTCCACCCTAGTTGCCTGCAAGTCAGTCTTCCACTAGCAGCCTTCAGATGAAGATGTAGAATACTCAGCTCCTTCTCCACCATGCCTACCTGAATTCTGCCATGTTTCTGCCTTGATGACAATGGACTGAACCTCTGAACGTGTAAGCCAACCCCAATTAAATGTTGTCTTTTATAAAACTTGCATTGGTCATGGTGTCTGTTCACAGCAGTAAAACCCTAACTAAGACCTCTCCCATGTTAGCAATGATTGGGATCCACAACCATAATATGCAGGATTCTAATTTCCTCTCAACCTTACAAACATTTTTATTCTGATCATGCTCATGCTAGCTGATACAAGGTGTATAGACTTATACTATCCTGATGACTAGTAATGCTGAGCACTTGTTGATTAGTAAGAATTTGAAGAAATCCTTATTCATATATCTAGCCCATTTTTAAATTGAGTTATCAGAGGACTTTATATAATGGATTGGAGAACAAGTTATTTTGCAGATGATTCATTCTGTCATCACACATATGCTCTGTCAATATTTTCCCATTTCAAGGTTATCTTTTCATTCTGCTGCTTGTTCCCTTTTGTATGCCCAAGCTGTAGAATGAAAAACAAAGTCTCTTTAAAAGAACTATGTTTATGGGTCTCTTTATCTGTGTGTAGGTGTGTGTACTTGTGTGCAGATGCCCAATGAATGCAGACAAGGTCAGATTCCCTGGAGCTGGAGTTACAGATGGTTATGAGCTTCCAGATAAGGATGCTAAGAGTGAACGTAGGTCCTCTGCCAGAGCAGAGGGCACTCTTAATTACCATCCATCTTTCCAGCCCTGGGAAACTTCAGTTCGATTCCCTCTGACTTGTTAGATATTCTTTTGTTGCTTTCATTTTGACTTTCATAGTCATGAAATATTTGTGCAGAATGAAGTCATTAATCTTTTCACATTTTCCCTGTTGCTGAATCAAAGTCTGAAGACCTAAGTTTTTCATTGATTTTAGTTACTTTTTGAGATGAGTCCAATTTCACATTTTGCAAGTGAACATCCAGTGTTTGTACTATCATCTGTCAGAACACTATTAATTTCCATCACATAATCTTGGTACTCTTAGAAAATGTGTGTAACCATTTGCACCTATATTTGTTTAACATATGTTCATCTATCAAATTTGTCTTGTATTATCTTTAGAAAGAATAAAAAGTTGGAAATATATTTTCTGACTTTTAAACGTACAACACATCTATAATAATTGAACAGCATATGCTTTACAAACAAAACTACAAATTGATAAATAGTGGCAGCTAATAAATAAATTATGAAAGCACACGTATGGAAAGTTTGGTAATAGCAAAATCCACTTACCTTGGAAGCCACAGACACTTAAAGTAGCCCACATTATAGATGAGAGAACCAGATATGTTTGGGGCACTGCTCTCATTTTTTCATTCTAGGGGCTGAGATGGGAGGAATGTGATAGTTTCAAGCCAGCCTGAGATGCACACAGTCATTTTTTTTGCTTGTTTATTTTACTATTATAAATCATTTTATTCATTTTTATTTTGACTTAGTTAAGGTTTTACTGCTGTGAACAGACACCATGACCAAGGCAAGTCTTACAAAAGACTTTTTTTATTTCCTATGTTCTTTGTTTACATTCCAAAGGCTTTCCCCTTATTTGGGGCTAGCTTACAGGTTCAGAGGCTCAGTATATTAACATCGAGGCAGGAATATAGCAACATCCAGGCAGACATGGTACAGGAAGACCTGAGAGTTCTATCTTCAACTGAAGGCTGCTAGTGGAAGACTAACTTTCTGGCAGCTAGGGTGAGGGTCTTAAGCTCATGCCCACAGTGACACACCTACTCCAACAAGGCCACACTTACTAATGGCACCACTCCCTGGGCCAAGCATGTTCAAACCATCTCACATTTCCACATTTCAAATAATATCCCCCTTCCTGGTTACCCCTCCATATTTTAACACATCCTATCCTATCCCCCCTAACCTCTCCTTTGCTTCTATGCGGGGGCTCCTCCACCCATTCATATATCCCTGCCTCACCCCCTAGCATCTCTCTACGTTCAGGCATTAAGCCTCTGGAGGACCAAGGGCCTCACCGCCCATTGATGTCAGATAAGGAAACTCTACAAAATAAGTTTAAAAAGAAAAATTATATTGAAAAACCATGGTTTTGAGGTTCTACCGCTCAGAAAGTGTCTCAGGTAGATATAAGTCTGACAGTGGTACCATTTGCTGAGTTTCTTAGAACCCCAAGTTTTGAGCTTCTTAGCTTCAGGTTATAAGACAGTTATTCCCTAACTAAGGGAGTGGGTAAAAGTATCCATATACTCCCTAAAAGTCACTCAGCTGGGAAGTAATTGACATCAAATCCAAGCTAGAGATTCAGAATCTTCAGTGTAGCAACTGATAATCATTACAAAATGGTCAAAATAATTGCTGTGATGAAAATCCGTATGTTTTTATGAGGCAGTTTTTTACTCTTAGTATATGGTATTTATGCAATTTCACACTGAATAGGAAAATAAAGTTTAATTACTTATCACTGTGAGGCATGCATTTGGCATCTCTAAAATTCTCTATGTAGTCATAGTAGCTCAAACCCACACTGTCTTGACACTTCTAAAAAGGAAACTCAGCATGATCTTATGAACAGTGGCAGGAGTGTGTGCTTTTTTCTAGTCATGGTCTTGGCTCCTCTGACTCTGCTCTACCCAATAAAAATGGGGACTGTGTTGAATGTTTGTGAATAATTAGAGAAAGGCTTTCCACCAGAGGGAAATGAGTCAGAAGCTCCATGACACTGCTCAGATTCTAGCTACTCAAGATTGATAAAAGCAAATTACTCACTGTACATATACAAATCATTTTAACTGAACATGGCCATATATGACATCTAAGATTTCTTAAAATAAAAGTCAGGACACTAGGTAATAATAAAGCAGCTTTAGTTTCTAGTCTGGGGAGCACCTCCTTCTCAAAGTCTATACTTTTCCTGTATGAATATATTCCTGGATAATGAAGAAATTCCCTAAAATAGAAATTAAAATGATGCTATACCTTTATAATATTCACATTACTGTGCATATTTTTAAGTATCTGTTGATATTACAAACACATATGTGGCATGTGCATGTGTAAGACCCACGCCTTGGAAGGCGTCACCCCATTCACTCACAAGAAATAGTCTTGATGCAAATAGCAGGAGGATTTTTATTCCAGAGCTCTGGGGTCACGGCCATTCCTCACGTGGGGTAGATGACAGTGAACAATGCGTGCAGAATCAGGGCAGCTTTTATAGGCTTATAACAGAACCCGCCCAGCACAAGCCACTCCATAGCTTCTAAGCCAATCAGTTTAAATTATCTGAGCCCACGCTCTCTGAGAAACAATCAGTTTCCTATAGAGGCCAGATAAACTAGTTAAGTCATTTCTGCTTACTTGACCGCCACACACAGGGTCACACCAGGGTCACACAGGTGTCTCCTGTTACGCATTTCCTGCTATGGGGCCCGGGCATCCATCTCAGTAACCATGCCAAACCAGCAGCCGCCCTTGCCTCAACTTCTCAGCAGGAGGAAGGCAGAAAAGGGCACTAGGGACCTTCCAGCCTGCAGCCCTCATCCTTTCACATGCACTCACACATACTCATACACACATATATCTCATGCACACTAAAATAGGTAAATTAATCCTCATTTTTGCTAACTTCAAAATAGTTACTCCATATTAAATATACATAATTAAATTAAATATACATATTAAATACACATAATTTTAAGAAATTTTACAATGTATATGGAGTCATTTTTAGATAAGTAGATGGATTTTAAATTATATAAGTATATTTATTTCTGTTCCCTCAGATATAATCTCTTATTCTCAACCTCAGTTCTGGGAGAGAACATCCATGGGAGCCTTTGCTATCTCTCCTGCTAGCTGGATCCCACAGATCTTCCCCTTCTAACCTTCCTCCCACAACTGGAAAAGGCTGCTCCTCCTAGGGTGACAAGAAAGGAAGGTAGATACATACCTCTCCTACTGCTCCTAAGATCCAGTGCCAGCAGTCCCATCCCAGCTCTGTAGCTGGAAACATGTTGTAGTCTTCATTTTCTCTCTGATCCCAAAGGCCTATTTCTCTTACCTTCCTTTCTCCAACTCATCTCAGTATCCTAGCTTCCAATGCCAGCAGGAATTTCCTGTAAACATATCAGCTGGGCAAGCCAAGAAAACAGGAAACAAAGCCATCACACTCTCCAAAATTCTACAGAGGAAACAAAGAAACAAAAAAAGGAACTTAACACCCACCCAACAAAGACAAATATAATCTAGAAATTAGCACTTGGACCAATAATTATCCCAAACCCAGATCCCTAGACACCAGCTTGGAAATAAATCAATAACATCTAGGGAATCTGTCTCTACTACAGCCCAGCTCTCCTTCCATAGAACACCATGCATATTCTAACATAGCTGAAGCACAAGGAAAAGACCCTCAAAACAAGCATATAAAATTACAGGGGTTCTTAAAGAGGAAATGAGTAAATGTCTTAAGGAAATTTAGGGATGTCAGTAAGTAGGTGGCAGAGAGGAAAAAGGCTATGTTCTTCTATGTACTCAAGGTTCTGACCTATAAACTTCTAAGTGACTAGTAGCCTAACATTCTCTGAAAAGGTGACCCTGGTATGACCACAATTCCAGTACCAGTCAGTCTAAAATTGGCTACGAGTAGGAGTAAGAAGAATGATGACCAGCAGAAAGACACCATGGAGCCCAGACAGGGAACTAGCCTGATATGACGACCAATCTGGTCATGGGGATAGCAGTTCATGCTGGAGATGAACCCTGCTCACCACCATAATATGCAAGTTGGATATAACACTTCAAAACCATTCTTGAGATGACCTTAGACACTCTGAAACCCTTATTTCCACTAAAGGGAACAAGTAAGTGGTAAAGAAATGGGAGAGAGAAAAAATAAAAACAGAAAGATATAGGAACAAAAAGAGGTACAAAAATGGTGACTCTCGGATGGTAAGGAGTAGCCTGATGTGAGTAGCTGGTGATGTCACTTGGGGTATGGTAGGGTCTTGGTCTGTGCTGTCACTGGGAATCATGTCTGTGTCTGTAGCTCTGTAGCATTAGGGGGTCTGTTTCTACCAGAAGGCAAGTGGACATCCCTGGTCTGAGTGGTGGCCTGGATATACTTTGATTGCCTGAGGTCTGTGCAGAACCTGCCCCACCCATCACCTGGGCATCATGGGAGTGCTAGCCCTAGTGATATGAAAGCTGGAGAGCTAACTCTGCCTCTAGTCAGCTTCAGCACTTGGGAGTGTGGCCTCTGAACCTTGCATAGGCAGTAGAGTAACCTGACCCTCATGGTGGTTGCAGGACAAGCTGGCTCACTCCAAGTGTGTAAGTAGGACAGCTAGCCTACAACTTTTCTGCCATGCAGCAGTATCAGCAAGGGATATATGCTCTCTCCCACTCTTGCCCCTTGCTACCAATAGTACCCTGGAGAGATGGCCCTGTGGTCATGAAAGCAGATTCCATCCTGCCCCTCCCCTGTTGAAGCACTCAGCAGAATGCACCCAGTGCACCTTGCCTGGTAGCACAGTAGTTATGACACTACTGGGCTGCTGGTGAGCTGGCCCCAAAGGAATGAGAATAGGGGATTCAAAACTGTTAGTCAGCTCAGATACCTCTCAGGCCTAGAATCAGAATTTTAAATGAGCCCACCCCTACAGCTACCAAATTGATGAACTATTGGAGTGCAGGAGTGCACTGCTCTTACAGATCCAAACTACAGATCTTCATGACACAGGTCAACAAAAGAATGTATGAGAGGAGTCTCAGGGACATTTCAGTATGGATAGAGTAGCAGAAGCTAGAGGTCTTATTCCAGACAAAATAGCCATCATAATGAACATTTGCAAACAAAGAAGTATGGACCAAATAGTATACTGTGGAACAGAATGTGATACACTACAACTTCTGCAATTTTTTTTCTCTGCTTAGGTGAGGTACTGTGAGGGCAGAAGGCAAATATGATGTGGGGCAGGGGGAGATGAATAGGATTGGGGTATATGGTGTGAAATTCATAAAGAAGCAATAAAAGTCTATAAGGAGGAGGAGGAGGAAAAAGTAGACCAGGAAAACAAAGCAGTTGAGGAAATGAATAAATCTATTAAAGAAACCTAAGAGAACACAATGAGTTAAAAAAAAGAAATTAATTTGTTTAAAACATGAACATGGAAATAGAATTAATAAAGAAAACTCATACTGAAGAAATTCTAGAAATAAAAATGGTTTGATAACAGAAACTACCAAGGAGATGGGGGAAAGAATCTCTGGTATGGAAGATATAAGAGAAGGAATGAATACATTAGTTAAAAAAAAATGTTAAAACTGAAAGTCTGACAGAAGTCATCCAGGAAATCTAGGACACCATGGAAAGGTCAAAAGTAAGAATAATAGGAGTAGAGGAAGATGAAGAATCCCAGCAGAGAGGCACAGAAAATATTTTTTAAAAAAATTATAGAAGAAAATTGATCTTATCCAAAGTGGGGGATGCTCATGAAAGAAAAAGAAGCAAATAAACCCATCCTATATAAAAATGACAAATCAACTGAGAAATAAATCTGGAAAACAAGATAGTTCATAGTATAAATATCTTGGGGTAACTCTAACCAAACAAGTGAAATACTTGAATGACAAAAATTACATGTCTTTGAAGAAAGAAATTGAAGACGATATCAGAATTCAGAAAAATCTACCATGCTCATTGTTTAGTAGAATTACTATAATAAAACTGAATATATAACCAAAAGTAATCCACAGATTCAATGCAATCACCTTCAAAATTCCAACACAACTCTTTCTTTAGATATTATGAAAGCACAATTATCAATTTCTTATGGAAAACCAAAAATAAAAAATAAAATAATATAGGAAAGTTAAGACAATTTTGAACAAAGAACTGCAGGAGATATCATCATATCTGATTTTAACTTGTACTGTTGAGCTCAAGTTAAACACAGTATCACAGTGGTATTAGAAAATAATCAGGTAAATGGATCAATTATAATAGAATTGAAAAATATGACAGACGGACACACACACACACACACACACACACACACACACACATGCATACACACCCGTACAACTCTTTGAAATGGAGAAATGGGCTAGGTGTCTATTTGGTGGAGTCTTCACCTCTAAATTCTCAAAAATAAATGTGTGTATATACATATATGTATATGTATATATATATATATATATATGTATACATATATATTCATTCTCAATTACATAAATATTGCTTATGTATATAAATTTAATAACATATACATGCAGCATGCTCAGCCTTTATAATGTTACTTGTATATTTATATGATTTCAGACTTTACCATTTGGTACTAGATAACCAACTCTGAGACTAGTCTTTTTTGAAAACCATTCTTCCAGCTCTGAGTCTCCCTTGGTTGTCTATAGTTCTTTGTCTAAAGCAGAGTTATTTGAGAGTCCCCCCTTACATATTAATATGGTTTTTTTCTCATTCATTTTCAGCAGCTATGGGATTGTGTCTTTTTACTTGTCATGGAAGCTATACCCAAAAAATTCTCAACCACATGGCAGAATAAATAATTACATACTTTTTATAGAAATTTTGCTTCAGACTCATGATAGTGTGAGGGATATGACTGAATTGTTCTGTATAGGGTTACCACATAACCTTTGTGTATCAATTAAAAGGCAGGCACCATTAAGGGTGTGGGGGCCCTATCTTCTACAAAATATTAAGTATTATGAGCGCAAAAGATGGCTTAGCTGTTAATGTCTAGGATTATAATCATAATAATATCAATAATAAGGATTACCTATATGCTGTTCAATTATTGTGATTTTTTTCTCCTGTTTAAAAATTTATGTAGTAATTTTTTCTTAATCTCTACAGCATAAGAAAATTTTCTCCATTCTAAAGCATAAACTTTATATGATTCGATAGAGTCATTTATCTTAATTTTTGAAACCTTCTACATTATGTTTGGGGTGTCTCTAAAGAAAAAGAGAATATTCATCTCCTTTCAGAGTAGTTAATTGAAAGTGACACACTAATGTTATTATTTAAACATCACCTAAATTGGCTAAAAACTCAATGAAGATATATATATATATATATATATATATATATATATATATACATATATATATATGTATGTATATATACACACACACATATATACATGTATGTGTGCGCATATATGTATGTATATGCATATATTTTTCTCTGATGCTCAGCTGTGTGAAGCAACATACAAAGTCAAATGCAAAGACTTCCAAGAAACTCCTGAAAAAGATGAGTATAATATTCAAAACTGCATCCAAGAACATCTTCTTAACTACATGACATGTTGAGGCTCAAAATGATATATCTGAGTAACATAGTTGAATCTATGCTCAGATTCACAATTAACATTCAGCTTAGGATAGGATTACGTTCACCTGTCTCATACATTGTATTTTGATTAGTTTTATATCAACTTGATATATGCTATACTGATCTGAAAGGGAAGCTCAATTGAGAAAATTTCCCCACAAGATTGGTCTACAGACCAGCAAATTTTCTTGATTAATGTTTGATCAAGCCATAGTGCACTACACCAATCTTGGACAAGTGGTCCTGAGTTGTACAATAATATGGCTGAGCAAGCCAGAACAAACAAGCCAGGAAGCAGTGTTCTTACATGGATGCTGTTTTAGTTTCTGCTTCCTGCTTACTTCCTTGATATCCTGAAATTACTTTCCTCAGTGGCAGAGTTGCCTTGAATTGTGAGATGAAATAGATCCTTTCTTCCCCAAATAGTTTTTGGTTATGGTATTTCATTACAGTAATAGGAACCTAATGAAGTAACCTGAGCTAGTACAATTACAGAGAGCTAAGCAGTTATGATCAAAATTGTCCACTGTTACATCCTTGCTAATGGGGTATAATGGAAATATGATTAAAAGTACACAAGTTTTAGTACAAAAAAGGTTAATATTTTCATTAGTAGCATGTACAGATTAAGTGTCAAGCTGCCACAAAATGTGAAAGGTTGGAGAAAAACTAAAATTATAAGCAAGATGACCTTTGGAAATATGAACAGTGATCTGAGGCTGAGGTTAAAATAAGAGGAGAGGCAATCTGTACATACTGATTATTCCATACAGATAACTTGCTCCATGAAAGTAGCATTATGTTTCTAACATTAAAACATATAAGATGAAAAAATAAAAATAAAATTAAAGATGAATTTCCCTGGGAAACAAAGATACAAAAGTTCTCAAATACCTGTAACAAGAATTCAGACAATATTGTAAATGAAAATATACCATGATTAGATTGGTTTAAGATTAGAGATTCAAAGATGTCCCATGTTATTGCAAGTAAATAAATGTTATACAGATTTTAGATAAATGTAAGCATTGAAAATAATGATTGTCTTAATAGATATGTAAAAAAACTCTTGATACATTTATTAACTCTTCATTTATAAAATCCTAAAAGGAAAAGAAAAAACAGAAAAATATCTTAGAACAATAAAGTATAAAGCCTTCCTATACGCAAAGGATAAGCAGTCCGAGAAAGAAATTAGGGAAATGACAAACTTCACAATAGCCACAAACAATATAAAGTATCTTGGTGTGACTCTAACCAAACAAGTGAAAGATTTATATGACAAAATCTTCAGGTCTCTGAAGAAGGAAATTGAAGAAGAACTCAGAAAATGGAAAAGCCTTCCATGCTCGTGTGTTGGCAGGATTAATATAGTTAAAATGGCAATCTTGCCAAAAGCAATATACAGATTCAACGCAATCCCCATCAAAATCTCAACTCAGTTCTTCATAGAGTTAGAAAGAGCAATTCTCAGATTCATCTGGAATAACAAAAAACCCAGGATAGCTAAAACTATCATCAACAGTAAACGAACTTCTGGGGGAATCAATATCCCGGACCTCAAGCAATACTACAGAGCAGTAGTGTTAAAAAACTGGATGGTATTGGTACAGTGACAGGGAAGTGGATCAATGGAATAGGATTGAAGACCCAAAATTGAACCCACATATATATGGCCAATTGATCTTCGACAAAGGAGCTGAAAACATCCAGTGGAAAAAAGATAGCCTTTTCAACAAATGGTGCTGGCTCAACTGGAGGTCAACATGTAGAAGAATGAGAATTGATCCACTCTTATCTCCTTGCACTAAGCTCAACTCCAAGTGGATCAGGGATCTCCACATAAAACCAGACACACTAAAACTAATAGAAAAGAAACTGAGGAAGACCCTTGAGAACATTGGCTCAGGGGGAAAATTCCTGAACAGAACACCAATCGCTTATGCTCTAAGATCAAGAATAGACAAATGGGACCTCATAAAATTACAAAGTTTCTTTAAGGCAAAAGACACTGTCAAAAGGACAAATCGGCAACCAGCAAATTGGGAAAAGATCTTCACCAACCTCACATCCAACAGAGAGCTAATATCCAATGCATGCAAAGAACTCAAGAAGTTAGACTCCAGAAAGCCAAATAACCCTATCCAAAATTGGGGTACAGAGCTAAACAAAGACTTTTCACCAGAAGAAATTAGGATGGCTGAGAAACACCTTAAAAAATGTTCAACATCATTAGCCATTAGAGAAATGCAAATCAAAACAACCCTGAGATTTCACCTCACACCAGTCAGAATGGCTAAGATTAAAAACTCAGAAGACATCAGGTGTTGGCGAGGATGTGGAGAAAGAGGAATACTCCTTCACTGCTGGTGGAAATGCAAGCTGGTACAACCACTCTGGAAATCAGTATGGCGGTTCCTCAGAAAACTGGACATGATGCTTCCAGAGGACCCAGCCATACCACTCCTGGGCATATACCCAGAAGATTCCCCAGCATGCAATAAGGATACATGCTCCACTATGTTCATAGCAGCCTTATTTATAATAGCCAGAAGATGGAAAGAACCCAGATGTCCCTCAACAGAGGAATGGATACAAAAAATGTGGTATATATACACAATGGAATACTATTCAGCCATTAGAAACAATGAATTCATGAAAATCTTAGAGAAATGGATGGAGCTGGAGAACATCATACTAAGTGAGGTTACCCAGTCTCAAAAGAATACCTATGGTATACAGTCACTGATAAGTGGATATTAGCCTAGAATCTTGGGACACCAAAGACACAATTCACATACCAAATGATGTCTGACAAGAGTGGACACTGGTGCTGGAAAGGATCAAAGCATCAGTGTAGGGGAATACCAGAACAGGGAGGTGAGGAGGGGTGGATGAGAGAGCAGGGGGAGGGAAAAGGGCATGTCTTACCATTGGGGGGTGGGGAACCAAAAAAGGGAAATGAAATGTAAGTATAGAATATAACCAAGAATAAAAAAATTAAAAAAAATAAAGAAAAAAAGAAAATCAGTTTCATAATATCAAAAAATAAAGTCATTTCTTCTGAAATCAGAAGAAAGTGGCCCAACTAGGTCCACTATCTCTAGTTTTTTTCAGTACCACTTTTGAGATCTAAGTTCTAGAAATGAAAAAAAAAAAAGAAATAGAAGGCATACAAATAAGAAATGGAAAATCAAATTATCCCTATTTATAGATTTTATGATCCTCAAAAGGCAATAAAACTTTAATATAAAATCCATAGATTTGAGAAATACCTCAAAAAAGATACAAATTAATAATAATAATAACAATAATAATAATAAGTAGAATATAGTCAATCTTAACAAAAATATACAATGATAAGAATTATTATGCTTGCAATATAGCAATATTGGACTTTGAATGAATTCTTTAATAAATGCCATTCATAATAACCTAGTATATTGTAATAATAAATCTACTAGATTACTGAACAGTATAATGAGAAATCTTTAAAAGCTTTAAGAACATGATTGAATAAGGTATAAGAAGAGGGTACCTTCCCACTTATGGATTGGTAGAATTAATATTGTATACATGGCTATACTACCAAAGCAATCTACAGGTCAAGTTGAATCTTCATGATTCCAATAACATTCTTCACAACACTATAAAAAACCATAACATTTGCATGGACGCAAACAACACCACAAAAACATTACTAAATTAACAGTAATGCAAGAGTTATTAGGATATATGATTCACATGATATATCATGTAACAGAGCCATATGAACAAAGAGAAGATATTGCCTGGAAAAGAAAACACAGCACATAGTCCAATGTATAGAATAGAGAGCAAAGAAATAAACTCATGTGGCTGAAGCTATCAAATGTTTTATGAAGACGGTAAAAGTATATAATGAAGAAGTGAAAGGTTCTGGAAATACCATCTCTCAACATCTAGAAGAATGCATCCTGATTTGCTATATTTCACTTTGCACAAAACAACTTAAACAGGATCAAATACCTTAATGTGTACTCTGGGAATTGAGAGATAAAAGCCACTGAGGCTGGTGAACATGATCACATCATATATATATATATATATATATATATATATATGTATATATATGTGTATATATATGTATATATGTATATATACATATATATGTGTGTGTGTGTATACAGATATATACATATACACATACACACATACATATACATATAAATATATACATACACATACATGTGTGTGTGTGTGTGTGTGTGTGTGTGTGTGTGTGTGTAATTTCTATATTATAGTATAGGAGAAATTCTTACAAGAGATATGGAAAACCCGATTGAATGTAAGAAGGCCTCACTTAACATCTAGATTTTTTCTGGCAAGTGTACAACTGAGAGAAGAATAAAGATGTCCCTATTATTATATAAGTAGGAAATGTTTTCACAGGCTCCTAAGGACATTTTTGCCCCTGGATGATTCTTCTTCTTCTTCTTCTTCTTCTTCTTCTTCTTCTTCTTCTTCTTCTTCTTCTTCTTCTCTCCTTCTCTCTCTCTCTCTTTCTCTCTCTTGGATGTTTTCTTTATTTACATTTTAAATGTTATCCCCCTTTCCAGGTTTCCCATCTGGGAATCCCTATGTCATCTCTCCGCCCCATGCTTCTATGAGGGTGTGCCCCCACCACTTGCCCACTCCTGCCTCCCTCTCTGGAATTCCCCTACACTTGGGCATTGAGCCTTCACAGGACTAAGGGTTTTACCTCCCATTGGTGCCCTATAAGATCATCCTCTGCTACATATGTGGCTGGAACCATGGGTCCCTCCATATGTACCTGGTTTGTGATTTAGTCCCTGGGAGCTCTGGTGTTATTGTTTGATTCATATTGTTGTTCCTCTTATGGTGCTGCAATCCCCTTCAGCTCCTTGGTTCCTTTCTCTAACTCCTCCATTAGGGACCCAGAACTCAGTCCAAAGGTAAGTTGCAAGCATCCCCCTCTCTATTTGTCACGGTCTGGTAGAGACTCTCAGGAGAGAGCTATATCAGGCTCCTGTTGGATGCACTTCTTGGCATCTTCAATAGTACCTGGGTTTGGTGACTATATGGGATGGATCCCCAGGTGGGGAAGTCTCTGTATTGCCTTTCCTTCATCCTCTGCTCCACACTTTGTCTCCATATTTCCTCCTGTGAGTATTTTGTTCTGCCTTCTAAGAAAGACTGAAGCGTCCACACTTTGGTATCAGTGCACTTATCAGTGAGTGCATACCATGTATGTTGTTTTGTGATTGGGTTCCTTCACTCAGAATGATATTTTTATTTCTATTCATTTACCTAAGAATTTCATTAAGTCATTGTTTTCTATAAATGAGTAGTGCTCTATTGTGTAAATGTACCACATTTTCTGTATCCATTACTCTGTTGAAGGACATCTGGGTTCTTTCCAGTTTCTGGATATTATAAATAAAGCTGCTGTAAACAGAGTGGAGCATGTGGCCTTGTTATATGATGGGGCATCTTTTGGGTATATGCTCAGGAGTGGTCTAGCTGGGTCCTCAGGTAGTTCCAATGTCCTAAGGAGCTGCCAGACTAATTTCCAGAGTGGTTGTACCAGTTTGCAATCCCACCAGCAATGGAGGAGTGTTCCTCTTTCTCAATATCCTCTCCAGCATCTGCTCTCACCAGAGTTTTTTATCTCAGCCATTCTGACTCATGTAAGATGGAATCTTAGGGTCGATATGATTTGCATTTCCCTGATTTGTAAGGATGTTGAACGTTTCTTTAGGTACTTCTAGGCCCTTCTTACTGTATTCTAAATACCAAAATAGTGACTCATGCTCTTGCTGCCATGATGCAGAAGATATTAGATAAAGCAGTCACAGATCAAACCCACTGAAATGATGAGTCAGAATAAATCCTTCCTGTTTACCTTGTTTAATTCTAGTAATACAGTCACTATGATGAACAGGTATCTAATACACTCACCAAGAAAAAGTATAAGGATGCCAATATCCCATTTTCTAATATCTTAAGTTCACTTTTAAAAAATTCCACTGATAGTATTATTTTCTATCAGAATTACTCCAAAAGTAGACTTTGTAGTATTGTAGTTTTTCTTGATTCTGATGTTAAGTCTTTGAAAGTTTTATAGAAACACAATTTGTAAGTATTTTCACATAAACTGAATGGGGAAAGTGATAGCAAATTGTAAGTGCTTTCTGATTGTCTACTGTTACATAATGAGGCTAAGATTCTGAATGGCAAATGCCAGTATTCCTTTCTGGGGTAACAGGGGCAGAGGTGCTGGTAAAAGAAGATGATAACATTTCTATTAAGAATTTCTCTGACTAATGCATTTGTTAGAGCACTCTCTGTTTCCATAAATGAAGTAAAAGTGGATTTGAGCCTTGAATGAATCACGTGAACACTAAATATTCATGCAGTTTCTGATTCCATAGCCACAGATCACTAAATTTATATAATCCTCATTATGAACACTTTGTACAAATGATAGATACTAAATGGTCTGTCAAAAAACACTTGCAAATAGGTGTAATTCTGTGGGAAAAGCATCAATGCCTTATTAATATTAATAGAAACTCGGTCAGTAAATAAAATGCACACTATTATTCTCAGAGAATTGTACAGAAATGGCTGTTTAGATATTTCAATATTTAGTGTAAAGAATGTACCAGGCATTGCACAATAATAGATCTTTCATTCAAATATAGAGCTTGATTCCCAGGAAATTACAGTATTTGAAACCAAAGTTCAAAGGAGGAACCAATGGTATTAACCATTTCTGCTGTTGCAGATTTAGAGAACTAAACCCATTACAGATCTTGGATTTAAAGTATCTTTACTTGTCTTTTGAAAACACTTCACCCGTTGATACTGAGGACATTTCTGAGCTCAAGAACACAGATAGGTTAGGGATGTAAATATGATGAGGGACAATTAATACTAAGGTCCGTTAGAAAAAAACATATTACTGTAGAAGTTTCTTATAATATAAACATACATGAAAGGAATTTTAATAGTCATCTTATAGTTGAGGGTGTGTGGTAATATCCTAACCAAATATCATGTGCTACCAAATAATACCACCAGTACCAGCAGTGGGTTACATCTTTCTGAGTTATTGCCA
The DNA here is from genome assembly GCA_964023405.1 of Apodemus agrarius. Taxonomy (NCBI): domain Eukaryota; kingdom Metazoa; phylum Chordata; class Mammalia; order Rodentia; family Muridae; genus Apodemus; species Apodemus agrarius. The sequence continues at coordinate 18,219,877 of OZ030014.1, read as the reverse complement.
AAAAAGCAGGCTATTGCCAAACAGTCATCTATACTCCAGAATTTGACAACTTGATACTATAGCTGAAGAAAACATACACATATATCGCAGAAAATGTTTACCTGATACTCAACAGAAAACTTATTTCTGGTGGCTAGTGTTTAAAGTGCTGGAAGTTACTAAAATGTTACTGGAGGAGAAAATAATTTAAAAAATCTTACCCAATTATGAACACCACAAAGTAAATAACAAACCCATTGTATGATACACCCACTAGTTCAAAAGTAAAAAGAGCCAGGCACACACTTTTAATCGTAGCCCCACTTGGGCAGCAGAGGAAGGCAGATTTCTGAGTTCAAGGCCAGCCTGGTCTACAGGGTGAGTTCCCAGACAGCCAGGGCTACACAGAAAAACCCCGTCTCAAAAACAAACAAATAAATAAACAAAAAATAAAAAACCAAAAACAAGCAAAATTAAGGAGAGAAGAAGGAGAATAATACACAAGGAGAAGAATGGAGGGGAGACAAATTACCACTAAAGTTATTAAATAAAGCATCAAAGAATCATTATTTTATATATACTTAAACTTAAGACATAGGACTCATGTATTCAAGCTTGATCTAATCAAACATTTTCTTCTCAAGGGTTCGTTGCATCTTCTCTCACTGATTCCAGACTCGGCAGTCCTCTGCTGTATATGTGTTTGGGGTCCTCATATGAGCTGGTGTATGCTACTTGGTTGGTGGTCTAGTGTCTGAGAGCTCTTTGGGTCCCACACAGGTAAGTTGAGACTGCTGGTCTTCTCATGGGATCCCCCTCCTTGAAAGATTTGAGGCTTCAAGGAGTGGGGAGGTCTGGTGGGTTCCTGTAGGGAGTGGGGACATCCTCTTGGATACATCAGGTGGGGAGCAGTTGAGGGACAGATGAGGAAGGGGATGAAGTCTGCCTTGTAAAAAAAAAATAAAGACTAAGAATAACAATCCATTCGATTAGATGCTGAAAAAGCATTTGGCAAAATTCAGAATCCTTTCATGTTAAAGGATTTGGAAAGAACAGGAATTCAAGGCCCATACCTAAACATAATAAAAGCAATATACATCAAACCAATAGCCAATATCAAATTAAATGGAGAGAAATTTGAAGCAATCCCAATAAATCAGGGACTAGACAAGGCTGCCCTCTCTCTCCATATTTATCCAATATATTACTTGAAGTTCTAGCTAGAGCAATTAGACAACATAAGGAGGTCAAAGGGATACAAATTACAAAGGAAGAAGCCAAATTATCACTATTTGCAGATGATATGATAGTATACTAAAGCAATACAAAAAAACTCCACAGAGAACTCCTACAGCTGAGAAACAACTCAAAGTTGGCTGGATATAAAATTAACTCAAGCAAATCAGTAGCCTTTCTACACTGAAAGGATAAACAGGCTGAGAAAGAAATTAGGGAAATGACACCCTTCATAATAGCCACAAACAATATAAAGTATCTTCGTATGACTCTAACCAAACAAGAGAAAGATCTATATGACAAGAACTTCAAGTCTTTGAAGAAAAGAATGCAAGAAGACCTCAGAAGATGGAAAAATCTTTCATGTTCTTGGATTGGCAGGATTAATATAGTAAAAATTTCCATCTTGCCAAAAGCAATATACAGATTCAATGCAATCCCCATCAAAATCCCAACTCAGTTCTTCATAGAGTTAGAAAAAGTAAATCTCAAATTCATCTGGAATAACAAAAAACCCAGGATAGCTAAAACTATCCTCAAGCATAAAAAAACTTCTTGGGGAATCAGTATCCCAGACCTCAAGTAGTTTTACAGAGCAATTGTGTTAAAAACTGCATTGTATAGGTGCAGTGACAGGTAAGTAGATCAAAGGAATAGAATTGAAGACCTGGAAATGAACCCACAGAATTATGGTCACTTGATCTTTGACAAGGGACCTACAACCAACCAGTAGAAAAAAGATAGCCTTTTCAAAAAATGGTATCTTGGTGTGACTCTAACCAAACAAGTGAAAGATTTATATGACAAAAACTTCAGGTCTCTGATGAAGGAAACTGAAGAAGACCTCATAAAATGGAAAAATCTTCCATGCTTGTGGGTTGGCAGGATTAATATAGTTAAAATGGCAATCTTGCCAAAAGCAATATACAGATTCAATGCAATCCCCATCAAAATTCCAACTCAGTTTTTCACAGAGTTAGAAAGGGCAATTCTCAAATTCATCTGGAATAATAAAAAACCCAGGATAGCTAAAACTATCATCAACAGTAAACGAACTTCTGGGGGAATCAATATCCTGGACCTCAAACAATACTACAGAGCAGTAATGTTAAAAACTGCATGGTATTGGTACAGTGACAGGGAAGTGGATCAATGGAATAGGATTGAAGACCCAGAATTGAACACACACATCTATGGCCAATTGATCTTCGACAAAGGAGCTGAAAACATCCAGTGGAAAAAAGATAGCCTTTTCAACAAATGGTGCTGGTTCAACTGGAGGTCAGCATGCAAAATAATGCAAATTGATCCATTCTTATCTCCTTGTATTAAGCTCAACTCCAAGTGGATCAAGGACCTCCACATAAAACCAGACACACTGAAGCTAATAGAAAAGAAACTGGGGACATGGGAACAGGGGAAAATTTCCTCAGCAGAACACCAATAGCTTATGCTCTAAGATCAAGAATTGACAAATGGGACCTCATAAAACTAGAAAATTTCTATAAGGCCAAGGACATTGTCAAAAGGAAAAAACGGAAACCAACAAATTGGGAAAAGATCTTTACAGAGGGCTTATATCCAAGATATACAAAGTACTCAAGAAGGTAGACTCCAGAGAGCCAAATATCCCCCTTAAAAATGGGGTGCAGAGCTAAACAAAGAATTTTCACCTGAGGAATATCGAATGGCTGAGAAGCACCTAAAGAAAAGTTCAACATTCTTAGTCATTAGGGAAATGCAAATGAAAAGAACCATGAGATTTCACTTCACACCATTCAGAAAAGCTAAGATCAAAAATTAAAGAGAAAACAGGTGCTGGCGAGGATGTGGAGAAAGACAAACACTCCTCCACTGCTGGTGGGGTTGCAAGCTGGTACTACCACTCTGCTTTCAGTCTGGCAGTTCCTCAGAAAACTGTGAATGATACTTCTGGAGGACCCTGCTATACCACTCCTGGGCATATACTCAGAGGATTCCCCAGCATGTAATAAGGATACATGCTCCACTATGTTCATATCAGCCCTATTTATAATACCCAGAAGCTGGAAAGAACCCAGATGTCCCTCAACGGAGGAATGGATACAGAAAATGTGGTATATATACACAATGGAGTACTAATCAGCCATTAGAAGCAATGAATTCTTGAAATTCTTAGACAAACGGATGGAACTGGAGAACATCATACTAACTAAGGTAACCCAGACTCAAAAGAATACTCATGGTATGCACACAGTGATAAGAGGATATTAGCCTAGAATCTTGGAACACCAAAGACACAATCCATGTATCAAATGATGTCCGAGAAGCAGCAAGGGGTAGACCCTGGATCTGGAAAGGCCAATGTAACAGTGTAGGAGAATACCAGAACAGGGAAGTGGGAAGGGGAGGATGGGGGAACAGGGGGAGGAAAGAGGGCTTATGGGACTTTTAGGGAGCAGGGATCCAGGAAAGGGAAAATTACTTGAAATGTAAGTAAAGAATATATCAAATAAAAAAAAGAACAAAATGGCAACCAACAAATTGGGAAAAGATCTTTACCAACCCTGCATCTGCCAGAGGGCTTAGATCCAAGATACACAAAGAACTCAAGAAGGTAGACACCAGAGAGTCAATAACTAAACAAAGACCTTTCAACTGAGGAATATTGAATGGCAAAGAAGCAACTAAAGAAATGTTCAACATCCTTAGTCATCAGGGAAATGCAAATCAAAACAACCATGATATTTCACTTCACACCTGTCAGAATGACTAAGATGGAAAACTCAGGAGAAAACAGGTGCTAGTGAGGATGTGGGGAAAGAGGAACACTCCACCACTGCTGGTGGGAGTGCAAGATGGTACAACCACTCTGGAAATCAGTCTGGCAGTTCTTAGAAAACTGGGCATGATACTACAAGAGGACCCTGCTATATCACTCCTGGGCATATCTGGGGTAATAAGGATACATGCTCTACTATGTTCATCGCAACCCTATTTATAATAGCCAGAAGCTGGAAAGAACCCAGATGTCCCTCAATGGAGGAATGGATACAGAATATGTGGTATATTTGCACAATGGAGTACTATTCTGCCATTAAAAACAATGAATTCATGAAATTCTTAGACAAATGGATGGAGCTGGAGAACAGCATACTAAGTGAAGTAACCAAATCATGAAGGAACACTCATGGTATGCCCTCACTGATAAGTGGATATTAGGCTAGAAGCTTGGAATACCCAAGACATAATTCACGTATCAAATAAATCCCAAGAAGAATGAATGAGAAGCCCCTGGTCCTGGAAAGGCTCAGTGCAGCAGTGTAGGGGAATACCAGTACAGGGAAGCAGCAAGGGTTGGATTGGGGAACAGGGGTAGGGAAGAGGGCTTATAGGACTTTCAGGGAGGGGGTCCATGAAACGGGGAATCATTTGAAATGTATATAAAGAATATATAGAATAAAGAAAGAGAGAGACAGAAAGGAAAGGAAAGCGTTCACTATGATCTCATTAATATATTGTACTTTAGTAGCAAATAAATGCTTTGGTGATGCTGAGCAGAAACTGTGAGAATTGGCTCCTTTTTATTGGATATATTCTTTATTTACATTTCATTTCCCTTTTCTGGGTTCCCCACCCCCCAAAGGTCCCATATGCCCTTTTCCCTCCCCGTGTTCCCCTGTCCTCCCCTTCCCACTTACCTGTTCTGTTATTCTCCTACACTGATGCATTGGTCTTTCCAGATCCAGGGTCCACTCCTTCCTACTTCTTAGACATCATTTGGTATGTGGTTGTGTCTTTGGTGTTCCAAGATTCTAAGCTAATATCCACTTTTCAGTGAGTGTATACCATGGGTATTTTGAGACTGGGTTACCTCACTTAGTATGATGTTCTCCAGCTCCATCCATTTCTCTAAGAATTTCATGAATTCATTGCTTCTAATGGCTGAATAGTACTCCATTGTCTATATATACCACATTTTTTGTATCCATTCCTCTATTGAGGGACATCTGGGTTCTTTTCAGCTTCTGGCTATTATAAATAAGGCTGCTATGAACATAGTGAAGCATGTATCCTTATTACATGCTATGGAATGTTCTGGGTATATGCCCAGGAGTGGTATGGCTGGGTCCTCTGGAAGTACCATGTCCAGTTTTCTGAGGAACCGCCAAAAGCAATATACAGATTCAACACAATTTCCATCAAAATCCCAACTCAGTTCTTCATAGAGTTAGAAAGAGCAATTCTCAAATTCACCTGGAATAACAAAAAAACCAGGATAGCTAAAACTATTATCAACAGTAAAAGAACTTCTGGGGGAATCAGTATCCCGGATCTCAAGCAATACTACAGAGCAGTAGTGTTAAAAATTGCATGGTATTGGTACAGTGACAGGGAGGTGGATCAACCAAATAGGACTGAAGATCCAGAATTGAACCCACACATCTATGGCCAATTGATCAAGGACCTCTACATAAAACCAGACACACTGAAACTAATAGGAAAGAAACTGGGGAAGATCCTTGAGGACATTGGCTCAGGGGGAAAGTTCCTGAACAGAATACCAATAGCTTTTGTTTTAAGATGAAGAATAGATAAATGGAACCTCATTAAGTTACAAAGTTTCTGTAAGGCAAAAGACACTGTCAAAAGGACAAATCGGCAACCAACAAATTGGGGAAAGATCTTCACCTACCCTACATCTGACAGAGGGCTAATATCCAATGTATACAAAGAACTCGAGACTCAGCTCTTCTGATATTTCCATTTCTATAGACATGGGTTTGAGAGAAAGAAATTTCCAAATAGAGAAGATAGCATCTTAAAAGAATATAAGCTGGTGTCTAGTTCAATAATAAAACATTTTTTACAACACATTCACTTTGAAGTATATTTTCTTCATATTATATTCATTGCATAATTTCTCTACTATGTTTCCCAAGATATTAGTAATCATAGTAATTCATCATCTCCTTGGTTTGTATATATTTGATACATCACAATCCACAATGCACTCAGCATCTCACATACACAACACCACCCCAATCACACCTACCAATAATTAAAGAATAAGAGATCATGAATTTGGGAGAAAATTGGGACAGAACCGGCTAGAAATTGGGTAGCAGGGGTTAAAAATAATATAAATACTCGTGTGAAATTCTCAAAAGAAATTAAATTTAAAATAGTTATTCCACACCATTTCTCAAAAAAAGAACAAACTCCTTGAAATATGTAGACATTTTAACATCATGATTATAAATTAAGAATAAGTAAAATTTTACATAGTGCAAAGAAAATAGACAGGAAAAGAAAACAGAATGCAGGTAGAGTTTGCATTACTGATGAAAATGCTTTAAAGGTCTTTACTGACATAGACCTGGGTGGCAGAAACACTACTCTCGATTTCATTTTGTAGATGAAGAGGCTGAGGCACATAGAACTTGAATAATGTTCTACTCGAGATGACATAGCCAGAAAATGAACTAAGTTTTTCAAAAAAGAAAGAAAGACTAGAAATAAATAATTTTTTTAAAAAAAGGTTTTTTTTTTTTCAGCAGGGCAGTAGTGGCACACACCTTTAATCCCAGCACTTGGGAGGCAGAGGGAGGTGGATTTCTGAGTACATGGCCAGCCTGTACTAGAGAGTGAGCTCCAGGTCAGCCAGGGCTACACAGAGAAACCCTGTCTCGAAAAACCAAAAATAAAAAAGTTTTTTCTTTTTGCCTTTTCCCCATTGTACCAGAAAAAGCCAAGCAAACAACCAAGGGATGGAATCAAATAAATGCCTAACCCAGCATGATACCTCTGAACTACAAAAATAACCAGCATGGCAAGATATCTGTAAACATTCTATAAATAGCATCACATGTTGGTCTAATTGGATTTATAGCTTACTCATCATGGGGGGAATCGTATCTATTACTAGAAACCTAATCAACATCTCAGGGCCAGTGTCATGAACCTTAGAAAAGAATCTACTATCAACATTTGCTAGAGAATCATATGTTCTCTTAGGGCCAAGTTTACTGCTATAAATGTTGCACTCACTATGTCTTTCTGGATAGCACACGTCCCTCCTATGACTGCCCTCTTTGATAGTGCTCAACCCTCTGCCCTATGATGCTTACATACAACTACATTCCAAATCTTATCCTTATAGCAACAAAGAAGTATGATTATTGTTCCTCATCACAGAAATTTCTCTTCAGAGAATATAGCTACCATCATAGAAATGTCACAAGTAAACACAGTTGTGAGGTGAGTGGATCATAGGGTACCTATCATATTGCATATCTCTGCCTCACAACTCCTGCATTTATGACTCAGGCCACACAAACACCACAGAAGTGATGAAAACATTTTAAGAGCCCAAATATTAGGAAGTCTGATGTGAAACAATCTCACTTAGAATGGCTGCTTAAACAAGACTGGAAGAAGTCAATATCAATAAACGTGCTAATGCAGAAGGAGAAAATTCTCATGGGGTCCCTCTTGAAGGACCCCTAGGCATTGAACTATTGGCATCTAATGGCTTCTGAGCCAGAATTAGCTTTTTCCACCAATGAGAGTCCTCATTGGTTAACCAATAAAATTGATACTCACTCCTACAACTGTATAACCACAAGTAACAGGAAAATATTTTATCTAATAAAAGAGAAAAAAGAAATAGCCCTTTCAGTTACAATGTATGTTCTCTTTCTAAGGCTTGATTGCCTGCTGTGAACTTTGCATTCGCTGTGTGTTGCTGGGTAGAGTGTGTGCTCTCTATCACTGCCCTCATTGTTAATGCTGAACTCTCTGCCCTGTGGTGCTAACATACGATCTCTGAGCATTGCAAAGCTGGTTTCTGAAGCCTGTTCTCATAGGGGTCATTCATCAAATTGTTAGTCTTTTTTTAATAATTATTAGTTCTTCTTGTTTTATTTATCATGACTCAGTTAGGGTTGTTCAAAAGAAAACTACTATGCTCATAAATATTTGACCATTGCAGAAGTGAAGAAAACGTCCGCTGTGATTTATATGGATCCTATTTGCTTGAAGTCTTTTCGTACTTAAAGATTAAAGAGATGATGATTTAAATTCTTGAGGTCTGGCTCTTGCTGTCAAAATCTAGAACTGCAGTATTGAATCTGATTCAGGTTATGTAGGATACATAGGGTTGACACATACAAGCGAGGATGAGAATCAGAGGGAAGGTGAATATGAATACTAGTTATCTGTCACGAGAAGAGTAGGGACTTACTCCCAGTTCACTGGTGACACTGATGGACCATTTCAGGGGCATGGCATATTGAATTCAATCAGTGTTTGAAGCAGATATTACTTTCCTTTCAACTTCAGGGTATTTTACCATTTTATCAATTATTAATACATATTTAACATTTGCTTTTATAATTGTCTCACATACAACTGCATAGTAAAGCTGTAGCTAAGGCTGGAGAAAAAAATAAAAAAAATAAACTCTGGTTGTGAGTGCCTGCTGCTCTTTCTGAGAACCTGGGCTTGGTTCCTGGTACCTACGTAGTGGCACTCAACTCTCTGTGACTTCAGTGCCTCTTATTCTGGCTTGTTCGGGCATACAGGACCTGCCTATACATTCATGCATGCAAATGTTCATATACATAAAATAAGGTAAACCTATCTTAACGTTTTGAATTATCTAATAGAATACTCTCCATTTTCAAAATCCTCCACAGAGAGTTACATGTTTAATCAAACTGATATTATCAATTTCAGATGTTTATAATAGACAGACAGCATTTCCCTTCTTGCCTGACCTGTGACAATATCAGGATGTCAGTAGTTATGTTTCCTGGACTGATTTTTGCAGTCTCAATACCATGTATCTCTATAAACAGTGTGGTTATGAAACCAATGCCCTTGTCTATGCTTTGCTGACTTACTCTGCTGATAAGTGGCACCAGTGTTCCCGTCTTTCCCAGTCCTACCTTAAGTTCCTTATTATCTCTTTTTATCACTGTTTTGCTTTCCTTCCTTCCTTCCTTCCTTCCTTCCTTCCTTCCTTCCTTCCTTCCTTCCTTCTTTCCTCCCTTCCTTCCTTCCTTCCTTCCTTCCTTCCTTCCTTCCTTCCTTCCTTCCTTCCTTCCTACCTGCCTTCTTCCCTTCATTTTATATCCTAATTGCAGCTGCTGCTCCACCTCTTCCCCCAATTCTGCCCTTATTCCCCTCTACACATTATCCCATTCCCTTTTCTTTGAAGGTGTAGAAGCTCGCCATGTGTATCAACCTACCCATGTTACAGCAGGACTAAGAGCATCCTTTCCAACCCAGGCCATAAAAAGCAACCCACCTGTAGAAAGGTGATTCAAAGACCACACCAGCTTGAATTGTAAGGGATCCCACATGGAGACCAAGCTGCACATCTGCTACAAATGTCTAGGGGCCCTAGTGCCAACCTATGCATACTCTTTGGTTGATGGTTTAGTCTTTGTGAGCCTCCATGGGCCCAGGTTCTTCTCTTCAATGCTTCTTAGTCTAAAGCAGCCATGTTTCCCACCTAATGCTGTGTCTTTGTTTGTTCACATGATTTGACTTACTCTTTGTTCTTTTCACACTCATCTGATTAATTAAAACTGATCCTCTTTTGCTTACTCTAGACACACCTTTAAAATGTGAGCACAAGCACTATTCTAAAACACAAATGTGATTGCAATCCCACCCAGAGTTTACCCAATCATGTTTGGAGTTAGGAAATGTCACTGTGTTAGCACTAAGGCACCTGGCTATTTCTCTAGCTCAATTTCCTCTTTGTACCCACTTCTAAGTGCCCCATGAAGACTTTCAAAATATTGAATATACTTATGTTTTGTCTGTGCTTTGTAACCTAAAATTTCACTACACATTTCTTTGATTTTCAGTAATTGATATTTACTTCAATTTACATTAATTTTAATCTATGTACTTATCTTTTTTATTGAATTCATGGATTTTTTCCATGCAGTAGTTAACGCTGCAGCTCACAGGTCGCTGCTTATAGAGTTGTTCTTATCTAGTTTCCAAGCATTTTTATTTTCTTCCATATGCTTGCTCAATACAATTGCTTCTTAGGATGACCTATTATGGAACTACTTGTTCCATCACTCAGTCTATAAAAAGCAGATACTGAAGGATTTGTACTCTGATCTAAGTCCTGGTTTCACAAGAACCATATATGAATCATCGATGTCATAGCACTAGTGCTAACAGAGCTTCGATATTTTTCTCTCAATGTTGAAGGCTACTGAGAAAGCCCTCCTAAGATCTAGATATGTGTTTAACTTGATACATCCTTTAGGACAGCTCTCAGGCACTTCAAACAAAATGCATTTAAGCAATTGATCTCTCCTCTCCACACCCAAATATTTCAACCTCTTAGAAACACAGCAACTACCCTTCAGTTCTTCTGTCAATAAGCCTTTGATGCTGTGCCCCCAACCCCTCTATTCACGGAACCTATTGCTGCCTCTTCACTCTAAAGCCTCCACATTTCATACTCTCACAGAGAAACTACAAAACTCCTTTTCTCTGAGCTTCCTATATCTTTTCTAGGTCTTTTCATGTTTCTTAGAGTCAATGGGGGAAAAAAAAGCGTAATCAGTCCATAGAAGATATACCTTTAATATTTGAGCACCAGAAGCCTTCTGTTTGCAATCCTGTGGCTTGCTGCATGTGCAAATGATGTCAGTTTGTTCATTTTTCTTATGACACCACTGGATTGTAAACTTTAATCACAGGCCAATGTAGACATTTATGTTACTGTTAGACAAATATGCATATTCCTTTAAATAGGGCATGTCTCACACATTCTGTAATTTAATAAATATCTGGTAAATGCTTTTTTGGAATGATGGAAAGACCAAATCCTGAATGCAAAGATGGTACAGGATTATTGCTAGAATTTTAATTTCAATAAATGCAGTTTAAAATATTCTTTATTATAAAATAAAATGTCTTGCTACAGAGAAAAGATGACATTTCCATTTTCTTTTAACATCATTTTGAATCCATTATCACCCTTGTTATTGATATTATGTTTTTCTATATGTCTGCCAGTACATTAAGCAATGTAGAAATATTAGTTATTACTATTCAGATGTAACCAATGAGGTAGACATTATTGCTGGTTCCATTTTTAAACGATGAAACAAATGTTCAATGAGGTTAAGTTTCTTACCATTTAGATCAGATGCTTGTGAAATATTAATGCTAAAACATGAATATTTAAAGGCAGAGCTCTTATTCAATCTCCCCACAGTAGTTTTCAAAACACAGGAGTCTCTATGTGCATGTGTATGGCTGTGAGAATGTGTACCCCCTCTTTTAATTCATTAAAAGTTAATTATGATTCAAGGTAACAGATATTCTTAATAGAATTTTCATATCAGCCTTGAATTAGTTGATTCTTCTTTGACACTCCTCCCCTTCAACATCCTCCCCTATGATACTTTCACCTTCTGTCCCTCTCCCAGTATGCCTCTGTATGCCCTGTTTTCTGTTACCCTCCTCATCCATTCTTTTTTTTTTTTTTTTTTTTTTTTTTTATTTTCTATATTCTTTGTTTACATTCCAAAGGCATTCCCCTTTCCCAGGTACCCCCCACCATATGTCCCATAATTCCTCTCCCCCCCATGCTATTCCCCACTCTTTCCCCCCCCCCCACGATTTCTCTGTTCTGGGTCTACAATACTGGATCCAATCTTTACAGGCCCAGGGTTCTCTCCTTTTTTTCTTCTTGAGAGTCATTTGACTTGCTAATTGTGCCTTGAATATTTAGGGCTTCTGGGCTCATTAATATCCACTTATCAGTGATTGCATTTCGTGTGTATTCTTTTGTGATTGGGTTAGCTCACTTAGGATGATAGTTTCCAGATCTAACCATTTACCTACAAATTGCATGAATTCATTATTTTTAATTGCTGAGTAGTACTCCATTGTATAAATATACCACATTTTCTGTATCCATTCCTCCTTTGAGGGATATCTGGGCTCCTTCCAATTTCTGGCTATTATAAACAAGGCTGCTATAAACATAGTGGAGCATGTGTCTTTGTTGTATGCAGGGGAATCCTCTGGGTATATGCCCAGGAGTGGTATGCCAGGGTCCTCTGGGAGTGGCATGCCCAATTTTCTGAGGAACCGCCACACTGATTTCCAGAGTGGTTTTACCATTTTGCAATCCCACCAACAGTGGAGGAGTGTTCCTCTTTCTCCACATCCTCGCCAGCACTTGTTGTCTCTCGAGTTTTTAATCTTAGCCATTCTGACTGGAGTGAGGTGGAATCTCAGGGTTGTTTTGATTTGCATTTCCCTGATGACTAATGATGTTGAACATCTCTTAAGGTGTTTCTCGGCCATCCGAATTTCTTCTGGTGAAAATTCTTTGTTTAGCTCTGTGCCCCATTTTTTGATAGGGTTATTTGGTTCTTTGGGGTCTAACTTCTTGAGTTCTTTGTATATATTGGATATTAGCCCTCTGTCGGATGTGGGGTTGGTGAAGATCATTTCCCACGTTGTTGGTTGCCGTTTTGTCTTTCTGACAGTGTCCTTTGCCTTACAGAAACTTTGTAATTTTATGAGGTCCCATTTGTCCATTCTTGATCTTAGAGCATAAGCTATTGGTGTTCTGTTCAGGAACTTTACCCCTGTGCCCATGTCCTCCAGGGTCTTCCCAAGTTTCTTTTCTAATAGTTTCAGTGTGTCTGGTTTTATGTGGAGGTCCTTGATCCATTTGGAGTTGATCTTAGTACAAGGAGATAAGAGTGGGTCAATTCGCATTCTTCTGCATGTTGACCTCCAGTTGAACCAGCACCATTTGTTGAAAAGGCTATCTTTTTTCCACCGGATGGTTGTGGCTCCTTTATCAAAGATCAAGTGACCATAAGTCTGTGGGTTAATTTCTGGGTCTTCAATCCTATTCCATTGATCTACCTGCCTGTTGCTGTACCAATACCATGCAGTTTTTAACACAATTGCTCTGTAGTACCGCTTGAGGTCAGGGATATTGATTCCCCCAGAAGTCCTTTTATTGTTGAGAATAGTTTTAGCTATCCTAGGTTTTTTGTTGCTCCAGATGAATTTGAGAATTGCTCTTTCTAGATCTATGAAGAATTGATTTGGGATTTTGATGGGGATTGCATTGAATCTGTAGATTGCTTTTGGCAAGATGGCCATTTTTACTATATTGATCCTGCCAATCCAGGAGCAAGAAATATTTTTCCATCTCCTGAGGTCTTCTTCGATTTCTTTCTTCAGGGACTTGAAGTTCCTGTCATACAGATCTTTCACTTGTTTGGTTAGAGTTACGCCAAGGTACTTTATGTTGTTTGTGGCTATTGTGAAGGGTGTTATTTCCCTAATTTCTTTCTCAGCCTGCTTGTCCTTTGAGTACAAGAAGGCCACTGACTTGCTTGAGTTAATTTTATAACCTGCCACTTTGTTGAAGTTGTTTATCAGCTGTAGAAGTTCTCTGGTGGAGTTTTTTGGGTCGCTTAGGTAAACTATCATATCGTCTGCAAATAATGATAGTTTGACTTCTTCCTTTCCAATTTGTATCCCTTTGACTTCCTTATGTTGTCTGATTGCTCTCGCTAGAACTTCAAGTACTATATTGAAAAGATATGGAGAGAGAGGACAGCCTTGTCTAGTCCCTGATTTTAGTGGGATTGCTTCAAGTTTCTCTCCATTTATTTTGATGTTGGCTACTGGTTTGCTGTAGATTGCTTTTACTATGTTTAGGTATGGGCCTTGAATTCCTGCTCTTTCCAAGACTTTTAGCATGAAAGGATGCTGAATTTTGTCAAATGCTTTTTCAGCATCTAATGAGATGACCATGTGGTTTTTTTCTTTTAGTTTGTTTATGTAGTGGATTACATTGATGGATTTCCGTATATTGAACCATCCCTGCATTCCTGGAATGAAGCCTACTTGATCATGGTGAATGATCGTTTTGATATGCTCTTGGATTCGGTTGGCAAGAATTTTATTTAGTATTTTTGCATCTATATTCATAAGAGAAATTGGCCTGTAGTTCTCTTTCTTTGTTGGATCTTTTTGTGGTTTAGGTATCAGCGTAATTGTGGTTTCGAAGAATGAGTTGGGCAGTGTCCCTTCTGTCTCTATTTTGTGGAATAGTTTGAAGAGTATTGGTGTTAAGTCTTCTTTGAAGGTCTGGTAGAATTCTGCACTAAAGCCATCTGGTCCCGTACTTTTTTTGGTTGGGAGGCTTTCTATAACCCCTTCTATTTCTTTAAGGGTTATGGGACTGTTTAGCTGGTCTACTTGATGCTGATTTAATTTTGGTATTTGGTATCTGTCTAGGAAATTGTCCATTTCCTCCAGATTCTCCAGTTGTTTTGAGTATAGGCCTTTGTAGTAGGATCTGATGATCTTTTGAATTTCCTCTGTTTCTGTTGTTATATCCCCCTTTTCATTTTTAATTTTGTTAATTTGGATACTATCTCTGTGCCCTTTGGTTAGTCTAGCTAAGGGTTTATCTATCTTGTTGATTTTCTCGAAGAACCAGCTCTTGGTTTTGTTGATTCTTTGTATGGTTCTCTTTGTTTCTGCTTGATTGATTTCAGCCCTTAGTTTGATGATTTCCTCTCTTCTACTCCTCCTGGGTGAGTTAGCTTCTTTTTGTTCCAGCGCCTTCAGGTGTGCTGTTAAGTTGCTAGTGTATGCTCTTTCCAGTTTCTTTTTGGAGGCACTCAGGGCTATGAGTTTTCCTCTTAGCACTGCTTTCATTGTATCCCAGAGATTTGGGTAGGTCGTACCTTCATTTTCATTGAAGTCTAAAAAGTCTTTGATTTCTTTCTTTATTTCTTCCTTGACCAGGGTGTCATTGAGTAGAGTATTGTTCAGTTTCCATGTGTATGTGGGCTTTCTGTAGTTCTTCTTGCTATTGAAGACCACTTTTACTCCATAGTGATCCGATAGGAGACATGGGATTAGTTCGGTCTTCTTGTATTTGTTGAGGTCTGTCTTTTGACCAATTATATGATCAATTTTTGAGAAGGTACCGTGCGGTGCTGAGAAAAAGGTATACTCTTTTGTTTTAGGATGGAATGTTCTATATATATCTGTTAAATCCAATTGGTCCATAGCTTCAATTAGTTTCACTGTGTCCCTGTTTAGTTTCTGCTTTCCTGATCGGTCCATTGAGGAGAGTGGAGTGTTGAAGTCACCTACAATCATTGTGTTAGGTGCGATGTGTGCTTTAAGCTTTAGTAAAGTTTCTTTTACGAATGAGGGTGCCCTTGCATTTGGTGCATAGATGTTCAGTATTGAGAATTCTTCTTGGTGGATTTTCCCTTTGACAAGCAGGAAGTGACCTTCTGTGTCTCTTTTGATGACTTTAGGTTGAAAGTCGATTTTATCTGATATTAGAATGGCTACTCCAGCTTGTTTCCTGGGACCATTTGCTTGTAGAACTGTCTTCCAGCCTTTTACTCTAAGGTGGTGTTTGTCTTTGACACTGAGATGTGTTTCCTGTATGCAGCAAAATGTAGGGTCCTGTTTCCGTATCCAGTCTGTTAGTCTGTGTCTTTTGATTGGGGAATTGAGTCCATTGATATTAAGAGATATTAAGGAATAGTAATTATTACTTCCTGACATTTTGGGAATTGTTATTATTATTTGTATTTGAGTGGTTCTCTTCTTTTGGGTTGGATGAGATGGGGTTTCTATCTTGTTTCTTCTGGGGTGTTGTTTCCCCCCTTGTGTTGGTATTTTTCCCCTATTATCCTTTGTAGGGCTGGGTTTGTAGATAAGTATCTTGCAAATTTGGTTTTGTCGTGGAATATCTTGGTTTCCCCATCTATGGCAATTGAGAGTTTCGCTGGGTATAGTAGTCTTGGCTGAAGTTTGTGTTCTCTTAGGGTCTGCATAAGGTCTGCCCAGGATCTTCTAGCTTTCATGGTCTCAGGTGAGAAGTCTGGTGTAATTCTGATAGGTCTTCCTTTGTATGTTACTTGTCCTTTTTCTCTTACTGCTTTTAATATTCTTTCTTTGTTTAGTACATTTGGGGTTTTGACTATTATGTGACGGGAAGTATTTCTGTTCTGGTCCAGTCTATTTGGGGTTCTATAGGCTTCTTGTATATTCATGGGCATCTCTCTCTTTAGGTTGGGGAAATTTTCTTCCATAATTTTGTAGAAGATATTTGCTGGCCCTTTAAGTTGTAGATCTTCATTCTCATCTATCCCTATAATCCTTAGGTTTGGTCTTCTCATTGTGTCCTGGATTTCCTGAATGTTTTGGGTTACCAGCTTTTTGCATTTTGCATTTTCTTTAATTGTTGAATCCATGGTTCCTATGGTATCTTCAGCATCTGAGATTCTGTCTTCTATCTCTTGTATTCTATTGTTGATATTTGCATCTATGACTCCTGATTTCTTCCCAAGGTTTTCTATCTCCAACATTGTCTCCCTTTGCGATTGCTTAGTTGTTTCTACTTCTGTTTTTAGATTTTGTATGGTTTTGCTCAGATCTTTCAGTTGCTTGTTTGTGTTTTCCTGTAATTCTTTAAGGGATTTTTGTGTTTCCTCCTTTATGACTTCTACTCGTTGACCCATGTTCTCTTGTATTTCTTTGGGTGATTTTTGTTTCTCCCCCTTATTGGGATTCACTTTTTGCTCTATATTCTCCTGGATTTCTTTAAGTGATTTTTGTGTCTGCCTTGTATGGGCTTCTAGTTTTTGATCTATTTTCTCCTCTATTACTTTAAGAAATTTATCTAAGTGATCCTCAATCTGCATCTTTACCAGTGATTTTAGATCTGAGTCTTGTTTTTCTGGTGTGTTGAGATATCTGGGATTTAATTGTGTTTGTCTTGCAATGGCTTCTAGCTTTTGATCTATTTTCTCATGTATTACTTTAAGAGATTTATCTAAGTGTTCCTCTATCAGCATCCTGACCAGTGATTTTAGATCTGAGTCTTGTTTTTCTGGTGTTTCGGGGTATCCAATATTTATTGCTGTTGGGGAACTGGGTTCGGATGCCGCCATGTTGCCTTGATTTTTGTTAGTAGCGATCTTACGTTTGCCTTTTGCCATCTGGTTAACTCTGGTGTTAGTTGGTCCTGTAGATACTAGCTGGTGCTTGACCCTCCTGTGGGGTTGTAAGGCTATTTCCCAGTGACTGGGATACCTGAATCACTGTCCTGCGGGGGTCTTGCTCACAGATTGCTGACGGGTGGCCTGAGTCCCCCGAGGTCTTAACCTCAGGATATCCCAGGTATTTGGTTCCGCCTGTTGGGCGGCTGCTCTGCACTGCTCCTGCTCAGGGTTCGCTGTCTGATATCCTGTTTCCCCAGGGGTCTTAAAGTTGGGATATCTCAGTTATCTGGTTCCGCCTGCTGGTCCCAAGCTGCTGGGAAGCTGGCTGGGTCCGGTTTCCAGCTTCCCAGCCACTGGCTAGATGGGAGGCTGGTTCGGCCTCCGGCTGGGTCTGGGTACCTGGCACACTGGCTGACTCTGGCTTCCTCACCACCAGCTGGACGGGAAGCTGCAGGCAATATGGCAGCTGCCTGCAGGGAGCTCGGGGTCCGCCCCGCGCGCGAGTGCAGAGTGTACCCGCTATTTTGTGCCCAATTCCCACTCCAGGCCTGAGTCCCCGAAGGTCTTAAGCTCGGGCTGTCTCGGGTACCTGGTTCTGCCGCCGCCGCCGGATGGTTCTGAGCACCTGGCACGCTGGCTGACTCCGGCTTCCTCCCCACCAGCTGGGCGGGAAGCTGCAGGCAATATGGCAGCTGCCTGCAGGGAGCTCGGGGTCCGCCGCGCGAGTGCAGAGTGCACCCGCTATTCTGTGCCCAACTCCCACTCCAGGCCTGAGTCCCCGAAGGTCTTAAGCTTGGGCTGTCTCGGGTACCTGGTTCTGCCGCCGCCGCCGGATGGTTCTGAGCACCTGGCACGCTGGGTGACTCTCCGGCTTCCCCACCACCAGCTGGCCGGGAAGCTGCAGGCAATATGGCAGCTGCCTGCAGGGAGCTCGGGGTCCGCCGCGCGAGTGCAGAGTGCACCCGCTATTCTGTGCCCAACTCCCACTCCAGGCCTGAGTCCCCGAAGGTCTTAAGCTTGGGCTGTCTTGGGTACCTGGTTCTGCCGCCGCCGCCGGATGGTTCTGAGCACCTGGCACGCTGGGTGACCCTCCGGCTTCCCCACCGCCAGCTGGGCGGGAAGCTCTCCTCATCCATTCTTAAAATCTCTTTTACCTCTCATGGTTCCTTCTCTAGCTTCATGACCTACATCCATGCTTACTCTAACATGTTTTTCCAACTTTATTCTCTTGTTATCATGAACAGGCTATCATACCTACTTCTTTCTTTATTCCGCCTTCATGTGTTTTGCATATTTCTCCTCTGAGATTGGAAGGATTGAAAAGGCTCTTAGGCAAGTTTCACTTATACCACTGCCTCTCAAGCTCCACATGGACTGTCTACAAGCTCCCATGGAACTTCATGGGGATCTCAGTTTTTTTACTTATGCCTGTGCTCAGAAACTGTGCATCACTTCCCACTAGATCCATTTCTGATAGGATTGTCTCCCTTTAAAAGCCTCTCATCACTGCTCCCATAGCTTCTCTTTGATTTACGTTTTTTATTTTTTATTTTTTTTATTTTTATTGGATATATACTATATTTACATTTCATTTCCCTTTTTCTGGTTCCCTGCCCTCCAAAGGTCCCACATGCCCCTTTCCCTCCCCCTGTTCCCCCGTCCACCCCTTCCCACTTCCCTATTCTTGTATTCCCCTACGCTGATGCTTTGAGCCTTTCCAGAACCAGGGTCCACTCCTTCCTTCTTGTCAGACATCATTTCGTTTGTGGATTGTGTCTTTGGTGTCCCAAGATTCTAGGCTAATATCCACTTATCAGTGAGTGCATACCGTGGGTATTCTTTTGAGACTGGGTTACCTCACTTAGTATGATGTTCTCCAGCTCCATCCATTTCTCTAAGAATTTCATGAATTCATCATTTCTAATGTCTGAATATTCTCTTTGATATTTTTCAAACACCTTTTATTCATTTATTTATGTTTCCTGCATACTTTTTCTGCTTGGTAACTACTCAACTTCTGTCTTTGGAAGCATTTCCCTGAACTCCTGAAGTAATTTTCAGTTGATATGCTATGACTTGGTTATTTCCTTCCTCTGGGTCTCATTTAAATACCATTTTAAAAATATTAATAGTCCTTAATGAATGCAGAAGCTAAGTTGAGATCCACATTTATTCTCTCTTAGCATACTTGTCACCTGATTTTGTAATTGTCTATGTAGTAGTTATCGATTCATTAGTTCATGAACTGTTTTTAGGACAAGATTTCAAACAACAAAAGGTCAAGAGCCATCTGTGTTTTGTTTACTGTATTGGAAAGATATCTAATATTGATTTTGGACTATGGGGATATACTGATTAAATGCTCAAGCATAGTCTTCCCACTTCTGGACTCAGAGGTAAAGTTGACCCACTTTGGCTTTTCTTAGATTATGTCAAAAATTATGACCTAACTGGTACAAGAAAACTGCTTTGGTCCCATTGTCTTTCTTTATGACACAGGACATGGACATCTGTCTGAGACTATGGTTTAACCTGACAGTATTTTCTCATGTTCATTCTCCTAATAATCAAACTGGTGACAAATGTTTCTGACTGTAGACTATCAGCTGAAAACCAGTGTAACTCAGCATCATTAGTGTTCCATGTCTTTATTGATACACTCAATCAGTATCTGATCATCTGTCAGTCAATTTTCTTACCATTTGAAATCCGAATGGACCCAATATCTACATATTACCATGCTACCCATAAAGATCACTCTGCCCAATATATACTTAAGTATAACTGTAGTCTGAATTTTTATTGATATATTCAATAGTAGAATGGGAAAATTGTCTATC
Organism: Apodemus agrarius; assembly: GCA_964023405.1. NCBI lineage: Eukaryota > Metazoa > Chordata > Mammalia > Rodentia > Muridae > Apodemus > Apodemus agrarius. The sequence continues at coordinate 18,199,785 of OZ030014.1, read as the reverse complement.
TAAAATAGTAATAGCATATTGGGAGAGCTTTTGGTGATTGATGTATTTTCCATTCAAGCTTGAGGAACTGAGTACAGACCTCTAGTACCATCATAGAAAGCCAGAAGATGCTGCAAGCCTTAGTGTCACGTTGGCAGAAAATGTTGTCTCCTCAAGCCTCATTGGCTAGTAAGCATAGGCATTTGATGATATTCATATTCAGTGAGATAACCTGTCTCAAAAACATAAGAAAAGAGAGGATAGTACACAACATGTTGATCTTTGGTTTCTACATGCGTAGGTGAGAGTAGTACTATTATACAAGTGCCATGCATATACCATATATCATGTTCACACACACACACACACACACACACACACACACACACAAAATCAGTCCATACAAAGACAGTAAATAAAATGGACAACCAGATAATAAGTGCTACATATATCTATATCATCTTTCTCTATCTAATCTATACTGATATCATCTATCTAAAATCTATATCTGTACTTGTATGTATGTATGCATGTATCTATCTATCTGTATGTATGTATGTATGTATGTATGTATGTATCTACCTATCTATCTATCTATCATCTATCTACCTCATTTACCTATACTTACATGAAAATATATGACTTACATCAGAATTGCAAAGACAATATTTTTTACTCTATATTAAAAACCATATACAATTTTATCCCAATTTCACTGAAATCTGTCAGGGTTCCAACCATGCATTTCTTTTATATAAACAATTTTACTTTTAATTTTGTATTGGTTATTTTATTTATTTATATTTCCAATGTGGTCCTCCTTTCAATTCTCCTTTTCACAAAACCCTCCTCCCATCTCCTCTTTCCTTTCTCTGCACAGCCACCCACCCACTCCTGCTTCACAGCTCTAGCATCCCCCTAAACTGGGGAATTAAATTTCCACAGGAACAAGGGCTTCCCCTCCCACTGACGCAGGATAAGGCCATCCTCTGTTATATACACAGCTGGAGTCATGGATCCCTCCATGTGTGCTCTTTGGTTGGTGGTTTATTCCTTGGGAGCTCTGAGGTGGGGGAGGGTCCAGTTAATTGATATTGTTGTTCTTTCTATGGGGCTGCAATCCCCTTCAGTTTCCACGCTCCTTCCCTTAACTTTTCCAAAGTTTCAGTCATTTGGTTAGCTGTGAGTGTCTGCATCTTTATGAGTCAGGTGCTGGCAGAGTTTCTTTTCCTTTAATCCTTTTTTTTCTGTTTCTTCCCATGTTCCTGCTCATAATTGGAAGGTAGTTTCTGTATATTATTCTTTAATTCCTAAAGCTGAGAATGTTCCTCATACTGTTATATTTTCACAATTTAAATGAGAGAAACTTCATTAAGTCATCTTCATCTTTTTTGTGGATTATCTTCTTAGAATGTAATTTTTCATTCATTTCAACATTGAGCTCAAAGTATTGGATCCATGTTATATAGAAAGCATAGTCCTAGGGAATCGGGTATCAGTTTTGTTAATTTTTCCATGGTCATATTTTCTTATCTATTCTATGAAAGAGTGGGGGTAGGAAAAGAGATGTTTTCATAAAAATAACAACATGCTGTAATACACTTGAGGTATCTCCTGAAGAACAGATGCCAATGTTGTGCATGTCATGATGCTTATGTGATTTATTTTCATGACAAAAAAGCACATTAATTCACATGTACTAGTGCAGTAAACATTAGTTTATAGGTAAAACTATGTGAACTGGCTAGGAAAATCATGCCAGGCCGTGGTGGCACACACCTTTAGTCCCTGCACTTGGGAGGCAGTGGCAGGTAGATACCTGAGTTTGAGACTAGCCTGGTATACAGAGTGAGTTCCAGGACAACCAAGGCTACACAGAGAAACCCTGTCTCAAATAAACAAAAACAAAAACAAAAACAAAAAAAGCAAAGATATTTTAAAAGATGCTATTTGTAACAATAGGAATAACTTTGGGCACAAGACACTGTGTTCTGATGCCCAATTATATCTATACCTATTGTCCAAACTAAAAGACAGATAAAGTGAGGGTGACTAGGGAGTAGTTGTACACTCTGTGAATTCCATAGGAGGCAGAGGCAGCCAGATCTCTGAGTTCAATGCCAGCCTGGTCTATGGAGTGAGTTCCAGGACAGTCAGAGCTACACAGAGAAACCCTGTCTAGAAAACCAAGCAACCAAATAAATAATTAAACAGCATGACTGAGAGGCATAAGATGCTGTAGCATGCACAGGGATGAACATAGCTTTCTGAGAAAACACAAACTTAAAAATTCACTCCTCTTGTAGCAACAATATAGAGACCTGGGACAATACTGCTATAGCTATGTTTAGTTGAAGCTTTCTAATCCTTGGACCTTGTTTCTTTCAATAAAACAGTTACCTATGTCTACATTCAACTTTCCACACTAAAAGAGGTGGAACTTTTAAATACAATTAGAAGGAATCTGTGAATGTCAAATAGGACAATTGTCTATGTATATGGTTTATCACAAAAAAAGTTAGAACACAAAATATTCCTAGATGACTAGGTAGGTATAGGCTAGGAGAAGCCAGCGGCTGGGTTTTGTCTTTTATTTAATAAATGAGCCCAGTATTCTCTTGTCTAACTGAACTTAGGATAAAAATGTGTGATCTAATGATAGCTCATGAATTTGTAACAGGAAACGCATCACAGTGCCCCAATTATAACTCAAATTATGAACTAGCCAATCATCATAGAGTCAATTTTCTTCACATGGTGAGTCATCTAATTTACAGCATGAGAAAGCATTGACCATTTATCTTCTAATTTTATTTGTGATGCTTAACAATGTTATAGAGCATGTAAGTGTTTTCTCTCAGTGCTAAATTTAAAATCAATATAAATCAGATGTATTTGAATTACACAGCCTTCAAAATAGGAAAAATAGGACAGCTTTAATTTTCACTTCTCATATTATAGCAAACTTTTCTTTATATAAATAAGTCAAAATGTGAGATGGGAACTGTTTTTAATTTTAGCATATTATCCACACACATCAATATATAAAATATAATGTCTCAAAATGAAATAAAAGACACATAAATATATTACAGGGGATATTACATTTGATTTTTTTGTAAAGAGATTTGGTTCCTTTTTCAAGACTAGATGGAAGGAACAGGCTGTGTTGAGTGAGCCCCAGTAATCTCACTCTTGCCTGGGCAGTTATCTCTCCCAGCTAACTCTTTATAAGCTATTAGTAAACACTTACACATGTAAACGGTTGGTAGTGGGTACTACCCTGAATGTACACACACCAAATACACAGAAGCACATTCCACACTTTCCTTTCCTCTATGTATAGGATCTTATTTATCATTTTCACAAATCATTACTAAACATCAACAGTTACCCCAAATATTCATATGTATCATTAAAAGATGGGCTTTAGGTTGAATTCTATAGTAGTAGATAAATTTTGAAGAAAGGATTATGCCTTTTTTTCATTCAGATACTTCTGTATTGAGTATTACCTTGGTACTCTATTTGACACTGGAGATATGTAAGTAACTAGCACAAACAATAATACCTATTGTATTAGTCAGGGTTCTCTAGAGCCACAGAACTTATGGGTAGTCTCTATATAGGACGGGAATTTGTTGATATCTTACAGTCTATAGCCCAACTCCCCAACAATGGCCAGCAGCAGCTGTCAATGGAAGTCCAAGGATCTAGCAGTTTTTCAGTCCACACGGCAAGCAGGCAAAGAAGAAAGAAAGTAAATCTTCCTTCTTATAATGTCCTTATGTAGGTTTCCAGCAGAAGGTGTGGCCCAGATTAACAGTGTGTGCCATCACCTCTGGATCTGGGACTTTCTTTGTCCCAGATGACCTTGAAATCAGAGATCTTAAATCTTCTAGGATTCATAGCCACTATGCCTCTAGATCTCCAAGCCAAGATCCAGGTCAGAAACTACCAGCCTCCAGATTAGGATCACTGGTGAGCCTTCCAGTTCTGGATTGTAGCTCATTCCAGATATAGTCAAGTTGAATAGTGGTCAAGTGGAATAGCCACTACACCTATCAAAGAAGGACTATTTATTCTATGGAGTTTGGACTATTGAATGATTCCCTTTTGAACATCATAAACAAAGGGAAAGTTGAATCCCTTGTTATCTGAGAAGCTTCCTTAAGATTTTCTTCTCTCTTTTTTTTTTGTTTGTTTGTTTTTTTGAGACAGGGTTTCTCTGTGTAGCCCTGGCTGTCCTGGAACTCACTTTGTAGACCAGGCTGGCCTTGAACTCAGAAATCTGCCTGACTCTGCCTCCCAAGTGCTGGGATTACAAGCGTGCACAACCACGCCCGGCAAGATTTTATTCTCATGATTCACTTTATTCAATCTTGCTTAGAAATATAAACAGGAATTTGTCTCAATGCCAAGAGTACCCTATGACAAATAGGCCTGCAGGTGTGGGGGCATCCACATAGAGGCAGGGAAATGGGAGGGGGAAGGAGTTTGTACTTGGAAGGGGGATAACATCGGGAATGTAAATAAAAAAGAATTAAATTAAACAAGTTAAAAATTTGAGAGACTAGAAGCTTCTAATTGTTGAAGCCTGATAAAGAAGAAGAGAAAGAGGAAACCTCATTTCCTTGGTAAATAGGGTTTATGTACATGCTACAGAAAAAGAACCGTGGTGGGATAAGTACTCAAGGTGCCAGGGTCATCGACAGTGGCAACCAGTGAATATCTTATTTCTCACATGATCAACTAAACCAAAGCACAGGTCCTCTAAACTAGTAATTGTCCATCACTAACCACAGAGCCAGAAGAGATTCAGTTCCATTTGCCACTCTAACTTTGTGAATAATAGTCTCCTTATTTTGTAAATAGGAGGTCTGTTCTTATGCTATATTACCAAAACATTTTAATAATTTCTGTTTGACTGATGAGATTAAATGATTCTAGTTTTACTGGAGCCCATATCATTTTATGTATAATTTTATAAAGAGGTTTTCTTTCTGAAACACCATCTTAGAGAGATAGTATATGTTTTTTTAGTAAAAACTCAAGATAATAAGGACATTATACTAAGACTCAAAGTACAAAAAATTTAATTATAACCATGTATTAGTCAAAATGTACAAATTAATTGTCCAATATTCAGAAAGCCAAAAGGACATTATTTTAAAAAATTTAAATAACTGTTTATATAAGCAATTTTATAGTTATTTTTAGAGTAAGTTTATAGGTTTTTCCTTAATGTATGTTTATATACCACATGAATGCCTGGTGCCCTCTCAGGAAATCAGAAATCACAGGGTCCACTGGAACTGGAATTATGGATGGTTGTGAGCAACCATGTGGATGCTGAGAAATGAACTGTCCCCCCTCCCTCTAAAATAAGTCTTTAGTACTAAGCCATCTCTCCAGTCAATGGCATAAGAAATTTATTTCTATATTTTCATGTGTAAAGCCATATCCAATATATTCTAAAGCTATGATGAGATACTTCCTTATTAATTAATAAAATATATATTGATGGTAAAATGTTTAATTTATAAACTCTCTAAAACATGTATCTGAGAATAGGAGCCCTATATTAATTATAGGCTACTATTTTTTTCAGTTTACTTGCTACTTTCCTTTCTAATGATTAATATTTGAAGAAAAGTAAAAATGGATATATCTGTTTAACAAAAATGGCAACAAATACTACAAAAGTCAACAACCTTTTGCACATTATTTTTGGGATATCCTATTACAGGGCTCCAAATTTTAATAGACCCCTAGTCTTTAGCATGCCTGATGTGATGATCCAAGTACCATTCAGGACTCTGGATCATAGCCTGTGGGCAGCAACACCTGCCAAAATGAGAACAAACTCCTCTGTAGTTAAAGTCCATAGTTCTGTAGGAATCCCTAAATGTATTAACCATGCTTTATAGCTTCTGTATTTGCATTTCTGGGTAGTGTGTGTGTGTGTGTGTGTGTGTGTGTGTGTGTGTGTGTGTATGCTTGAAACCTTATCCTGAGAAAGTTTTTGGAGTGGTCTGAGATCCCAAACAACCAGAGACGAAGCTGATTAGATAACAAGACTTTCAAATGGCTTCACCCATTTCTAAGAAGTCTACTCTGGCAAATAACTTACAATACTAACTGAATTGAGAATTACTTCTCTTGGTATTATCAAGACATTTTATAAATTCAGATTAGAATAGATATTTTAAGGCGTTTTCTTCAATAACAACATGAATACATATTTAATAATGTGTATTAGTCAGACTTTCTATTCCTACAAAAACATCATGAACAAGAAGCAAGTTGGGGAGGAAAGGGTTTCTTCTGCTTACATTTCCACATTGCTGTTCATCACCAAAGGAAGTTAGGATTGGAAATCAAACAGGTCAGGAAGCAGGAGCTGATACAGTGGCCATGGAGGGATGTTACTTATGAGTGTGCTTCCCCTGGCTTGCTCAGCTTGCTTGATTATAGAACCCAAGTCTACCAGCTCAGGGAAGGCATCACCCTCTATGGGTCCTTCCACCTTGATCGGTAATTGAGAAAATGCCTTACAGTTGGATTTCATGGAGGCAATTCCTTAACTGAAGTTTCTTTCTCTGTGATAATTTCAGCTTGTGTCAAGCTGACACACAAAACCTTCCAGTAGAGAATGTCTCTGTAGTTGCATGTAGAAATATGACATAAAGAACTGACTCACTAGAAATAAATGAAAGCTTTATTTGAATTCATTCTCTTTGAATATCAAAGTGTCACCAAGTTATAATCCAATAAACTTGTGTTGCTGTCTTCAGGCAGAATATTAAGAAGGAAAAACAGAAGTCAAATCATCTTTGAATCTGTGTAGTATGTGGGTGAACAGATGATTCAAGACAAAAGATGAGAATAGTGTAGTAATAAATCTGCTCTGTACCAGGGTCATATCTCCCATGTAGCTTAACCCAAAGGAAGTAGGCATTTTCTTAATTAGTTCATCTGAAGAATGAATCTCTGTTGAGCTAATTTGGTCTGGAAGAAAAGGTCAGATTAATTATGTCTGTTTACTCAGCTATATGGTATTTGTACCAGGATCCTGGAAGAATAGGATACATTAGAAATTAATCAACAAGTTATTGAGATCTATAAAGTGGGAGGTTGAGGCCACAAATAGTATTCTAGTTACTGTTCAGTGAGCTACTCCTACAGTCTACTCATAAAACTTTATGTTAATTTTTATTATTCAAAATGAAAACAAGTGAGTGCTAGGTCAGAAGCAGGAACCAGACAGTGTCTTTAATAAGAAGGATCTCCAATAATAATATTGCTTCAGAGATTTTCAGGCTATAGCATAGGCATGCAAATAAGATAAGTTTGTGAATTTTAAATAGTATTGTATATTATATGTAGGCATTGGGATGTCCAGGAACGAGGAGAATAAATGTTTAATTGTGGAATTACACTTATCAAATGCTTACTATGCTCAGAAAGTAGGGAGAGATTAAGCACAGAAGAGTGGTCAGGGGTAAGGGAGAAAACAATGGATAGGGAAAGGAGAAAGGAATGAAAAGATGAAAGAGGAAGGAAAAAAGGCATTAAAAGGAAAATTAAGAAGGTAGAACACAGGTAGAAATAAAAATAATGATAGGGAGATAAAGGTGAGTAGAAAAAAGCAGAAAGAAAATAAGGAGAGGAGAATGTAAAGGGGTGAAGAGAAGGAAAATTATTTCATAGGGCTTTTTAAGATAAAACAATATGGAGAAAAATGTAATAAATGAAATCAAGTAAATCTAATGTGTGACAGGGTGACAATGCTTTCATGATTGAAGTCCTAAAGATTTTTTTTTACTATTAATTAATTAACTTTTTATATTTTACACTCCATATTTAATTCTCTCCTCCAGCCCCATCCACTCTCTGACAGTTCAACATCCTGTACCTCCTCCCCACACCCCTGTCTCCACGTGGATGTCCCCACCACCCACCCCACCTGACCTCTAAACTCCCTTGGGTCTCCAATCTCTTCAGGTTTAGGTGCATCATCTCTGAATGAACACAGACCCAGCAATCCTCTATGGTATGCATGTTGGGGGTCTCATATCAGCACCAGATATATGTTGCCTGTTTGGTGGTCCAGTGTTTGAAAGGTCTCAGGGCTCCTGATTAAATGAAACTGCTGGTCCTCCTATGGGATTGTCCTTGTCCTCAGATTCTTTCAGCCTTCCCGAATCCAACAAGTGTCAGCTGCTTCTGTTTAATTCACTAACCCCACATCCAATAGAGGACTAATATCCAAGTTATAAAATGAACTCAAGAAACTAATCACCATAAAACCAAATAACCCAATCAAAAAATGGGGTATAGAACTTAACGGAGATTTAACAATGGAGGATTATCAAATGCTTGAGAAGCACCTAAAGAAATGTTCAAAGTCCTTAGCGATCAGATAAATGCAAATCAAAACTACCCTGAAATTTCACCTTATATCAGTCAGAATGGCTAAGATCAAAACCACAGGTGACAACATATGTTGGAGAAGATATGGAGAAAGAGGAACACTCCACTATTGCTGGTGGAACTGCAAACTAGTACAACCACTCTGGAAATTAATCTGGAGGTTCCTCAGAAAATTGGAACTAGATCTACCTGAAGAACCAGCTATACCACTCTTGGGAATATACCCAAAGATGCCCCACCATGCCACAGGGGCACGTGTTCCACTATGTTCACAGCGGCCTTTTTTGTGATAGCCAGAAGCTGGAAACAACCCAGATGTCCCACTACAGAAGAATGGATACAGAAAATTTAGTTCATTTACACAATGGAACACTACTCAGCCCTAAAGATTTTTGATTGGACCAAAGTATTTCTTCCTCTATTAATGTTGGTATTAGAGGCCATCTCAGAGTGAGAGGTTGACTATAGCATAATGTTTAGCAAGAAGGAAGTCATTAGGAAGCTGTCTTGAGATGATCAATCATAACCAGGCAGAGAAAAGAGCTCAGTTGCAATGAATTTCCAAAAACCACTTATGCAATGAAATCTTTTGTCTCTCAGAATGCTTTCAGGAGAGTGTGCTTTAGTGAAGTTTTCCTCAGGGAGGCTAGACATGTACATCTTCAGATGTATGTATAGTCTTTGATTATGGGGTGTTATTAGCAGGAATTGTGGCAGGGACTGTGGCTTTGAGAAAATCATCTTTAGCCTTATACAAGCCCAATGAGAGCTGAAAATGAATGAAATTCTAGTATTTGATAAACTTCACCATGCCAACAGAAGAGTTGGGATCTGAGAAGGAGCAAGAAGAAGGAGAGCAGGAATATCTAGAAAATTAATCGCCAAAGCCACTGACTTGTATTACCCTGAAAGGAAGAACCTCCTTTGAATCTTTGTTCTGTACTTATCATTGTTACAATTTAGTAATAAGTCTTTTGGGGAGCCTCACAGGTCTCCTCAGAGATATATCTTATGGTTTTTCAAATCTAGTTCTTTCTTTGTGGTCTATAAGTATTTGCTATACATTTATAAAATTTTTAAAAAGAAAATCTTAGGGAAGAAAAAGATTTTTAGGAAGAAATAAAGTCCTAGCTAATTTAACAGCCACAGGTAAACTTTGCAATCTATCTTATCCATTACTATTTCTAGATATTCTTTCCTCTCAGCCAGCACTTCTGTTTGTCATGTAGACTAGTAGTAGTAAGGATCAGAAGGCACAGTCAATCTAAAAAACAAGTATTCATAATCTAATACCATATGTCATTGCTAGGTTAATACTTCTCAACTCACTCACATGGGAGGTTGTCTGTGACTCTCAAGGAAGAAGAGAAATTCTTAGTGCATAGGCTAATTGAATATGTAGATACAGTTTAAATTGGAAAGTCTTTAAGAACTTTTATTATGGGAGGTCTTTAAGATATTGGTAAGGCAAATTAATCCAATAGAGAGTTAGAGCTTTGTCTTTTCTTCTTCTTCTTCTTCTTCTTCTTCTTCTTCTTCTTCTTCTTCTTCTTCTTCTTCTTCTTCTTCTTCTTCTTCTTCTTCTTCCTCTTCCTCTTCCTCTTCCTCTTCCTCTTCCTCTTCCTCTTCCTCTTCCTCTTCCCCTTCCCCTTCCCCTTCCCCTTCCCCTTCCCCTTCTCCTTCTCCTTCTCCTTCTCCTTCTCCTTCTCCTTCTCCTCCTCCTCCTCCTCCTTTTCCTTCCCCTTCTCCTTCCTCTTCTTAATCTTCTTCCACTTCTTCCTCTTCTTCTTCCTCCTCTTCCTCCTCTTCATCCTCTTCTTCCTTTCCTCTTCCTCTTCCTCCTATTGTGTTAAGAAAAAATGATCTGCAATTAGAATATATATGGATCCATACACAAAATTCATTGATTTAGTTGGCCAGAGTTCTAAAAATAAACATATATTTTAAAATCAAGGTTGGGGAACTGTAAGATGGAGCCTATACAAGTAAGGGAATTTGGAACAAGTAAAACAATGAGGAACTGTTGGTTACAAAATAAAATTGAAAAGACACACTTTAGGGCACATGCCTGTAATCCCATCACTTGGGAGGCAGAAGCAGGCAGATTTCTGAGTTCGAGGCCAGCCTGGTCTACAGAGTGAGTTCCAGGACAGCCAGGGCTACACAGAGAGACCTTGTCTCAAAGAAAAAAAAAAACCAAAACCAAAAACAAAAACAAAAAAAGACATACTTTAGTTTTTCAAAATAATTCATGGTATATTTTAAAAATAATCATGTGGCTTTGTATTCTTAATAAGCAGACAATTCTGCTCCTGTATTATGCAAAGGTTTTTTTATTGGATATATACTATATTTACATTTCATTTCCCTTTTTCTGGTTCCCTACCCCCAAAGTTTTGAAGACTTGTGTTTTAGTTATTATTTTATTGTTGAGATAAAACAGTATGACCAAGGCAAGTTATAATAGAAACACTTAAATGGGCTTATAGCTCCAGAGAGCTGGAGTTCATGATGGATGGCAGAATGAATGTATGAGAGAAAAAGCAGCTGAAAGGTCACATCTCACAGCAACCACAGAGAGGGTAGAGAGTGGGTTTGGAATGGTGAAAGATATTTGAAATATTGAAGCCCACAGGCAGAGATGTACTTTGTCTAAGGCAACACCCAATTGTTCTCAAACAGATCCACCATCTGGAAACAAAATATTCAGACAAACAATCTATGGGGACTTTGAAACTACCACAGTGTAAGTGCTTGCACTTGCTATGACTACCTTGGACCATTTTTGTTTTTGAGCTGTGAGTTCAGAAATATAATTCTCAAAGAGAGGACATGTTATTAAGTGACACTGAAAAACTCCCACTGTCTTGTAAATAATGCTTTGTATATCAGATACAATTCATAAACCAAAAACCTGTTATCGTTTTACATATATCCCAAATATTTAGAAGAAGAAAATACAAATCTGTTTTTACCACAGGGCCTTTTAGAGTGAATTGTTTTCTTTAATATGAAAGTTTTATATATATGTATATATATACATATATATACATATATATAATACTGAATTAATAAAAAGCAAAAAAACTCAGAAGATACATCTACTATTGTTTATTTATTTATGTTTATTTCTTTATGTTTCAGTTAATGGTACTTCATCAAAATATCACATAATAGGTTATTCATAATCAATTGAAATGTATTGGTTTCTGTACTGGAGTTTTCGAATCATGAAAGTCTAAGGTCAAGGACATAGACAAGACATTGATTCCACTGCATTATGTCATGATGGAGAGATGGACAGCAAAGAAATAAGAAAACAGAAACTCTTATTCAGAACCCAATGAGATTTCGCTGGTTTGGGGAAGTATATCATTTTCTTAAAAGTTATAGCCACTGATGAACCTCCCATGGTCCAGTAAATAATCTCCTACTTATTTTATAACAGAAAATTATAATTAAACTTAATTAATGAAAAACAAACAAATAAAACCCCAAAGATACCACAATTAGAAGGAGGCCAGTTCGGAGGAAGTGTTGTAGCAGAAGAAAAGAGGAAAGATGAAAAGAATGAATTTCAATGGACCTGTGTTTAAAGTTCTTAAATGATAAAAAAAAAAACATAATAAAGCTTCAGATATAATTTGTTAAATTTTTCTCTAGAAATACTACAGCAGTGTCTGCTTTAGCAGTGTATAAACCACCAGGAAATGATCTTCTTTTGAATGTTGCCAGCATGATAAACAAAATCTTTTCTCTTGAAAGGCATGGAGAGAGTGTAAAAATTGACTTTCTGGGTTATCCATGAACTTGAGGTCTGGATTTTGAAGAGTAAAAAGGACATTCTTCTTTGTGAATGATATTTTAAACTGTTCTCCAGTAAATGAAGTAAATTCTTTATGAAAGGCATCATGCTAGATTCTGAGGATTAAGAATTGGATTACATATCCTGTGCCTGGAAGAGCAGTTGATTATAAGCTGTGTTGAGTCTAGTCATGAAAAGAAGTATTAATGGATAGGTGTAGGTGTAACTCAGACCTGTACACACAGAGGATGTATAGACATTAAGAATTTCTGAAGGGCATGCCATCTGAGACTAGCATTTTTCAGAATAGTTGTTTCCATGAAGAAAGAGAGAGTGAATTTCACAGAGAATTTCACATGCTCAAGGTCTCAAACATAAAAACAGTTTTATTGATTCAGCAAAGAAGGAATCTAAAACCAGGAATCTATACATATAACTAGACTCAAAACTTCTTTTGAAATGAGTGTCTGTATTTCAACTGACCATATTATAACAGTTAATGAATCATTTGCTCCAGTGGTTTGTGCAAGATTCCAAGCACCACAGGACTGCAAAACACTGACCAATCACTGACCAAACAAAGAGCAGCCTGCCTTATAAGAACAGGGCCATGCTCTTACTAATGAAACTTCCTGTTGCATCAGAAATACTTGGCTTATAATGCATAATTCATGACACTCCTTTTTTATGTCTTATCATAACAACATGATTTCTCAAATCTTTTTTTGAGTTAAAATATCTAAACTTTGAAGAAATTGATAACTTTGGTGCAAAGGGATGTGATGAACATATCTGTTTTTAAGAACACAAAGTCTATTATGATGAGAATGTGCCTGTATGAACAGCATGTATTCATCCATGAAGACAAGGCCCCATGGACTAAACACATTCTGTTAGGCTTCATCTCTTAACACTAATACACTTGAGGTTACGTTTTTAATTTAATGAGCTTTGGAGGACACATTCAAGTAACACTTTGTAAAATTCATAGCCAGTTGTGTACAATCCTTGAGTTTCTTTAGACTTCTAATGCACTAGTGACATTTGCTTTGGGTTATGTCATTAGTATTCCAGTTCAGTTTAATTTTCTTTGAGGTGTTGTAATGTCCAATTGTTGTCATATGCTATTAAGAAAGAAAGAAGAAAGGCTAACATAGCCTGAAGCAGTTGTTTGGATATACACAGTTATCATGTCAAGTGGACATGAAGAGTTTCAGATCATTATTTCTACCATGATAGGAAAGTAAAATGCACAATGATAGTATCCATATACCACATGTCTAAAGGATTATTTATCTACTCTATGGAAGATTTCCCTCCCCATAGCAGGGAGGCTATAATCAGCGTTACTTCAAAGCAGCCATAGTCACTGCAATCCTTTAATGTCTGTGTCGTTTCTGTAGGAACAAATTGTCAAATGAAACAATCAACTGCCCAGCATCTAGACAAGTATTAGATATCCTAAACAACTTTTCTCAGTAAGCTTTGACTATGTAACACATTATCTTTTGATTATTGTTAGCCATTGTAGATATTATACTCTGATCACTGCTGGCTCAGTTTTGAGAGAAGTTGTCTCAAAATTTAAGATAATTTTACTTCCTATTTGTCCTGGAGTACCTCTGCCAATATAGTCAGAGATATTTTTTCTTCTCTCCAGCTATTTTCTGCCACTTTAAACTGGTACAATGTTTAAGACTATTCATAGAGTAAAGCATGTGTAGGTCTCCCTGTTTAGAATTCACTATTTTCTTCTTAAATCCTCTTTATATTACTTATTATTAATTTCCATATTATGTGTACTGTCCTTTGACTACATGTTTAAAAAACAAATCTAATAGTTTATTTGCACCATCTGAAGACACCAGTCAGTATATTAAATAATTTATTCAAGCAGAAGTCTTCCATATTAAAAACTATGCTCAACTAAGTTTGTATTTCAACCACATTTCTTTCGTCCTGATTCCTTTAATGTCTTTGTTAGGGTTTTACAGCTGTGAAGAGAAAGAATAACCACAATTCTTATAAAGAAAAACACTTAATTGATATGCCATGTTTGGTTGATATCACTTGAAGGCCTGCTCTTTCCTTAAGGGAAATGGATGAGGAACGAATGAGAGATGGGTCAGGGGACAGGAACATGGAGGAAATGAGTGAGGGAAAACCGCAGTCAGGAGGGATTATAGGAGAAAAAAATTTTTTAAAAGAAGTCCCAAAGTATGAGCAAGAAGAATGAGAATAGATTAGTATAAGACATTAGGATATTCTGTTTGAATAAGGACATTATTCTTCAACAAAATAATGTTAATGATCACATGACACTATTTATGTAACCAATCACATTGATACACATACTCATGCTACACATAATTTAAAAAATTTCTAAAATGACTAAAGTAAAATACTTTTTTTCCGTTGTCATCATACTGAGAGGCATGGCAGGAAACATGCCATTGTATAGGCAGATGTGGTGCTGGGAAAAAAAAAAGAGCCAAAAGTTCTCCATATTGATTGGCAGGCAACAGTAAGAGAATGGGCCATTGGGTCTGACTTGAGCCTCTTAAACCAAAGTAAACCCCTAATGACATATTTCCTCCAACAAGTTTACACCTACTCCAAGAAGACCACCTATCCTAATCCTTTCAAATAGTGCTACTCTCTATGAGTCTGTGAAGGCCATTATCATTCAAACTATCTGAATTACTATCTGTTTGCTCATGGTCTTTGAGATTCCCTGACAATGTTAGTTTGTGGTATATCTTACCAGCATAAAGGCAAGATAAGAAGATAAAGGAGGAATGTGAAGAACTGGGGTAAGGGGTTAAAGTAACTAGGTCCAACAAGCTCTGGGATGAGGGTTATAGGTAGACTTTTTAGTGTGGTGACAAAAGGATTGACATGGAGGGCTTGGTGAAGAGCAGTGCATCCCATGTCATGATGTACAGAAAATAGGGCAGGGAGGATCGGGAGAGGACAGAACATTATTCTATCTGCATTGTTCCATTTCTCCCTTTTCTCCTTTCAGAACTTGCATGGTACCACCTATATTCAAAAGAAAGCTTTCTTCTTTAGCTAACCATCTTTGTAAACTCCTTTACAGATACAACTGCAGATATGTTTTATTAATATTCTAAGAATTTTTCAATCTCATCTGGTCAACAGATGAACATTTACAGAATAATTTGTAAATCAAAACAAAACAGAACAGTAGAGAACTCCAAGGAGATATGGAGTCTGAAAATCTTTGGTGATATAAATGAAATGTATTACATTTATATGTCAAGTTTTCCTGTCATTCATGTCTTCCAAATAAGACTATGAAGCAATGATCAATAATTACCACCATCTTCCCTTTTACAATTTTAAAGACAGTTTCCAGGCCATTTCTCCTATAGTAAGAATTTTGAGCTTTTTCTTATATGTGATCTTGTAGATTTCACAGAAAGCTCTTAAGTTAATAATTCTTTGCATCTGATTCTTTCTGCTGATATTAAGTAGATTTAGTAGAATTCACTTTGTTTTACTATCAACTTTGTAACTTTCATATTTTTCAAATTACTGAAATATTTTATTAAAGAATTTCTATTTACTTATGTATTTAACTTTTATAACCCATTCACTTCAGTTTGTATTTCCCATATTTTCTTGGTTCTGTGGCCATCACACTAGAGTATGGTCAAAGTACCAGAGCTACATACTAAATGAAAACCAACCTTTCCTCCCCTAGCAACCACCAGCTGTCTCATAGGTTCTCATTTAGAGATAATAAGTTGGAGGTGAGTAGAGTATTATAAGTAGATCTAAGAGATGCTAGTTAGATAGGGACTAGTTAGATAGAACAGGATCCTCCAAGTTTTTCCTCACTTACTCTCCCATCTGGATCCATGCCCTGTCTGTCTTATAAAACAAATAGACATCTAAAGAAAGACAATAAAATTAGATAAAACAAAAAAGTTGGAGTAGGACAAAATGAGCAAACAGAAAAAAAAACAGAGAGTATGATAAACAGGTATAAACACAGAGACATAGACATCTGTCACATCAAACCCACAAAACCACAAATTTAAAAACCATGATACATGCCCAAAGGATGTATAAGTTTACAAACAAAACAAAACAAGGAAAAACCTGTGTTGAAACATTATGAGACAAAGAACCTCTAAAGATGCTATTGAGTTTAATTTTGTGTTAGACATCTACTGCGGGGGATGGGGCCTAGCCATTAAAATAGGTTGTTTTCAGTTCCAACCATTTGCCTACAAATTTCATAAATTCATTGTTTTTCATTGCTGAGTAGTATTCCATTATATAAATATAACACATTTTCTGTATCCATTCCTCCATTGAGGGACATCTGGGTTCTTTCCAACTTCTGGCTATTATAAATAAGGCTGTGGAACTGGAAAATATCATCCTAAGTGAGGTAACCCAATCACAAAAGAATATACATGAAATGTAATCACTGATAAGTGGATATTAATTAGCCCAGAAGCTCTGAATACTCAAGACACAATTAGCAAATCATATGATTCCCAAGAAGAAGGAAGGAGAGAGCCCTGGTCCTGGAAAGACTTGATCCAGTATGGTAGGGGTGTACCAGGACAGAGAAATTGGAGGGGGTGATTGGGGAATGGGTGGAGGGAAGAGGACTTAAGGGACATATGGAGAAGGGGGAATTGGGAAAGGGGAAAGCATTTGAAGTGTAAACAAAGACTATAGAAAATTAAAAAAAGAAATTCTGGCTAAGGGGGGACATTGAGCAGCTATAATGTGAAAGTAAGTTCAATGTGAAATATTTAAGGTACATTGCCACTGGTTTATATATGGTTTTATGTATCGTGCTTATTTAATTAAGACCAGAGTTTGAACTGAAAAAATTCTATAAGTTATACAGTTAAAATTAAATTATAAGGATAAGCTAAAAAAAAAAGGTTGTTTCCCTAGTGTGACTTATTCGGATATTTGTAAGTGGTTATCAACTGGAGTTATCTTCTGAGACAGGCATGGTGTATTTGTCCACATCTCTGAGCTCTGAGGATGACATCCGGAGAAGACCCATTTCAGTTTTGTGCATGCTGGAAGAATCCCTGTGAATTAATTTGAGTATCAATCCTGATGTGTTCAGAAGACCTTGTTTTCCTGGTTTCCTCTGTCTTCCTCTTTGGCTCTTACAGTCTTTCTTCCCCCTCTTCTGTGGGGTACCCTGAGCCCTGAGGAGAGGGATTTGATGGGGGCATCCTATTTAGGCAGAATGTTCCAAAGTCTCTCACTCTGCTCCTTCTATGTCTCTGGGTCTCTGTGTTTGTTTCCATCATGAAGCAGAGAACTTGTTTTCCCTACTAATTTATGCATTCACTTTACATCCTGATTGACCCTTCTGCTCTCACTATTTCTCCTCAAACAGCTTCTTCCCCCCTCCCTCCTCCACTTATTCTTAGAGAAGGGGAGGTCCTCCCACTGGGTGTCAACTTGTCCTGGCACAAGTCTCTTCAGGGCTAGAGACATGTCCTCACCCACTGAAGCCAGAAAAGGTGGCCCAGTTAGGCACCACATGTAGGCAACAGTCAGGGACAGCCCCCGCTCCAGTTCTTGCAAGACCTGCATGACGAACAGGCTGCACAGCTGCTATACATGAGCAAGGGTGCTAGTTCCAACCCCATGCTTGCTCTTTGGCTGGTGCTTCAGACTCGAGTAGTCCCCAAGTGTCAAGGTCAGTTAACTCTGTTAGACAGGAAAGAAGGTCTTTTGATGATGACTGAACAATACACTGATCTATAAGTATGTGAGAAGTCACTTATTGGAGGAAGTTCTGATGGTTTTATGCTTGTTTGGGTTTCTATTTTTTTTCTTTTTTCTTTTATGTTTTATTTTTTATTGGATATATTCTTTATTTACATATTAAATGTTATCCGCTTTCCCAGTTCACACCTCCTGGATAGTTTCTATCCAATCCTCCCTCCCCCTACTTCTATGAGGGTGTCCCTCCACCCTCCCCACTCCCATCTCCCTGCTCTGGATTCCCCTATATTGGGGCATCTATTGAGCCTTCATAGGACCAAGGACCTCTCCTTCCATTGATGCCAGACAAGGGAATCCTCTGCTAAATATGCAGCTAGAGCCACGTGTCCTCCTTGGTGGATGGCTTAATCCCTGGGAGCTCTGGGGTGGGGGAGGGGGGTTCTAATGTTAAAGTCCTGTTCCCTAATTGGTTCTTCATTTTGTCAGTTAAGAACTTCCTGGGGGCAGTTGCTGGGCTGAAGGTACAGGAGGGAATTCCTGACCCGTGGAGGAAAAGGCAGATGCCAGGAAGGAGAGGGAGGCTTTTCTGCTGTGCTTTCAAGGAAGAGGAACTCAGCAACCATGTAAGTTCTTGAGGGGAGCTAGGGACTGTGGCCTCTGCTACAGGCAGGTATCCAAGGATGTTTGCCAGAGGATAGGTGGGACTGGTCACTAAGTTCAGGGTAGGGGCATAGACGAGACAGAGATAATAAATTGATAATGACAAGCTTTACCAGACAGGAGATAATAACGCCCAGGAATTGTCCCTAGAAGGAAAATTGTAAAGGAACAAAATCTTGTGTGTGTGTGTGTGTGTGTGTGTGTGTGTGTGTGTGTGTTTTATCTGAAGATTCAAAGGTCTCAGGTGGGGACTGGTAGTGCAGCCCACTTCCCGGTGCAAAGGCAGGTAGAGCAAAAGGGAAACCAGAGCCCAGTCCAATCCTGGGCAAAGGAGGGTAGCATTTAAAACTACACTCACCTTATGACTATGTCACTGAAGCAGAATAGTACACAGTATTTGGTTTTCCCCGTGGTCCCTGGCCTATCCAGTCTCACATTCTTGTTCACCAAGCAGCTGTGATTTTCTTTGTTTTATATTAAACTTCGGAACACTTAATTTTAATCTTTACAATATTTTATTAAATATGTTTGCAGTACTCTATCAAATTCATTAGAGACTTCACATTTACCTTGTAGTTCATTGAAATTTCTGGTATTGATTTCCTGGGAACTAAACAATTCTCTGATTTTCATTATACTTTCATGTTTTGTATGCTTCTTGCAAGAATACATCTTATAGTAATTATTATTAATAATAATCTCCCATATAAATGGATTCCAGTTTGCTTGTCAGTTCCTGTAACTGAGTGATGTCCTTCCCAATGACCTTGGGAAGTCACTCAAATAATGACCTTTGTCACACACAAAAATAAAAATAGCAGAAATTATAATAAATATTTTCTAATGATTATATTTTTAAAAATCATTTTCATATAACTTGACCACTAATTACTGTCCATTCCAAAGTATATCCTGATGACATTTTAAATTACATAAATACTTCTTCTTTCTTTAGTAACTGGATATATTTCCTCGATATCTATGTTTTCTTTACTTGCATATACTTCAAGTATTGAAATTACTTTCTTCCTCATAAAGTCATTTTTTTAAATATCATTACAAGTTTTAATGTTTTTTGAAAACTCACATGTTCTTTATGCCTAACCAAGAAATTTGTCCTATTGGTGACTTTAATATGATGTAGACTTTTCTGTCTCCTCTTTTCGTTGAAAATTATTATTTTCCCCCACACATGAAGTCAAGTTGAACTGTAGTAGCAAAATGGGATTAAGGATTTTAGTGTTATGTGTCCATTTTTTCTTGATCTTTGTTTATACGGAGAGACTGAATTTGAAACATAGAGTAGGGGAGAAGATTCATGAATACAGCAATTAGAACTAGAAGACTATAGGCATTTAGTTGCCAGGAAGGTTTGATAAAATGTTTAGAGACCTCAGAATGAAATGCAGTAATAGTGATGGTGTACTTCTATGGCAAACAGAGCAAAAATGTGTTAGAAAGATTTTGAGTTAGACTAAATAAAAAGTGCCATTGACTTCCACTTTTATTTATTTTATTTTATTTTTTATTAGATTTTTTATTTACATTTCAAATGTTATCCCCTTTTCTCCTTTCCCCTCTGGAAACCCCCTATCCCATCCCCCATCTCGCTGCTCACCCACCAGCCCACTCCTGTTTCCCAGTCCTGGCATTTCCTTACACTGGGGCATCAAGCCTTTGAAGGGCCAAGGGTGTCTCCTCCCACCCTTGGATGTCTGACAAGCCCATCCTCTGCGACATAGGCTGCTGGAGTCTGTTCTTATGCTGAACAAAGGAAATGCCTGTGGAAGTAATCACAGGCACTTTTGTAAGTTTAGGGGTTGTGCACAGAACAGAGGCTCTTAAGATCATTGCATTACAGAATCTGAAATTGCCACTTATACAAGCATTCTAGCTCTTAGTGAAGGAAGATGACTGAAATTACATGACAGTGAAAACAAATATGTTCTTAGGTTTATGAACTGTAAATTGGGTTAAGATTTGTTCTTTAATACAATATTAAAAGTCAGAGAAAAATAACTAAATACATTTGCTAATTATATTTATGTTTTCTTCCATTATTCTTACTAATTACATAAAGAAAATCACCAAAAATTATATAATTTTACTTCTGCACACATGGAATATATGATATGAGTCTACTAAGTTTGACTATATTCAACCTTTATTGAACACAGTCTATATGGTTGCTAGATCTTCCAGAATGAATTACACTGGTGGTTTGGAAATGTATGTAGAGATTGTATAATAACAGAGGAGAAAGAAACAAAGCTTTTGAAACAAAATTCAACTTTGATCTTCTATTTCATCAACATCTAGATGATTTATAAGAACTATTTGGAGTTTATATCATCCAGGAATTTTATCTGGAATATACTGACAGATTCAGAGTAGCCATTTGTTTTTGTATGTATGTATGTATGTATGTATGTATGTATTATTTATGTATGTATGTATTTATGTATGTATTTTTCTATCAACTATGCTAACCTACATGCTATTGGGACCGGAATCACTTCCAACCATTTACCATAGAATTCACTGAGTCTAAGCTACATCTGATATACTGCAATTTTTTAACCACCTGCATAATTGATGCATCAATGACTATATTTTACTATTTCTAGAATATTCTGTTTATTCTAAATCTTTTCAGATAGCATAGAATAAATTTACTTAACAATCAGCAAAAAAATGCAAACCAATATAAAATTTCCACATAGAAAATTTTCCATCTTTATTTGCTGTTTTCTCTGCCATTGTCTTCTTGTATCCAGATTGAATTGCCTATTCACTCTTACCCTTTCTTCTTCTCTGTAGAAGCTAATATTTCATTTGATATGTAACATTTTCAGGCAAGAAAACAGGATTGATTTTTTTTTTTAGGTTTTAAGCTAAAGTTATTAACAATGGAACATAGCTCTTGGTGGTAAGTAGCCTTCCAAATAATGAACAGTGGGGCTCATCTGTGTGCCTCTCTTCATAAGGGTTTAAACATTTAAAAGGAAGTTATTGAGCCCTGGATGGCATCTCTCAAATCTCTAGTAAACAGCTTTAGATTGTTATCCTTCCTATTTTGCCAGCCGGGTTTTGTTTGTATTGGCTATTGAAATATATGTGTATATACAAAGGAAAGAAGCAGTTAGATTCAATACTTGGTTTCTCAATAATACCCAGCCTAAGAGAGACTGCTGGGTAGTTACATTTAATTACAAAGCAAATACAAATCATTTGATGTGATCCAGGAATGGCGCCTGATGTTTTCGGAACATCTTCAGTTTTGTTTAACTGATATAAGCTTCTATTTTCCAATGACTGGAAAACAGGAAATGCGAGGTGGATGTTTTTCTTATTATGTTTACCCAGTGGTCAAATAAAATTTATCCAGAATAGCGACAGATAAGAGAGATTATTCTTCTTCCCTCTGGCTCTTACAATGGAAAAGAAATGAGCTCAATTCCATTGAAGCAAATGTAGGGTACTTTGGAGTACTGGGGCTTGTTGTAGGGGAGTGTTTACAGAGGGGCACTATGAGTAGGAGGTGAGTGTATAGAATGTGTGAGTGGGTAGAGGGGTGACGGGTTATCTTATTGCTTGGCAGTCCTTTCCCAAAGGTGGCTTTTCATCTTTTAAGGAAGTACTGAGGCAGGCATCCTACCTCTGCTGTATTTGTTCAAAAAGATTGGTCTCAGGTCCTTGAGTGTGATATGCCTAGACTGTAAAAGACTTAAACCTCAAAGGAACACAGGAATACTTGGCAGTTGGAAGATCTTGACATAAGTATTTTCTGAAAAATGTGGCCCTAGATCATGCTGATGAGCCCATTAATGCTACCCCAAATTTCAGTGAAGCTGAGGGGGATATTAAGGCTTGTTGGTCACCAGGATATAAACTGTCACTTCTAAACAACTCTGCGTTTATTAAGAAATTGCTGCTTCTTAGCCAGGTGTGGCAGTGCAAGGCTTTAATCTGTGTACTTGGGGGAGGGGAGGGATGGCTGGTAAATCTCTGAGTTTGAGAAGAGGCTGCTCTGCAAAGTTAGTACCAGGATGACTAGGGCTAAACAAGGAAACTGTCAGAAAAGAAGAAGAAGAAGAAGAAGAAGAAGAAGAAGAGGAGGAGGAGGAGGAGGAGGAGGAGGAGGAGGAGGAGGAGGAGGAAGAAAGAACAAAAGAAAGAAAGAAAAGAAAGAAAAAAAGAAAAAAGAGAATGAAGAAGGAAGAAGAAAAGAAAGAAAGAACGAGAAGAAAAGAAAGAGGAAGAAAGAGAAAGAAAGAAAAATGGAAAAAGAAATCACTGCTACTTTACATACATATGTAAAATTAAATTTATAAAACCAAAAAAATCAATGCTATACATACTTGTACTTCTTACCACAGAATTGTAAAGCACTATTTATGAAAATGTAGAGTGTGTGAGTGGGTAGAGGTGGATTATATTCTGAGGCGGATTCAACAACATCTTGCCTAAATTTCTGAAACCAAATCAGAATATTAGTCCAGGAAATATTTTTCCTCATGTGTTTATTAATTTTTAAATGACTCTGCAGAATCCAATTCCCACACTGATTAAGTTGTCAATACAATTTGTTAAATTAAAGTTTCAGGGTGCCTTGTTCTGGAATGATGTCTCTGATTTCTTTTTTTCACTTACAATACATTAATTCAATTTGTAATTTTAGAGTAATGTTCTTATATATTTAATTGCTATAATATTTACAAGAGTATATTTCCAAAGCAGTAAGTAAAAACATGGTTGTGTTTTTTACGATTAATGAACAGATACTGATTCTGAGGTTTGTTCCGTTTTCCTATCTGCATGTGTGCACAACTTATGCTAATTTACACATGGAGGCCTGAGGCTAACGTCACACACATACTTTTTTTTAATTTTTTTTATTGGATATATTCTATATTTACATTTCATTTCCCTTTTTCTGGCTCCCTGCTCCCCAAAGGACCCACATGCCCTTTCCCCTCCCCCTGTTCCCCCATCAACCCCTTCCCACTTCCCTGTTCTGGTATTCCCCTACACTGATGCTTGGATCCTTTCCTGCACCAGGGTCCACTCCTTTCTTCTCGTCACACACGTTCATTAGTCATTCTCTATCTTATTATTTGAGGCAGCATCTCTCACTGTTTCCTGAACTGACTGATTCAGCGATGGCCACACACACCTTCTCATGCGGGCACTGAGGATGCAAACTCTGGTCCTCAGAGCTGCACAACACACTCTTTAAACAGCTATTCTCCATTCCTTTCTTTCTTTCTTTTTTTTTTTTGATTTTTTTTATTGTATATATTCTATACATTCCTTTCTTTCTTAAAAACATTTTTTATTACAACATTATTTAATTTTTCCCCACAGACAATCTCATTTAAGAACACAGAAATGTAAATGAACAAATAACACAGTAGGCTGTTCAAACTTCAAAGAGTTGTTCTATTCTTCCTCACACATTTTGATGATATCTTATTTTAGGAGTGCCATCACAAAATTTTATAGGCTAGGTATTTATAAGAAGCAGAAATATATCCCAAATAGTCCGAGAGATTGAGAAGATAATCACTGAGGCAGTCACATTTTTTTCTGTATTTATTTTTGTAACTTGTTCTCAGATTTTTTTGAGCTAGTAATATTACAAGTGTCACTACTGCATGAATCCCTGTTACATACAATCATGGATGATTGTCCATTCTATACTTTTAGGCACATTCTCTTTCCTAGTGTACATTTTGCTTTACATTGGTTAAATATTAATAACATACCATGACATCTGTTATAATATTTATTTATTCTGTTAATAAATATTAATTGAGCACGTACTAGCCCCCAGTTCACTGGATCACAAGCATGAGTAAGACAGATGTGTGATCATATTTCTTTTTTTTCAGCACTATGTTTCTTGTATTCTTATTTATTATTCTGTCATACAATTTGTCTCAACCACAGCCTCCTTTTAGTCCCCTCCTCCCAGCTCCTCCATCCCCACCCATGCCTTATGTCAAAACCTGACTTTCTGATTCATTGATCAGAATGAGTCAGACTTATGCTTGTCTTATCCTTCTGTGGCAGAACTGGAAAATATGGCATCAACAGGGCCTTATGTGTTTGTGATTGGAGGATTGTGAGCAGGCTAGATGTTAATATCAGGTTTCATACTTTAGCCGCCATATACCTGCTTTTGAGACAGAATCTCTCATTTAGCCTGGAACATTCTATTTAGGATACTTTGACCGGTTGTTCAAGCCGTGAGATTCAATTGTCTCCATCTTCTCAGCTCTCAGATTAAGAG
This sequence comes from Apodemus agrarius, assembly GCA_964023405.1. Lineage (NCBI taxonomy): Eukaryota > Metazoa > Chordata > Mammalia > Rodentia > Muridae > Apodemus > Apodemus agrarius. The sequence continues at coordinate 18,174,871 of OZ030014.1, read as the reverse complement.
TGTGTACCCAGTTTCTTTTGTAAGTTCCAGGAATTGAATTCAAGTACTCATGTTTTGTTTGGTTTGGTTTTGTTTTGGTTTGTTTGTTTTGTTTTTAGCTGTACTTTAATAACTGACATCTCCAGTCTCTGGAATCTCTTTCAAAAGGGCATTTCTCACTGACCTTACTCCAAAACCTACTCATCCTCTAACCCCCTTACCACTTAGTATCATATATTTCAAGCCAAAAAAAAGGAGGTATCAATATCAAGATCATAGCATATTGTTGTAAATGTTGGCATTGTTGTCTGCAGCCTGAAGAAAATGGTTATCTGTGGTGGTTTAAATGGTCCCCAGAATCTCATGTGTTTGAAGACCCACAGGAAGTGAAACTCCTAGGAGTTGTTGACTGGATAGAATAAGTGTGGCATTGATGAAATTAACCTAATTAAACTGATGCTGATGTTATTTTGTGGAAAACAGTTCCAGCCATTTCCTATAGATATTCCCAAATTCTTAACCAATGCATGTAGTTAGATCTGAGTCTATGACTGAGGTGTCTATGTAATTTAATTTTTTTCACTACATGCCAGATGGGCTCACTGGCTCTTCAGCATTAATTTAAAAAAATACTATGTTTGCAGAATGCTAGTATGTTGGCAGCATGCAACAGGACAGAGTTGAAAATGTTTATATAAAGAACTGACTTTATGACTTGTTTCCAAATTGAATAATTTTAATGCAAACTTTATGATATATGTACTCTGAAATGACACAGATCATCTTGAATTAGAGATTTAAAATGACAGCTTTTCTCATATTAAGAATGGCTAATTTTGGAAGGTATGGATTATTGGATTAACTGTTTTCTACCTTGGTATTTCTACATGGCTAGTAATAAGACAAATGCTACACTAACAGCTGTCATACACTTTATTAGCAAGACTCACCACGGTTTCTCATTTTTATTGGTGCTCTTAAGTATAGGAGAAAGAAACGTATAAGGCAGTTAAAACACAGCTTATGAAAACAAGCAGTTCAGTTGGGGCCACAGGGTTCTTGGTTCTGTCAGACATTTGCCATTGGCCAGACGTGTCTTAGCCAGATAAACTGATTCAGATTAGTGTTTCGTTTTGTTTTTCTTCTTAACACAGAAGTTTAATAAGCACAAAATACAGAAAGTCTATGTATGATCAAATACTTCACAGGTCTTTAGAGGCATGTGTTGGATCCCTAAAGCAATCACTCATTGGAGATTTGTGGTTGAAAGATCTTGAATGAGGAGCTCATTTCCCTATTTGACAGTCCATTTGAAAGACTTACCCTTTTTCCTTAGTGATAAAACGACAATAAAAATAAAAATCTAATCACCCCGATTTAAATCTAGGAAGGCTCCTTATTGACAGCAGCTTTTTTGGGGAAAAACTTTGCATGTGTTACTCTTATATTTTTTGTTTATTTATTTTATTTATATGAGTACACTGTTGCTGTCTTCAGACACACCAGAAGAGGGCATTATGGATGGCTGTGAGCCACTATGTGTTTACTGGAAATTAGACTCAGGACCTCTTGAAGAGCAGTCAGTACTCATAAGCACTATGTCATCTCTCCAGCCTCCTATATCATGGGCTTTCAATATGTTCAACCACCACCCCACTCTCAAGGAGTTCTCTGTGATTTCTTTCTCATAAACTAAACAAAACAAAAAGAAACAAAAAACCAAACCAAAACAAAACAAAAACCTCATGCTTCATCATCAGTGAACATTATGCTTTGAATTTTCCAATGAAAGGAATTGGAGTCACTCACCCTGTGGGTGCCTTGATCACAATGAACATCCAGTGTCTATACTTCGCTAGGACCCTCATTTCACCACTTTCCCTCTTACCAACAGATCTGCCCCTTGCACCATTTTAAGATCCAGAACCAAAATTTTATCTTCAACTCTTCTTCCTCATATGTCTGTGTGCAGTATGTAGATATAATCCTTTAATCAAAACTAGCCAGTATAGTTAATCCACTCTAATCAAGTTATAGAACTAAAAGCCTTAACCATGGCACTGTCATTTACTAGTTAATTTCAGAAAATGGTGCTCTAGTCTAAGAATAGGAATTTCACTGTAAAACAACCTGTGAACATGCTATCAGATGGGGCTTCCATACAACTGTAAGATCCCTGACTGGATTTGTATAAGCGAATAATGACTTCCTAGTTCTGCCATCTGAAGTCTATGCTTTCTCAAGGCCTGCACTGAATCAGTAACTGAATGTGATGTGTTAAGACAAGCTGGACCCAATTACACATGGGACTCCACTGATGAATGAATACTGGCCTTAGGGAAAGGCTCTTAGACATTTACAGTGTTCTCAGGCTTCCATTCACTGATTTCACTGTTATCATTTATTTCTCCCTAGCATATCCATAGCAATCACATATGTATCAGAGTAGAGTGGATTTCTAAATATTTTCTCATTTTTTATCACTAGAAACCACCCTTTGCCCTACCAAAACAAAGTATATCTAATCTTATCTTCAATCTCTCTTCAGGATGAACAATTAGGCATTGCAAAGGCAAAAAGAATTGAAACAAAACGAAACAAAATGCATATTTGGATGAAAATGTAGGACTGGCTTACTCACCATTCCCCAAAGACTCAAGCGACAGACAGCATTTCACTGAGTAGAAGAATTACAGTTTCCTACTCATTTGCCAAAATGTTATCATTATTAGCTTGGGAAAATTTCATGTGAGCGGTTTCAGTGGAGAACACTTTAAAAGGTGATGACTTTAACCACTCTGCTCATACCACTAGACCAGCACAAGATTAGGTGCCTCAACATTTCATCACAGATTGGGGAGGGACTGCGAGATCATATTCCTTCCTGAGGGTCTGTCTATTGGCAGTCAGTAGTTGCTGAGAGGGAAAGTGTCATTTTCTGTAGTGGAAATACCTCCAATATGTTTCTTATGTTCTAATATATAACCCCCAATCTCTACCATAAATGATAGCTCTACATGGAAGCAATCTTTAATTACAGCAACCATTGAAAAGGGAGATATATATTTGATCTGGAAAATAGATAATTACTTAACCCATGGTACCCTACTTGTACAACCCATTAATTACATAGAAAAGACACACACTATTGCATAATATATGACTTAACAAATGTTATGGTACAATCTATAATAAATATGCAATGGTTGTTATAAAAGTCTGCTAAGATACCAAAATTCCTTTTATGTGCTGTCCCATCAATAAGAAACCTATAACAACACTTGCAATAAAATTAAAGTATCAGCCAGGTCATGGTTGTACAGGCCTTTAATCCCAGCACACCAGAGGCAAAGGCAGAGGCAGAGACAGAGGCTGAGGCAGAGGGAGAGAGAGAGGCAGAGGCAGAGGCAGAGGCGGAGAGGCAGAGAGGCAGAGAGGCAGAGAGGCAGAGAGGCAGAGAGGCAGAGAGGCAGAGAGGCAGAGAGGCAGAGGTAGAGGCAGAGGCAGAGGCAGAGACAGAGACAGAGACAGAGGAAGCAGAGGCAGAGGCAGAGACAGAGACAGAGGAGGCAGAGGCAGAGGCAGAGGCAGAGACAGAGACAGAGGCAGGCAGATCTATAGAGTGAGTTCCAGGAGAGCCTGGGTTAAACAAAGACATCCTGTTTTAAAAATTGACATATACTAACCATATTGTGTTAAACTTTTCTGTATACCAACACTGTCAATGAACACATTATAATTTCTGATGCCATTCTATTTACACAACAGTATTCATGTCAGAATATTTTACATTTTATAAATATCAATGTATAAGAAGCAAAATGATGTTTATAAGTACAAGTTTCTCAAAAAAAAACTCATTAAATGTCCTTTTCTTATAGGAAGCCTAGGAAATAAGAAGCACATTAAGCTCACGTTGATTATTGAGATATACAGTCAAGAAAAGATGAGCCCCGATTTATAGACAGAAATGGGGAGATGACAAACACACGCAATATTTGCAGAAAGTACTTTGTTTCACCTATTACATGGCTGATAGCAGGACTTGGATTATTTATGATCAGTTTAATTAATCGTCCTTCCCCAGGTGACAACTTGTCAGAAACATGCACACACATATTGTAACTATATTCCTAAGAAGCACATGACATGGGTATTTTAATGATCTCTTAATAAACACTTTCAGTGTGTGATGATGCATGAAGCTAATGCCGAAATGTAGTAGGTGCCTGAGGTGAGTATTAATGTACGACTGAAGTAAAATCAAGTACAAAAATGTCGTATTAGTAGAGATACTGTTAAAAACAACTAACAGCATGGTGTCACCTATTTTCTTTTTTTATTAACTTATTTTATTTATTTACATTCCAAAGGCTTCCCCACTTCCTGACCCCTCCACACTGAGTTCTTTGCCCCATACTCTTCCCCTTTACCTTTGAGAGAATGTTCCAGACCCACTATCCACAAGGATCCAACTTCCTTGGGGCATCAAGTTTCTACAGGCCTAGGCACATCCATACCCACTGAGGCCAGGCAAGGCAGTTCATTTGTGCTGGGGGCCACAGACCAGCTCATGTATGCTCTTTAATTTATGGCTTAGTCTGTGAGAGTTCGGATTGCCCCCAGTTAGTTGATACTTTTGTTGTTCCTATGGGGTTGTTATTCCTGTCAGCTCCTTCAATCCTTCCCCTTAGTCTTCCATAGGAGTCCCTGACCTCAGTTCAATGGTTGACTGTAAATATCCACATCTGTCTCAGTCAGCTGCTCATAAAGCCCCTCAGAGGACAGTCATGCTATGCTCCTGTCTCTAAGCAAGACTTGACATCAGTAATAGTATCAGGGTTTGGTGTCTTCATATGGGATTGATGAAGACTGAGGGAAAGGCCATCCAGTGTCCAGTTCTTCTTTATATTATGCATGTGAATACACTGTTGCTGTCTTCAGACACACCAGAAGAGGGCACCGGATCTCATTGCAGATGGTTGTGAGCCTCCACATGGTTGCTGAGAATTGAACTCAGAACCTCTGGAAGAGCAGTCAGTCTTCTTAACCACTGAGCCTTGTCTCAAGCTCCCAGTGTCCAGTTCTTAAGATGAATAACATGAGATCATATACTCATGATATCACCTTTGAAATGTCTTCTACATTATAGTGAAGACAGTTGATATGAAATAATTACACTTAAGAGTATGCAGTTTCACAACACAATGAATATCAGCTCTTAGCAGACATTTTAATGCAATCAATGACTCTAGTTACGCTCCCTCCTTTCCAAGATTCAACAATAACCCTAAGAACTGTGAAGCTAACTCCATGATGGCATTAGTATTCTGAAATTGATGGGAATAAACTCAGGACTAACAGATCATGTGAATTTACACAATACGACACAATGTATTAATTTGAAAATTTGAAATCTGTGGCATAAGTAATGCCTTAACCACTGACACATATGCCCAGAAATGTACAAACCATAGCAGTTCACTAGTAAAAGAGACATAAAAAGAGACATAATGGTGACTGTGCAGTTAACAACTGTAGTGAGTCAGTTTCTATATTACAAAATTATGCACAGATTGACTGTGTAAACTATTTTTTAAAACGTAGATTAAGTTCAAAATGTCATGCTGTCTTTTGGCTTTCAGAATGAACTGATTTACTTCTGGTTTGAATCATGTAGTATTTGAAATGATTATTGCCACTGAAGAGAGTCCGAAATACTAAGAAAATGATCATTTGTGAGCCTCTAATGACCATAATGAATGAATATGAATTCTTCCTTCTGTGATTCCTCTATTACTGTCCTCATGAGATTTATGTACAGAACAGCTTGAATCTCAGATGTCACCACATGTTTTTTTACAGAGAACATTAGTAAGAATTTGAGGAAAGGAAAAGAAAGAACATTCATCAATATGGGCTATGTAAATTTGATATCTGTGTGTGTGTGCCAAAAAGCCTTTCCTGTCTGCTTTCAGTGAGTAGATCATTGGTTAGAATGCACATTTCTCTTCCCCTTCCAAAGGTTTCTTTATAGATTACCATTCTCTTCTGATGGGACACAGAGACATCCAGGTTATGATTTCTAGGGTTGGCAATCATAATACTCATCCAAAGCTCTTCTTTTCTTTTCTTTTCCTTTCTTTTTTTTTCCTTTCCTTTCCTTTTCTTTTTTCTTTTCTTTTCTTTTCTTTTCTTTTCTTTTCTTTTCTTTTCTTCCCTTCCCTTCCCTTTACTTCCTTTCCATCCCTTCCCTCTCCTTCTCTTCCCCTTCCTTTCCTCCTTCCCTTCCTTCCTTCCCTCCTTCCTTCCTTCCTTCCTTCCTTTCTTTCTTTCTTTCTTTCTTTCTTTCTTTCTTTCTTTCTTTCTTATGTTATGGTGGAATCCAAACAAGACAGCAGTAGTGGAGAATTCATTGACTCACACACCTGGTTTGTTTGTTTGTTTGGTTGGTTGGTTTGGCTTATTTTGGATCTTACTTTTATAATAGAATGTAGACATAGTTCTTTATTGCTTCACAGTAAAGGAAAATGGTAGGGCTGGAGAGATTTCTCAGTGGTTAAAAAATACTTGCTGCTTTTCCAGAGGACTTGAGTTTGGTTCTAGCACTAAGGCAGGCTAGTTTGCAACCTCCAGGAACTACTGTTCCAACGGATTCCCATACCTTCTTTTGCCTCCAGAGGCACACATATATATCCACATAGATTCACACATAAACACTATTACTAAAAGTAAAATAAATATTTTTGAAAAGGCATAAAATTGATTATGTTTCTGAAAGAGCTAATGTATTTATTTAAATATCAAATGTTATCTCTCTTCCTCGGGTTTCCCCTCTGCAAACCCCTATTTCATCCTCTCCCCACTGTTTCTATGATGGTAACAGGGTGCTCAGGTGAAAGGCACCAGGAAATTGAAAGCATTTGCATTAACTCCCGTTAAAAAAAAAAAAAAAAAAAAAAAAAAAAAAAAAAAAAAACCAAACAAACAAACAAACAAACAAACAAAAAAACAATGTGTAGCCTGAAAAGTTCATTTATCCTGAGACATTTTCTTCAGAAACATGTCTTAGGGGACTTTGCTATTTATTTTGCTTTTGAAAATTAATGTTGAATTAGGATGATTTAAATAATCACCAATTTAACTTTTAAGGACAATCTTTCTTCCCGACATAGGAATTTGATCCAAGTGGGATGCTGGGTAAAATAAAAAAATAAACAAATAAGCAAACAAATAAATAAATAGAAAACTATTTACAATGCAATGACATTTGCAGTCAGATGGAGCATGAAGCAAATTAAACATTTGTTTCTGTTTTTTATGTCTGTCCTTTTTGCTTGTCTACCATCTCCCTGATGTTTACAACATGGCTGGAGTTCTATTGTTTTCTTTCTTTCTTCTTTGGGACTTGGGATTAGCATCTGAGAAATTAATTGTCCTCCCACTCCATGCTAGCTGTGCTGTTGTCTGATGCCGGCCCCTCTGTCCAAGACTTTTCCTACATCACTGAGCAGAGAACAGCATGCTTCCTTTCAGTGTTTGCTTCCTGACAGCTCTGGACTTCCATAACAGAAAGGCAGAGCAGTCAGAGACTCTATTAAATAGACATACTCAGTTTGTTTCTGTGCTTGCATTACACAAACACCCTGAAAGAAAATATATGCTGAAAACCATATCTCAGATTATTCCCAGCTGTATTGCCCAAATGATTTGCATTAGCTTTGAGAATTCAATTTCTGGGATGTGAGGGGAGGGACGTATCTTGTTGTTCAGCTAAAATTACTTTGTATAAATTGGAAGTGTTACTTTAATAAATCGATCAAAAAGGCAATGTCTTTTCCAGTCATCCTAATATTCACTTCTAATTCCAGCATTCCAAAGACTCAGGCAGTAAGACTTTGAGTTACAGGCTCACCTAGGCTTCATAATAAGACCTTCTGTAAACAAAGAAACTAATAAAAGTAGTTTTACTCTGAACCAGGAGTGGATTGTTCTTAAAGTGCAAGAAAATGATGTAAGAAAAGGAGGAGACTAATCTTTAAGTACTTTAAGTTCTGAGACCCCCCCAAATATGACAAATACCACAGCTCCAAACAAAGCTCAAATATCTTTCCTGGGCTTTTTTGTTTGTTTTTTTTGTTTTTGTTTGTTTGTTTGTTTGTTTGTTAGTTTTTACTTTTTCTAAGAGGCAAAATTTAACAGAGACCAAATGAAGATATGAGGCAACATCCCTTACAAATTCCTAAGGACTCAGATTAATCAGTAAGCCTGCATGTTGTATCAGTGGAGGAAACACAAGTGCAGTTGGGAAAATTCTTGGCAGCATAAATGATATGTAACTAGTTTTATAATCACCAGCAAGATCAAACTAGGATATCTATTACCCCCCCCCTTGGCCAATGGAATTAAGATACTATACTATATAGTGAAGAATAAGAAATGTGGGTTTGTCAGAGAGGCCAATGGAATGAATGTAAATTAGCAGCTGCTGATAGCTGGGGTGGGAGCCGTGGGGGTGGGGGCTGGGGGGGTTGGGGAATCTCTAGTAAGTGATAGAGACCTGGGATGAGGGAGGCTTCCAGAAATCAATGCGGGTGACCTTAGCCACGATGCCTAACAGTAGGGACATGAAACCTGAAGACCTTAGCTTTTGTAGCTACACAGGACACCCAGGGGAGAGTTAAGGGATGCAAGCCACCTACAAACTTTGTCCCACCTACAAGATGTGCAGATAAAATGATGGAGCAGGGACTGAGGGAATGGCCAACCAGTAACCAGCCCAACCTGAGACCCATCCCACAGGCAAGCACTGATCCCTGACACTATTAATGATACTCTCTTATGCTTGCAGACAGGATCATGCTGTCCACAGAGATGTTTTACTCACTAACTGACTCAGACTGATTCAGTCATTCACAGCTAAACAGTGGATAGAGCTAGGGGATTCTTTTGGAAGAATGGGAGGAATGATTGTGGACTGGGTAGGGGATAGGAACTCCACATCCACAGGAAGTGGAAGGACGAAAATTATTCAGTATCCCTCCTAGAGCTTTCAGAGACTGAGCTACCACCCAAATAGCATACACAGGCTGGACCGGGGCCCCTGGCACATATGTAGCAGAGATGCAGCTGAGATTCCATGCGGGTCCCCCCCCCAACAATTGTAGTGAAGACTCAACCTTAAAGCTGTAGCTTTCTGTGGTATTCCAAGTTTGCATTGCTTGGCCCAGTGGGATGCTCTTGATTTCACAGAGACTTAATGCACCAGGTTAGGGTGGTGGTTAGACATGAAGGTCCCAGCCTCTCAGAGGGGAAGTGGGGAGGGAAAGGAGGAGGGACTCTGTGAGGGGGACTGGAAGGGGGCAGCGTTTGTGATGCAAATAAAGAAAATTTTAAAAAAAGTTGATTTGTTTCTAAGCTATACTTGGAGATTTAATGAATTGAATAATATTATTTCAAATGGTCTGAGGTGTAAACTGACAAAAAGAATTATCGGCTATTTTCTCTTTTCTCTGAATTCTTTACTCATGAAATAGTGCTGAAAGAGAATAGAGTTGAAGAAAGTGGATTGGTGAAGTACAGAAAAGACAGTGCGAAGTAGCGCAACTGTTTACTGAACTAATTATCCTACTGCCTCAGCACCCATGATAGCAATTCCTAGTGGGGTCATCACGCAAACTCAGAAGGAGGCTGCATCTGTAAACTAGATTGGACATGATGCCCTGTGGACCTCGTTTTCATAATGGAGAATGACTCAGAACTGCATCAGTCCTTAACTTGAGAAACAATAGGAGTATTTCATCTTAACTGGATTTCTGTAATATTTATCAATGCAGAACCTATTGGACTTAATGAGACCAGAATGATTCTGTAATTCAAACACCCATGGAAGACACATTCTGGAATAAATGCTAACAATTGTACCGGAGATTTCACAATCATTAACGTTAAAATATCTTTTTCTTTAAAAATTTTTTTTCTCCTAAACTACAAAAATATAAACAGTACCATTTCTGCCCTATCTTTTACATCCAAGCAAAGAGCAGACAACTAACTACTCTTTTAATAAATGGTAAAGAAACGCCTCCTTTGATGGAAAATATTTTTTCATTTACTAAGTGCTGGGAAGCAATATTAATATTGATTCAGACTCAACTGTGAATGCTGACCTCCAAAGTACTGACTGTGATTAGCGGGATGTGCATGGGCCTCACAGGCTATAAATTCTGATTTTTCCTCTGCATGACATTTTAAATCAAGGCAATTTGACTTTCCTATACTATCATGGAAGCATTGAACACTTTTGAACACTGTTGATACAGTCTGTAATGGACAGAAAACTACACATACTCTCTCTCTCTCTCTCTCTCTCTCTCTCTCTCTCTCTCTCTCTCACACACACACACACACACACACACACACACACACACACACAAGCATATATATGTGTGTGTATATATATATGCTGTACTTCCCCATTTGCTAGGAAACACTTTTCTGGAGATTAGATAGGTAGATAAAATCTAGTCAGTACATGTTTGTGCCTAACCAAACATCAAACATTTAGGTGAAATGAGAGTAGAGTGAGCCAATTCCTAGAGAATAAAATGTAGTTTTCTCTACTAAAGCAAGACCTTCATGTCAGCATGTTGATTCTAGAATGTGTAGATGCCAGTTGCAATCAAACTCAAGGGGGGAAAACATGTATTGATTTGGGTGATTGAAAATGTAAGCTTTCAAGGAGTTGTTCTCTGTAATTTAGAAAGCACAAGCTCAGGGCTGGAGAGATTACTCAGTGTATAATGCAATTGCTGCACAATATGAGGCCCCAAAGACCACCCACACCCACAGAAACACCCACTAGGTCGCTGGCTCAGAAGTGGGACCAAGGGAAGCCTTGGTTAAGCTGGTTAGCTGAAATGACAAAAATCTTGATTTTTAATAAAAGATCCTGCATCAATGAATAAAGTGGAGAGAAGAAAAAAGGCACCTAGCATCCATGTATTTTCCCCATATACATAAAAACATCACCTACATGTATGTGTGCCCACAAGTATGGAAATAGAAATTTCACATGCATACTACATAGAAGCAAAAAATACTCCCTTATATATCACAAGCTAAAATTATATGTTATTCCAAATTGATTGAAAAGAATAATCATAAGACACCTTGTGAGCTAGTTTCAATTTACCTGTGACACATCCTGGGATTCCTTCTTTGAGGTACACACAGTGTGCGGTTCTATTCTGATTCTTAATGGTCCATGCTCTGAAATGTTGCCACATACACGTCTTTTAGCTCATTCATCTCTTGATTTTTGGTGAGTTATTTTCCTACCTCTATCTTTTCATCTTCTTCCACCCAGTTCCAGGTTTTTGCCTTTTGACTTTCCATTTGCTGTATGTACTTTCCCCCTCATATACTGATTATTGAGAACTGTAAATGAGCCATATGTTTTGAACTATATTATGTGTCTTTTTTGGAATTAAAAACAAACAAAACAAAACTTCATGTAGCCGAATGATTTCAACTTTGGCTCTATTGTAAAGAGAATGGCTTTGCTTTTGGCTCATAGATCTGTTTGGAACCAAGCATTGAGAAGAAGTGAACCCAAGAAGCAGTTGACAGCAGGGTACTAATATGCTCAGAAGTAAGATAGGAAAATAGCCTCTATATGATGGAGCCCTTCCTGCGTGCAATTTATTGTCTTTTTGTTTTAAACACTACATATGCTTCTTATCCTCTGTCCATTACTTTTTCGCAATTGAATACCACTTAATTGAATTAAGTTCGTGCACAGCAGAAAAATCTGAATAACTGAGGAGTCCAAAAAGCTGGCAAATAACCACATGATTAAGAGATCTGACGAGTTCTAGGAATATAAGCAGAGATGTATGTCCTGTGGGCACGTAATGAGGTGTTTCAGACACAAGGCACTTCCGTGGACTTTTAGATGTTCCCTATACCAGAGTAGCTGGATCAATACATTGTGGTGGGTAGCAAACCAGGCAGATAGGATGTTTGCCCAGCTATTCTGATGTATTAATTTTCCTCAATTTTTCATCTTAAGAGGTGAAAAAATACAACTGTAGAAACCTAATGCTCCAAATCAAATATATAGGGAGGAGACTTCAAGTGTATTGTAGCCTAATTATGATCCATTAGGAAATAGTGCACACAGTTTAGTATGTAACTTCCAAAGATAACACATCATAATAAGTGGTAAAAAGTGATATTTCAAGTAGTTTAATAAATACACATTGCTCTCTGGGCTACTTTGTGAAAGACAATTACGAAGGAGGGATTTTAAAACCAGGATTTGTCTGACAGGTAAAGTAGGCATAAGCTATAAAAATTAGAAAACTCATTAAGTAAAGAAATTCAAGTAATAAATATCTTTATATCTTTCCCAGAAGGCATACGGAGAAATCCTAGTGGAAGGCTAAAGTAGAATACACAGGAAAATTAAGCAGATTGACTTAAAAAATAAAGAGGACTTATAGAAAATTAGTCATCTTAATGCAAGTGAATTAGCCTTAAACTAATCACAGTATGACGCGGTTTTCAATGTGTGCTGTCCACTCTTCTTGTGCTTATTGCTGTTACTCTGTCATGCTTAGGTTTCCATTTTTCATTTGGGAGGTGGCTCCTGCATGAGCTCAATTATTGCTTTTTTACCCCAGTTATTGAATCATAACAATCGTTTGATTTTAGAAGGAAAGCTGTAAAGGGTAGTTATTACTTATAAAAATCAATGTCAACAAACAAGGACCTAAAGTGAGTTGGCTCGCAATTTTAAAGTTATTGGTTTTTTTTTTTTTTAATGATGAACCCAAACACAGACAGTCTATCACTCACTTTTCTACATGTCATCTTTAAAACATATCCGTTGTCTGAAGGTTAACTCCTGGCACAGCCACCTTGGCCTAGCTAAATTCATACTTTAAATAGCTGGGGTGCTCTCTGTTGCACTAGGATTCTCTGAGGTCCTTTCTCCTCCAGGGTACATCCAGGCCTTAGTAACTAATTCCGAAAAACACATGGCATCGATATTACTCATGGTACACACCCAAGTCTTTGGTCCATCACCTTGAAGCAGCATCATCAGTTCCTCTGGTTTCTCTTTGCTCCCTCTACTTAGCTCTTCTATGACAGGAAGATCTCTTCCCCAGCTCTTGCAAACATACTGTGCCCTCTACCTGACGTGCTCACCCTGCAGAAACGCCCTGTGCTTCTTTTGAGAGACCAATTTTTTGGAGTTCAGACTTTATCTTAGTAAACCACCAGACCTATATTCAAACTCAAGTAAGCTAACATGTCGATCCTAGCACCAGGTTCCAAGGTACCTCCCAACAAGACCTGTGTTTAGCAACAGTTTCCAGGTTATTCCCCCAGGACATGTGCACCCCTAAGTTACAAGTCTAACAACCATCAATCAGGAGGAAAGCAGAAGTTAAGTTTATGCTTTGGCTCCCAGCACCAGCCAAATGGCCCCACAATCAGACGTGTACCCAGCTAGATAGGCCCTTTCTTGCCCCGTAAATGATTGCCTAAAATTAGGTTCAGGGTTCCATCTTCCTGATGTTTCAGGGTTGTCAGGGAGCCTAAGTTCAAACTTGAATAAAGAGACCCTCACATGGTTGCATGGGATTCAGCTCTGTGGTCGGTCGTCTCTTGGGTTCAAGAATGTATCCTGGCACAATACTTTGACTCATCAATGCCTTCATGGAAATGGTATATCCTGCTTGTGATTATAGCTTATGAGGTTTACTCCATATTTAATACTACCTCAAAACTTAGATGCCAGTGACAGCTGATATTGAGGAATCAAACTTGATCTTATCATTAGATCTAATCATTTTTTGTTCACTTAATTTGTACTTAACTAAAGTAGAAAACAATATTAGTAATCTCATGAAATTATTCACCTTTCCACTTATGAATGAATTTCTATACAAATAATATACATCTAAGTGAAATTTAACATTGTGTCATACAAATGTATAAAATTTGTAATCTTATATCACAATCGTTTTAATCCTGTCATACATTTTAAAAAGAAATCAACATAAGTCTAAAATTGTTTTCATGACTTGAAGTTAATTAGAATGTATGTACTGATACTTAATGAACAAATCCTTATTTTTATCCATTTATTTATGAACATATTCATCATATTAAGACAAAGCTCTATTTTTTCAATAAGATGAAAAGGAAAACCTCAAATGTGACTGTCAATTCAAACACTTTTGCTCTAAAGCTTTCCACTGTGAAACTCTTGATGACTTTTGTGTATTTATGCTAACTTCACACATAAGCTACTTATAATCACTGTGAATATGCTAATTTCATTGTATCCAATTTTTTTTAACCTACATAGCTGTTTTCTACTGACCTAAAGATAAACATTCTGGCCCAACCAACGTTTCATCATGGCTTGGGGGAGATGCTCCCAAGGCTCCAGGCCTCCTGGAGAAGCTTTAGGCAGTTGATCTTGCTGAGAGAGAGGGAGCCACTTTTCTCAGGGTGTAGCAGATAATAGATTATCTTTACTAGGGTAACCCACCAACACATACATCCTTCATAGGCAATTCCAATTAAGGCAGTGGCCCAAGCATAGCAAGTAAAGGAGGGCTTCTTGGGAAGTGTGTGGAATGATCAAATACAGTGCACATTTATATGTAATTTTGAAGGAATTAATAAATATGCTCTTTTCTATAGGTATGTCCTATAATGGACAGCTGCTAAAGATTTATTCTTAATTAACTTGGTGGCATATATTGCAAGTATAGAAACTAAATTTTGATACATATACACATGGTTAAAAAAGTTTATTACTGGTTCAATGCATTTATACATCCAGCTATATATGTATACATATATTTAATTGGTTTTAGCTTTTCAGAAGTTTAAAGACTCATTATGGAACACTACAAAAATAGAACAAAATTAAATCAAAAGATAACAAGCAAACAAACAAAACATTTCTTTTTCTCCCAGATCAAAGCCTATTGGTGCTTTCTATGAAGACTGGTCTCATTTTATCAGTTATAAAAACACATTTATATATCTATTCATCTTTTTGAAAGAGTCAGTAGCTATCTCTTGTTTATTCATGAATCAACTGTTCATATTCATATCCAACCTATATGTAAATTTTTGAATTTTAACCTTCAGAGTTCTTAAACTTATTGTATTTTTGAATACACATTTGTTCCAAATGGCCTCTTTTAATTGAACAGGAGAAATTGTTTAGGAATGTTTTTTTTTTCCTCTACATTTTCAATGGTTTCACACGCATGGATGCAAAAAATATTTAAATCTCTTTTAACATAGAATTCAAATGAATTTAATATTTTCTTTCATTGGCTTAACCAGCTAGCATGCTTTCTTAATTTCCTGATGAGTTATCTATGTTTCAGGCAGTTCTGCCTTCTAGTTTACATTTTCCTAAGCAAGTTGAACTTAAGAAAAATCATATGAGAATAACATCTCATTTTTGATTCATTATTTATGAGAAATAAAAATATCTTTTCTCTGCCACATTCCATAACTGAGTAGATTATAGATGAGATTTACAGTAAAATAAGATGGAAAGATCTATGTATAAATGTTTAGATATGGTCAAGTTTCTTTTTTTTCTATTTTCTTAGTTTGTTTCCTGAGAAACAAATTTTCAAAAAACAACATGTTTTTATTTTATCCATAACCTCACAGAACATCTGAGCAATGTAGAAACTCAGAAAACATGAAAAAACAAGAACTTTGTCTTCTTTAATGTGAATTACATTTAAAATAAAATTGAGCAGATGTGTACAACTTTTTGTGGTTAGTTCTAAGTGTCAAATTAACACAATTTAAAATGTTTTGTGAAGAGAGTCTTACTACAGGCTCACCGCAGCCATGTCAGGAAATAGCACCTTGATTACTTTAATTGAGTTAAAAAGACCTACCAATTGTGGGGGACATTATTTCTGATGTGAAGGAGTCTAGATGCTATAAGAATAGAAAATAGAAGTGCAAGTATGCATCCATTTACTCTGTCTAACTCGGTCGAACTATCCTGATTAAATTAATTGAAGTCCAAAATCTTCTTCCACTATGGGTGGCACCATTCCCAAGGCAGGGAACCCTGTTTTGTTTTTTTATTCAATATATTCTTTATTTACATATGATAAAGTCTCCAAAATTGACCATATAATTGGCCACAAGACAGACCTCAACAAATATAAGATCGAACTAATCCCATGCCTCCTATCAGATCACTATGGAGTAAGAGTGGTCTTCAACAGCAACAAAAGCAACAGAAAGTCCATATACACATGGAGTCTGAACAATACTCTACTCGATGATACCTTGGCCAAAGAAGAAATAAAGAAAGAAATCAAAAACTTTTTAGAATTTAATGAAATTGAAGGCACAACATACCCAAATCTATGGGACACAATGATAGCAGTGCTAAGAGGAAAACTCAGCCCTGAATGCCTCCAAAAAGAAACTGGAGAGAACATACACTAACAGCTTAATGGCACACCTGAAAGCTCTGGAACAAAAAGAAGCTAATTCACCCAGGAGGAGAAGAAGACAGGTAATCATCAAACTCAGGGCTGAAATCAATCAAGTGGAAACAAAGAAACCATACAAAGAATCAACAAAACCAGGAGCTGGTTCCTTGAGAAAATCAACAAGATAGATAAACCCCCAGCCAGACTAACCAAGGGGCACAGAGAGGGTATCCAAATTAACAAAATTAGAAAGGAAAAGGGAGATTTAACAACAGAAACTGAGGAAATTCAAAAAAATCAGCAGATCCTACTACAAAAGCCTATACTCAACACAACTGGAGAATCTGGAGAAAATGGACAATTTCCTAGACAGATAACAAGTACCAAAATTAAGTCAGGATCAAATAGATCATCTAAGCAGTCCCATAACCCCTAAAGAAATAGAAGGGGTGATAGAAAGTCTCCCTGTTTTATTTAAGCTTGGAGAAAGTAATCTGAATGCAAATACTCCTCGCCTGCACTTGTTCTCTCTTGAGTTTTTAATCTTAGCCATTCTGACTGGTGTGGGGTGGAATCTCAGGGTTGTTTTGATTTGCATTTCCCTGATGACTAATGATGTTGAACATCTCTTAAGGTGTTTCTCAGCCATCCGCATTTCTTCTGGTGAAAATTCTTTGTTTAGCTCTGTACCCCAGTTTTTGATAGGGTTATTTGGTTCTTTGCAGTCTAACTTCTTGAGTTCTTTGTATATATTGAATATTAGCCCTCTGTTGGATGTGGGGTTGGTGAAGATCTTTTCCCACTTTGTTGGTTGCCATTTTGCCCTTCTGACAGTGTCCTTTGTCTTGCAGAAACTTTGTAATTTTAAGAGGTACCATTTGTCAATTCTTGATCTTAGTGCATAAGCTATTGGTGTTCTGTTCAGGAACTTTTCCCCTGTGCCCATGTCCTCCAGGGTCTTCCCAAGTTTCTTTTCTAATAGTTTCAGTGTGTCTGGTTTTATGTGGAGTTCCTTGATCCACTTGGAGTTGATCTTAGTGCAAGGAGATAAGAGTGGGTCAATTCGCATTCTTCTGCATGTTGACCTCCAGTTGAACCAGCACCATTTGTTGAAAAGGCTATCTTTATTTCACTGGATGGTTGTGGCTCCTTTATCAAAGATCAAGTGACCATAAGTCTGTGGGTTCATTTCTGGGTCTTCAGTCCTATTCCATTGATCTACTTGCCT
Organism: Apodemus agrarius; assembly: GCA_964023405.1. Classification (NCBI taxonomy): domain Eukaryota; kingdom Metazoa; phylum Chordata; class Mammalia; order Rodentia; family Muridae; genus Apodemus; species Apodemus agrarius. Next base: position 18,157,156 of record OZ030014.1, on the reverse strand, counting down.
GTTGCTGTACCAATATCATGCAGTTTTTAACACAATTGCTCTGTAGTACTGCTTAAGGTCAGGGATATTGATTCCCCAAGAAGTCCTTTTATTGTTGAGAATAGTTTTAGCTATCCTGGGTTTTTTGTTGCTCCAGATGAATTTGAGAATTGCTCTTTCTAGATCTATGAAGAATTGAGTTGGGATTTTGATGGGGATCGCATTGAATCTGTAGATTGCTTTTGGCAAGATGGCCATTTTTACTATATTGATCCTGCCAATCCAGGAGCAAGAAATATTTTTCCATCTTCTGAGGTCTTCTTCGATTTCTTTCTTCAAGGACTTGAAGTTCCTGTCATACAGATCTTTCGCTTGTTTGGTTAGAGTTATGCCAAGGTACTTTATGTTGTTTGTGGCTATTGTGAAGGGTGTTATTTCCCTAACTTCTTTTTCAGCCTGCTTGCCCTTTGAGTAAAAGAAGGCTACTGATTTGCTTGAGTTAATTTTATAACCAGCCACTTTGCTGAAGTTGTTTATCAGCTGTAGAAGTTCTCTGGTGGAGTTTTTTGGGTCGCTTAAGTAAACTATCATATCATCTGCAAATAATGATAGTTTGACTTCTTCCTTTCCAATTTGTATCTCTTTGACTTCCTTATGTTGTCTAATTGCTCTCACTAGAACTTCAAGTACTATATTTAAAAGATATGGAGAGAGAGGGCAGCCTTGTCTAGTCCCCGATTTTAGTGGGATTGCTTCAAGTTTCTCTCCATTTATTTTGATGTTGGCTACTGGTTTTTCCTGTTGTCCCCAATTGTGGATGTGGTTACTACTTGATTGATGTTTCTCCCACCTTAGCTTCCTTTCTGGACTTCAATGTAGAATTGCGAGCAAAGTAAACTTGTACTGCTACTTATTTTAACCTTTTTTTAAAAATCACATCAATATAAACAAAATTAAAGCAGATATCAAAGCCAAAGTAGTCTATGTTTTGAAGAAGATGGTTAAATTTGTTGCTATTAAAGGACCAAACAACAGGCAACAAAAGAATTTAAATTCTGGATTAATATTTGAGCATGGTTATTTCAAGTTTCTGAAATAACAACACTTAAAATTATATCCTCAGAATTCCGAGGTCAACAAATATAAAACTCTAGTAAATTGAGCATATAAATAAATGATATGTTGTGTACATATGTCATATACATATGATATATAGCATATGATATATATATATATATATATATATATATATATACCTTAAAGTTCACAAGTTCACTCTGAACATAGAAATTTTATCAGGAATAATTGTTCCACAAATATTGATTATTTTTCAAAGTGTTTCTTAGATAAAATATGGATGTTTTAGAATTTGTGAGCTAATACCAAAATAAACAAAATCATAAAAGTTTAAATGCCATAAAGTGAAATTGAAGGCTTTTGTTAGCTTCATTACACCTTACATTTTTCACAATTGATCATAGGAATATAAAGGGTAGGAAATGCCTGTAAGAATTCAATTAGCTTGGGAACCAATATTAGGACTTTCTACAGCATTAAATCATGTATTCAGAAGAAAGGGGACATCAATCAGTTACTAAATGAATCTTTTCAAAACTCTATTTATATAAAAAAATAAATGAATGTTTATATCTGGGTGCAATGACTCTCAATGGCAATTCCAATTCTCAGCAGAATGAGGCAGAAGAATGTCCATGAGTTCCCAGTTTAGCATGAACTACACCGTGAGTTCTAATCATGCCTAGGATGCAGTGTAGTATCTTCTCCCTAAAGTAAATGAATGAATGAATAAGTAAATAATAAATAATAAATAAATAGCAATTGAATAAATGGTTAAAGCTTATTGTATCCATTTATGTGACCCAGTGAGTTTAGTTCAAGTTGTACAGTTGAGGATAAGGATTTGAAGGAGCCGGGGCATCTTCCCAGTAGCTACAGTAGCTACATGATTGGCTCCAGAATTCATGAGTCATCCCTCCCAAGTGTGACTGAATGAAGAAGTTCCCAGTCTTTTACAGGTTTTGAGTCCATTGGCCATATTATATTTGGGAAACAATGCTCTGCAGCCCTCCATTTCTTCCTGTAGATTTTACATACATTCTGTGTTCTGCTTTGTGATGCTATTTAAAAACTGAATGGATTTAGATGTTCCATTTAAACATGATCACTAAACTCACCTATTATCAGTACATTGGCCAGTTATGAGACTGTTTTAATTAGGTTCCTCTTGGGAAACAATCTCTCTCTCTCTTCCCCCCTCCCTATCCCTCTCCCTCTCCATCTTCCTTTCCATATATAAGCATGTATATGTGTGTGTGTCTGTGTGTCTGTGTTTGTGAGTGTATATGTATGTGGTGTGTGCATATTTGTATATATTTCTATTACCACTTTACGCTCACTTATTAAACAAACACAACATACACACATACACAGGAATATATGAAGTTTGTTCAAAATAGTAATAGAAAATTCACATCTGAGATCTCAGACCATTTTAGTAACTTGCTCCTTGAGGCTAATTGTCTCAGCAGTTTGCTTATTGACATGTGACTACAATTACTCAGTCTACAAGTTTGAGTGTTCTCAGAACTCCCAGTCTGTCTCAGGAAGCAGTAAAGCCTAGAGACCTACTAGTCCTTGGTCCAGATGAAAGCTCCTTTGGCTAGCAGAGAGGAAAACAGAAACTGTTAATCCCGTTGCTGGGAATGTCTTCTCACATCAACCAAGGCAATCACATAGGTGATTTTACATCAAAGGAGAACACATCAAATTCAATTAACAAAGTTCCTCCATATGAGTCATACCAATGTTGTATCTGTGACCATGTATTGTCTAACAGGCTACGAGTGTGACATGCAGAGTCCAGAGCTGAGTAAGGTTATAGATAATTTTTCTCTCCCAGCAGCCTGCAACAAACAAAAACAAAACAAAGCAAAACAAACAAAAAAACCTACCCAGCAGGAAGGAAACTTCCAGCTTGATTTCTCTAAGTCCTGAAGCTGAATTTTGTGATGTCTTTAGCACTAGAGTTTTCTTCTTTCTGATTCTGGTGGACAAACAGGACCAGGAGCTATATCTTAAATTGTTTTGGAGGCTATTGAGACCTCTCTGATCAACAATAAACATATCAAATGTGAGAATTTTTCCTTATGTAGCATCATTGCACACAAACCTTCTGCATTTAGAAGATTTTGCTCTCAGGGTATTATAATAGAGTTGCTAATATTGTTTCAATTTCTTCCTTTTTCAGATGAAGAGAGCAAGGCAAGGAAATATTCAGTATTTTCTCAGAGATCACCTATCCAGTAAGTGGAAAGATAAATGGAATATATCTAATATAAAGTGCCACACCCAAACCTTGTAGAATGTAGATTCTAGTTCAATGGATTTGTGCTCCAGGATGAATTTATGCATAATAAATAGTCTCCTGGATCTTAGAGCTACTACTGTGGAGATCAGATACTCAGTATCAATGCAATGCATTATGCTGCCTCTTATATAGTCAGTAGGTATTGAAAAGGCAGTCCGGAAGCAAGGAAAGAATGCTTTCTCCTATGCGTTTTCCATGCCACCAATACTTTTCTACTGAGTCAGAAGGTGCAAGGTAAGTGCCCCCCACCACTACAACTTAATTATAGTCTGTATTCAATGCTCTTGTTATGCTGTTGACCTGCACTGTAATTGGCCATATTGCGCTTCATTTTTTTGTTTGTTTATTTGCTTGTTCATTGAGAGATATCTTTGAATGTACTAGAATGGTTTAACGGACACCACATAGCTTGAGATGCTTGCCTCAAATTCTCCATTCTCCTGCATTATTTTTCCAAATGCAGCTGCAGGTACAGAATACCACACTCAACATGTTTTCCATGTTGATGAAAACAATGTGTTTCCCATGCTAGGCAAGTGCTCCATACCAAAATTATACTTTTAACCCCTATTCATAGTAATTATTGAATCTAAAATGTCCTCTTGACAAAATCGCATGTGTGATCAGGACTCAGGTGATTGATTGTCACAGGAATCCTGAGAAGAAATGATTATCAAGGTAAACTTCAAACAAAGTTGTGGGTTTAATAAGCAGTCTTCCATCTTATCTATAATGTTCACTCCTGAAATTATGGTTTTCTCCAAAAGAACCTCTTCATTCTTGCTACAGATAAGAAAATTTGCTGAAACCATCCAATGTAGCAAAAACCTAGTTTTCTGGATGGTATACATATTTTTCTTTTCAATAATTTTAAGGTTTCCTACAAACGGCTGAAACCCAAGGTTCATTGAACACTCTCTCATCCATACAACCATCTGGAATATTTCAGTACATTATTTTGTTGTTCCCATCTTCAGTTTTAAGGTGGTGATTTTGGTGGTGATTTTTAGCCTTTTCTTACTCTTAGCCTTTGCTTTAAGGCAAGATTTGTATTGATTTCCAGAGAGCTTTGAATATATTTTATAATTTCTTGAAAATATTCTCTTAGAAATGGTATGCTCACATACCACAGACAGGGCTTTAGTGTGTGTCATGTTGTATGTTTAATAGATGAATTCTGTCACTGGCTTTTTATTTTCCAATACTTTAACATCTTTGTCTCTGCATTGTCTCTGTGGAATGCATATGTATAATCATGGCATCATTCTATTTAGATATAATGCCTATTAATGAAGGCCTCTGGGTAAAGCAATGAGTTGTTTGAAACAATTACAGATAGACTCATTTTAAAACCCAAAGTAATTGAGAAATTAAATATTTAATGAGCTGTTTTTGTTGCTTTTGATAAAAGCCTAACAACTTCAGATTTATAAACTTCCCACAATGATGCATCATAAATGCAAATACCCTTTCCCATGGGAAGTAAGCTGTGTATTGTAGGATCATATATTTACTATGTTATATACAACTGTCATGAGGAATTTACTTTGTCGCATATTATTTAAGAAAGTTATACACTTATAAATTGATTTACAAAATTAAAAATTGGTCATCAAGTTTTCTACAAGTTCTTCCTTGTAAAAAATTAATATTCTGTATATGTAATTATTGCTGGAAAGTAATCAGTTATTCCTTAACTTGATAATTTCCCCCCAAACCACACAGACACCTTTTGGTATTTCAAAGCTTAGACCTTAGCTGTGCACGCTCTCCAAGAGCCTCATCTAAGTTAACCTGAACACCTAGCTCCATCCAGCCAAGTGGCTAGCTATACCTTCAAGGCCTGTAGTCATGTCTGTCTCCCATCATGTCTTCTGATGAAAGGTCATCCTTTTTCTTCCTCCCATAGTTCCTTTCTCCTTCCAGAATATCCACCTATCTCTCTCTGCTGCCCAATCACAAGCTTTAGCCTTTTATTGACCAATTTACTGTGGAGCAAGGTTTGTACAACAAAACCTGTTGTACATGTGAATTCACTCCTCTTGGAGAAACCAGATCTAGGGGTACAGAATTTAGCACTTGAATACAAAGCAGCACCAGACCAACCCAACACCTCCTAGACAGCAGTTCCATGGAATAAGAGGCTTAGAAATTAGCTAGACAGCATCATAGGAACTGCACAGGCCTAGGTCACATGAGGTTCTAGACCTGACAGGAGACACAGACACAAAGCCCTATCCATAAGCCAGAAGATATCTGTAATTGACAAGCATTTCTCAAAAAGAATTGGTTTTCTCCAATAAAGTCTTATCCAATATACAAACCATACTTAAGGGAATGGTATACAACAGTATACATAAAAAATAGAAAAAACAAACAACAACAACAAAACCTCAATCAGTTTTTGGAGGGTTGGTTTAATTTTTTTAACCTCAATTATTATGTATGAAAATAAGGGTGTGTGTGTGTGTGTGTGTGTGTGTGTGTGTGTCTATGTATGAGTGGGGAAGGAGAGAGAGAGACAGAAAGACAGAGAGAGACAGAGAGAGACAGAGACAGAGAGAGACAGAGACAGAGAGAGACTATAAGTGTTTCTTGTGCTTTTTCTTGGATAGTTTTTCTATTTTTGTTTGTTCTGTCATTTTGTTTATATGGTTTGTTTGTGTTTTTGTTTCCTAGTTGTCTATATGTTTTCTAATGAGAAAGTAAGGATGTTGATTTCAGTGAGCAGGGAGATGGAGACAATCTAGGAGGAATTTTTGTCTGTGAACCATAATCAGAATATATCTTATAATGGGAGGGAGGTGATTGGGAATGAGCAGAGGGAAGAGGACTTACGGGACATATGGTGAGGGGGGCAGAACTGGGAAAGGGGAAAGCATTCGGAATGTAAACAAGGAATATAGAAAATTTAAAAAAAAAGAAAAAGTTCACAAAAATACAATGAAAATAGACCCTCTCTCCCTCACAAAAGAATCATGCTACTCAAAAAATGTCTGGGTTTGTGTTTCCCTGGGAAAAACAGCCAGCAGACTTGATGCACTTCCCCAAGTTCTGGAGAGCTGTCCTCAGAGCAGAGCCTGGTCAGCACATGGGACAGGTTAGAATCTCACCACACGGGGACGCCAGCTCCTCCATTTAGGATTGTTAAAATTTGAATTGTTGGAACAATGAGACATTAGTAACTTTGATGTGAGAGTTGCGGTTAAATGTAGGGCAGACCAAAAGATGAGAGACTTAACAGTGCACCCACTGTCATTGTTTAAGATCAAGAACAAACCAAAAGCATAACAAGGAGCCACAAATCTACGAAGAAGCAGCAAGAAGCAGCAGTATACACAGTATTGGTCACGGGAACACTCAGACACGTCAGGCCCACAGGAAGCTCCCAGCATTGGAAATGGAATTAATTTGACAGGATAGAAATGATAAAGGATGTTTACAGGATAAATAGTTATGACATGCATAAAAATGCCTATATTATACACAGTAGAAATTTCATAATGTCTATAGCAAAGTGTGTGCATCTAAATCACAAAATGGAGAGAGGCCTGAGGATAAGAAGGTCCAGCAACCGGCCCAAAGTGGGGTCCAGCTCAAGGGGGGCACCAAGGCCTGACACTATAATGGAGGCTATGGAGTGCTCACAAAAAGGGACTTATCATGGCTGCCCTCTGAAAGACCCCACAAGCAGCTGGATTAGTCAGATGCAGATATTTGCACCCAAACAATGGACAGAAGCTGCTGATCCCTGTCGTTGAATTAGAAAAGCTGGAAGAAGCTGAGGAAGAAGACAACCATGTAGGAGGACCAGCAGTCTCAATTAACTTGGAGCCCGAAGATCTCTCAGATACTGGATCACTAACCAGGCAGCATACCCTAGCTGATATGAGGCCCCCAACACATATCCAGCAGAGAATTGCCAGGATTGGGTTCAGTCAGAGAAGATGCACCTAACCCTCAAGGGACTGGAGGCCCCAGGGAGTTTAGAGGTCTGGTGGGTGTGGGAGGTGGGTGGTAGGGACATCCTAGTGGGGACTGGGGGCAGGGTGGAGGTATGAGATGTGAAACAGTCTGAGTGTGGACTGGAAGGGGAATAAAATCTGGAATTTAAGATAAATAAATAAATAAATAAAGAAAGAAAGAAAGAAAGAAAGAAAGAAAGAAAGAAAGAAAAATAAAAGAGAAACTCTTGTCAAGTCTACTTTCTCAAATAAATTACTTTCATTGTTTTTCACCAGTGATGTATATAATCTTTGAAAACAGTTCTTAACTACATTAATTATTACTTAATTAATAATACTTAATTAATTTATACATTAAAATGTTCATTGATTTTTAATGAAAATTAATTTTCATCTTCATCATCATCATCGCCATCATTATCATCACCATCATCATCATTATTATTATTATTATTATTATTATTATTATTATTATTTAATGCAAAGTTTGAGCACTGTAACCCAGGCTGGCCTGAAATTCACTGAGTAAGAGTCTTCCTTACCTTTGGCCATGAATTTAATTGACATAACCTAGAATCAAATGAAAAGGAAGTCTGAATTGAGGGATTACTTCCATTAGGGTTTGAGAGAGTTTTATCAATGCAATTAAAATAAAACTAGTTCAGTAGCATCCCAGGGTGGCCTCAAACTCATAGCGATTCTCCTACCTCAGCATGTCAGATGCTGGAGTAACAAGCATAAGGTACCATGCTACGTGTCTAAAACTTAAAACAAAAATGCTGGAAAAGCTTTGCACGACTCTGACATATAAAAGCAAAAGTTCAAGCTCTCCAACTTTTGGAATGCATTTTCTGCACAAGAAAAGTGCCCAGATTGGAAGAAATAAATGCATGTGCTAATATGATAGGAAAATCAGAATTTTAAACATATATCATTGGAATAAAAGCTTCTCATTTTCTTAATTCTGTAATAAGTAACATGGAATGATTATGCAGTTTTGGTGCAATTTGGATTATGTGCCCTCCGCACCCTGTGCACACACACATGCACGAGCAGATTTAGGGGAACTAGTAACTCTCCCAGCTCCCAGCCTATATCATAGCTCCTTTACGGGAGTATGCTGATGTGATATTTGTGAGTGACTCAGGCCTTGCTAATGACCTTTAAAGTCACACTGATACTAGAGGACATCCATATTTTGAGTGTTTTCTTCCTTGTTTATTACCACGGCAACCTTTTGAGTCAGAAGCTAATATATTGCAATGCCTTCTGTTATTGCATGTTTGGATACCTATACATGAAGACAATATTTCTGGGGCAGGAGGGCATCTGGTAGGAATGTACTTCTAATTTCCTCCATGTTTGCCCTTCTGATACTGTTTCATTCTCTATGTACAAAGAGGGCATGTGTCAGCTCCATTTAGTCCATATCCTCTTTCAGGTCAAAGTGTGTCTGTCTCACAGACATGTGGAAATGTAGAGGAGCATTTGACATAGCACTGTGATATGACTAAAGCTGAGATTAATTTTTACAAGGAGAAAGGATTTTCTATATTTTTCATTGCTGAGTTAAAAGTTTCAAATTTCATCATACAGCAATGTAATAACTAAGTTGTATTTAAGCCTCCTTCTATGCCAGGCAATGAGATGGTATTTTTGCACAGTTGAAGTTACATACTGCTTGGAGCAGCCTGATGTGCTAGCCAAGTAATTACCATACACCACAGAACAAGGAACCAAGAACGCAAGTTAAATATCTTGTCAAAACTGCAAGATTTAAAATGCAGGTCTGTCTTACCCCACATACAAGCTTTAACTATTTTATCACTGTGCTACAGCTCATGAGATGGCGGTGTCTGATTTCATTCCCATTGCAAGTTTTTAGTTTGGCCTATTTTTTTCATTTCTTTTTATTCTAATTCAAAGGATTCACAAAAATATAAAGGTTTTTATGTTAATTAGATTTTTGTTAACATTCAGTCCATGTATGTAACTGGGCAATTTTTTATGTCAGCTTAAACATATGTATATCTTCAAGCAATTTTTCATTAATTTTTGCTGAATATTCTGGTAATTTTTTAGTGATAATCCTAGTCAACTTCCTAATCCTACTAAACATTAGTCATTTACAATAAAAACCTACAGTCTGGGTATTTATATATTTGCATGGTAGGAATCTGAAAGCTATGGAGCATATTGAGAAGGCAGCAACAAGGGTCAGGAGCTAGTTCTTTTCCCTCCCCCTGTGCATCCCAAGATCACACTTATGCCAAGCTTTGTGGCAAGTGACTTCACCTGCTGAGCCATCTTTCTTGTCCTCTTCACTTATAAATGAGTCATGAGTTAACAGCTTAAGGACATGCATAGAGAAAGTGGAACAAAATGCTAGCACATTAGTCCCCTACACATGTTCACCTTTTGGTGGGGTTACTTAAAGTGTAAACTTCTTTTAGCATGGCAACATGAATTTATTTAAATAATATATTCTAGAGTTATGCTTATGGCTAGTGATAGCTTTGTGAGCCCATTTGAAACCATGAGATACAAGCTAAGTGTTTGGGTAGGACTTTGTACTGGTTCTTTGGAAGGGGCCACTTTGGCCTGAATGTGTCTTTTGTGAAGTTTGCATTCCATCTTCACCTATCATGAGAAGAAGACAGAAGATTCACCTGTATTTTGGAACCTTTATGACAGATTGGGGTTGTGGGTAACTCTACCATGTCTGAGTGTTTAAGAGACCGACTGCCTAATCATGGTTTGATTATAAAATTAAAACAAAGTTTTATCTCATTTGAGAAATCTAAGGGTCATCTTATCAGCAACTGGATGCGGCTTCCACTTGACTTAATATAATTCATAAAATTAAACCTCTAGTAAAACACTTTGATATTAAATAATTTTGATCAAAATGACTTGATTTCATAACCTCTTGCAAGGAAATTGAAGTATATGGTAAAATATGTCCTTTCACTGCTGAAAGAAAACATTTTCTCCACAGAATATAGGTATATTTTATTTCTCAGTTAAAAGTTAAAATAGCTTTAGGAAGCAATATGCACAGTGAGCGTAAACTGGTTCAAGTACATCACTGTTACAATTATATACTCAATTCTTGTAATTCCAAAATTAATTTTTAAATGGATTAGTTTTGTGTGTTTTGGTAGGAATTGAATAGAGGTTATAGTTTGAATATAGTACATTGTAGATTGAATATACTTTTAAAGAAGTATTCATTTTTTAGTTAATTAATTTTTTTGCATTCCGTATTTTATTCCTCCCCACTCCTGACTACGCTCAACTGCTCCACATCCCATACCTCCTCCCCATCCCTTGTCTTCACTTGGATGTCCCCACCCCCGCCTGACCTCTAATCTCCCTGGGACCTCCAGTCTCTTGAGGATTAGGTATATCATCTCTGAATGAAAACTGACCCAGAAGTCCTGTACTGTGTGTGTGTTGGGGGCCTAATATCAGCTGGTGCATGCTGCCTGTTTGGTGGTCCAGTGTTTGAAAGATCTTGGGGGCCAGATTAATTGAGACTGTTGATCCTCCTACAGGATCACCCTTCTCCTCAGCCTCTTCCAGCCTTCTCTAATTCAACAACAGAGGTCAGCATCTTCTGTCCATTGGTTGGGTGCAAACATCTGCATTTGAGTCTTTCAGCTGCCTGATGGGTCTTAGAGAAGTATTCTTAAGTAACTCTATATCACAAGCAAACAAAGATTCTAAAAGTTGACCTTATTCATAATATTTGAAGATGAAGTATGGTGTGCAGGTAAGATTGTTCAGTGGAGAAAGGCCTTGCCACTCATGCCTTGGCATGTGAGGTGGAGCATTGCAACCCAGATATAAAATAAGCAGATGGAAGCAATATGTATTAGTAGTGCTACCATGAAATGGGAGTTAAAGGCAGGGGAATAGATATTAAACTCATGGATTGACTGTGTTGTAGTACTCAGCTGGGTCAAAGCAGGAGACATGACCTATCAACAAGGTGGAACATGAGAGCAAACATCTGAAAGTTGTTCCCTCATTTTTATAGTTATACTGCAGCAAGTGTAGACCTGTACTGCAAGCATGAATTATGAACATGAGCATGCTTACATACTCACACACTCTCTCTCTCTCTCTCTCTCTCTCTCTCTCTCTCTCTCTCACACACACACACACACACACACCATGTATTTCCCTCTGACAAATACACCAATACACCATCTTTATATTTTTTTAAGGATTTTTAACTTTACTGACCAAAAATAAAATTTCAATGGCAGAAAATGAACCTACCCATAAATTAGCCATACTTTCCTTCCATTATTGTATTTTATATTACCTGTAAATTTAAAATGTAAATGACCTTTGTCAACCTTCACCATTTCACTGAAAGTTATTCTATATCTTGTGCAAAAGAGAGTTAAGAAGTGATTTTATTTTATCGAGATGAATTGTGCCAGAAGGATATATGGTTTTCTGCTAGCTGGATGCTGCTTCTGCCTTTCCTTTATATGTAAAGGCCGCTGATTGAAGTGTTGATTTTGGAGAATGAGCTCTCTAAATCTAGTTTCTTATAAAGGAGACTCAGACAAATGCAAGGGTTGTGGGAGATACATCTGTATTGTGGCTAAGCAGGTTTGCGGGAATTAGAAATAATCACCTAAGACAGGAAGTGTATTAGAAGAAGTGAGTGCTGTCTATTCTCATGCGGTACACACACTTGCGAGGTGCAATGCTGTGAACTCCTCAAGGACTTCCTCCCATCTGGTTTGCTTGTAGTCTGATTATTTTTGATCCTTATTACTATCAAAGAAATTGATGTTTATCAACACTGATGTTTCAGAAGGTAACCCCCTATGGGCATCCAATTACTTTCTTCTGCATCCAGCTTCTGCGGAAAGGAAATTGATTGACAGATGGCACTGGGGTGCAATCCTTTGGGCCCAGCGGGGTGCATCCAGATTGATTCAATGTTGAGACTTCCAAGAATCTTCCAAATACACCCTAGGGAGCCCTAATTGAACTCTAGGGGTCTGTGCTTAATCCACTTTCAACTCACCATGACTCCAGGCTTGAGTAAACCTCCAGAGGCCCAGACTGAGCTTCTGACTACAAAAAAAAGTTACTTTGTAGGAGAGTACCAGAACAGAGAAATGGTGTGTGTGTGTGTGGGGGGGGGTGATTGGGGAATAGTTGGGGGGGGAGAGGACTTATGGGACATATGGTGTGGGGGGGAACTGGGAAAGGGGAAAGCCTTTGGAATGTAAACAACGAATATAGAATAAATAATAAAAGAAAAGAAAAGAAAAAAAGTTACAGTAGCTAAAGCTGGTCTTCCTATGACATCAAATCATCCATCCTAGAGAGGCTAAGACTTTTAGGTACTAATGACTGCTTCTGCTTCTCTCCCTGCCTACTGTTCCTCTTCTGAATCTATTTGCACTGCTCTAACAGAGTATCCCAAACTGGATCCTTTATAAGCAAAGTAAACTTATTTTCCACAGTCCAGAAAGCTGCAAAGATGAAGATCAAAACACCTATACACTTCAAATTGGCCACGGGGTTAAGCTTATGAAGAAAATGCCACTCTGCCAGGAATACCCTTGTTTTCAGTTTCTTAAGTTTTTGCACATCCCCTGGGTCTAAGGCTAAATCCATTTGAGGAAGCCATTTTATAGGCTCCTGCAACTCTCTCTAGGTCTGTGAGTGTTTTTGAGAAATTATTCTTTTAGGACGCTCTCTCACTGTTTTATACTAAGTATTTTCTTATTTATGGCAGCATGCTTAAGGACAATGAAAGACTATTTTTATCTCGAATCCCATTTTTCATACTATCAAGTGTTCAGGATTTATTATTTGAATGAAAGCATCCTGGCTTCAATCCTTTACCACATTATGTCTGCTGCCTTCTGAATAGAGAGTTAATGAGAAATGATGCCCTAGAGAAAATTATCTTAGGGGAGTCGAGAGGAACTATGTTTTGAAATACAAACATTGAAGGCTCTGTATTAGAAATAATTATTGTTGATATCTAATGCTATGGATTACTTTATTGAAATTATGTACAATGAATAAAATATCAGAAAATGAGTCTCAATTGCCAGCTACCTGTCCTAATAGTCTTTATAGAATACGATTGCATTTAAAATTACTGGAATGATTAGAAAAAAAATTTCCTGTGTCCCATGTCTAGAAAGCACAGACATATTCGTCTTGCCATAGCATGACATAAGAATTTCTCAATCCAGCTACATTTCAGTTTTTGAAAGAGTCCTAAGAGAGGAATTAGCATATGGCCAATTTGCTGGATGCCCAGAGGTTCTTGGATCATGCTGATACATCTTTATCTGCTCATTAGGATTATGGCTTGAAATTTGGTTTACTTGAGTTTATGCTTATTATTCTAGAAGTCACTACACATTACTAGGGCAGCCTTTGAAGAATATACAGATGAATGATAGCCATTCTCATGCATACATGTCTGTGCTGCTGTATATTTGATTAGCATTATGGTTTTTATATGCTGATAAGATTTCTTTTAGAAAAATTCAAAAACTATGTCATTTAGTACTGAAATCAGCAGGTTGAAAAAAAAACTCTTCTTGCTGTGATATGAATAAAACTAAATTTTGCCTTTTGTTTTAAAAGTTCATTTAATGGCTAGAACAAGACTTAATCTCAGATGAGGCTGGATAGGAATCAAAAATTCTCAGCTCATATGCTCACTCTTATTCTGTTTCTTTCAGGTCACTGATGAGAATATGATAATGCAGAATTCTCAGCACAATAAGGTATCATTTGCCTATATCGTACATATCACACTGCTAACAAGTAGAAAGAGAAAGGATGAATTACAGCCGAAAGGAAGCAGAACTTTGATACAGGCAGGGGAAAAGGAGAGGGATGAGAGGTAGGCTCCCTCCATTTTAAGTGAAAAAAAAAAAAAAAGACTTTTCTTTCCTTTTTAAAATAAAATTATTTTATTTATATTCCAAATGTTGCTCCCCTTCCAGGTCCCCCATCCCAGAGTTCCTCACCTCACTCCCCCCTCCCCTTTGCCTCTGAGAGGAGGCTCCCCTACCTACCCAACCCCTCTTCTCAATCTCCCCTAAACCCCCTCCCCTAGCCAATGTTCCCCTTCCCTGAGGCATCAGGTCTACAGAATTAGGCATATCCTCTCCCACTGAAGCCAGGCACTGCAGTCCTCTGCTTCATATGCATCTGGAGTCACAGACAAGGCCATGGATGCTTTCTGGTTGGTGGCTTAGTGTCTGGGAGCTCTGAGGGGTTCGGTTACTTGATACTGTTGTTATTCCTATGGGGTTGCAATCCCCTTCAGCTCTTTAATCCTTTCCTTCATTCTTCCATAGGAGTCCCTAACCTCAGTCCAATGATCTTAAGTACCTGCATCTGTTTCATTCAGCTGCTGATAGAGCCTCTCAGAGGACAACCATGCTAGGATCCTGTCTGCAAGGACAACATGGCACAGGTTTGGTGCCTGACCATGGAATGGATCCTAGCTTGGGTCAGTCATTGGGATGGCCTTAACTTTAATCTCTGCTCCATTTTGTCCCTGGATTTCCTTTAGAAACAATTCTGGGTCAAAAATTTGAAGTAGGTGGGTGACCCCATCCTTTCACAGGAAACTATGTCCATCTACTGTAGGTGGTTTCTTCAGATTCCACCTCCCGACTGTTGGATATTTCAGCTAAGTTCATCCCTACTGTGCCCTGGAAGCCTCTCACATTCCAGGTCTCTGGAACTTTCTAGAGTTTTCCAGCAACACAACAGCTGCATGTTTTTGTTCATTTACCTAGCCTTCTCTCCTGCCTGTCAGGCCCAGTACCTGGTTCTTCCCCCTTAGTGCCTCCCCCTTTGCCCTACCACCCAGATTCTTCCCTTCCTTCACCTACTTTGATGGGTTTGTTCTCCCTTCTAAGTGGGATTAAAGCATCCTCACTTGGCCCTTCTATGTGTACTGTAGGATGCACACTTGGTAAGACTTCAATTCTGTAGGCTCTCATTTTTTCCAAATGATGATATTCTATGCCAACAAATTAAACTCTCTTCACTGTGTGTAGTAAATAACCTTTGTGCTAATAAATGGATAGTTCCTTTATTTCATTTAGAGAAACACATCAAGTATGACATGGATACTGTGGCCCAGTGAGTGACTCTGGGTGTGTCAGTTTCTCCTTGAATATTCTTTCTTTCTTATTGTTTAATGTTAAAAATGTTATACAGCATGATAAGCATTATGACATATAAGTTCTGTTGGTTTGGCCATAAATTTTCTTTGTGAGGTTCTATAAACATTGATTTGTTGAAAAACATTTTTCAGAATTAAATTGGTATTTATAATGTGTTATTATTGCTGCACAAGAATTTTAAAAAATATGATATTCCTCAACAGAGGAATGGATTCAGAAAATGTGGTTCATTTACACAATGGAAAAATACTGAGCTATTAAAAACAATGAATTAATGAAATCCTTAGGAAAATGGTTGGAACTGGAAAATATCCTGAGTGTGGTAAGATAAGACAAGCACAAAAAAACAAATATGGCATACACTCATTGATAAGTGGATATTAACCCAGAAGCTTGTAATACTCGATACAATTCACAGACCAAATGAAGCCCAAGAAGAAGGAAGACCAAGTATGGATACTTTGATCCTTGTTATAAGTGGTAACAAAATATCCATGGAGGGGATACAGAGACAAAGTGTGGAGCAGAGACTGAAGGAAAGATCATACAGAGACTGCCCCACCTGGGGATGCCTCCCATATACAGTCAGCAAACCCGGACACTATTGTGGATGCTAAAAAGTGCTTGCTGACAGCAGACTGATATAGCTGTCTCCTGAGAGGCTCTGCCAGTATCTAACAAAAACAGAGGTGGATGCCCTCAGCTAACCATTGGACTGAGTTCAAGGTCCCCAAGGAGGAGCTAGAGAAAGGACCCAAGGAGCTCAAGGAGCTTGCAGCCCCATAGGAAGAATAAACAATATTAACTAACCAGTATCCCCTGTGCTCCCAGGCTCTAAACCATCAACCAATGAGTACACATGGAGGGACCTATGGCTCTAGCTGCATATGTAGCAGAGGATGGCCTTGTTGGACATCAAATGGCAGAGAGGTCCTGGGTTTTGAAAAAGCTTGATGCCTCCATATAGGAGAATGCCACACAGGGAAACAGGAGTGGGTGGGTTGGTAAGCAGGGGTAAAACTATGTTGGCCACCATCAAGAAAAAACCTGGGGGATGTTCTTACATACATGATAGTATAGAACAGATTGTATGATATTAATCTCACTGAAGAATCAAGAGGTTAGCTGGAAGGTGTGAGATATTTTCATAGTCTTGCCAGCTGACTAGCTCTCTGTATGACCTACCATGTAACTTTTACACAGGGAGCTTGAAACTGCAAAGAACTGTGCATAAATCAAGATGGGGGGAGTAGAGATAATAATTTATTCTGCATCTCCATTTTCTTAATAAAACATACTGGCCTCTGAGTTTCAATTTCAGAGACCTCTACGATTAAAATATTTACAGTGTTGCTCTAGGTAAACATACACGATTAAGGTCACTGGCAAATGGGAGGAACAAAAGCAACCTTCAGGTTAAGGGGCATACTTCTGGAAGATTAACACTGGTTTTCCTTCCTACATCACCTCAGCTACACATTTGGTTTGAAAATAGTCTTAACATTGTGTAAACAGATATCGAGTGAAATTTGTCATCAGGAAGAAGTGAAGTTTTATTTTAACATGTATTTGAAAATGTTGAGAACCTCTTCTCTGCATTCTCTGCAAATGTGTAGTTTTTGTTGGTTGGTTGGTTGGTTGGTTTTTTTTTTTCTTTTTTTTGGCTATATGATATTTGCTTGGGCACTATGAAAGGGGATTCTCGGTAAGATCATTCCGACTTGGGAAAGATGTTGATATGGATTTATTGGTATTTCCATCCATTTCATTGCTTTCCTTTCAGATGCATTTCATTCTAAGATTTCTTTTTTTACCTTTGATATATTACCCAAGAGGGTTCTTATTCAATATATCACAAGCTCACTCAATATGTTTCTGAGAAAAATTTGAATACCTCTATGACTAATTAATGCTTGTTAGTGATTCCATGTTTTACTATAAAAAAAAAAGTAGGGTTTTTGTCTTGTGCATCTTTTCTGTGTACCTCTTTTCGGGCACAAAACAAGAAGAAAATGATCAGAATATATTTATGGATTTTAGAATTCCAGTTCCAAGCCATGTTGTAATTCATACATCTTCATTGTATTGTATGGATCCAATGACTCTACCAACTCTGTGTGACATTGGGGAAATGAGTGGCAATATGTTCCAATATTTGAAGAATAATCCAGAATGAGTTTGCACTTGTTTAATAGCAAAAAAAAAAAGAAAAGAAAAATCAGTGCAGGCACACCTGGTAGCTGACAACAAGCCCATAGACAGTAACACTGAAATAAAAATTTGACATGTGTACATAGTGCTAGGGGTTTCATATTATTATGAAATTTATGACTTTTTTAAAATTTTCATTTTCTATATTTTATGTTTACATTCCAAAGGCTTTCCCCTTTCCCAATTCCCCCCTCCTTATGTCCCATAAATCCTCTTCCCCCCCAACTATTCCCCAATCATTCCACCTCCCCCCAAGGTTTCTCTACAAAACTGGATCCAATCTTTCCAGGCCCAGGGTCCTCTCCTTTCTTCTTGGGAATCATTTGACTTGCTAATTGTGCCTTGAGTATTTAGAGCTTCTGGGCTCATTAATATCCACTTATCAGTGATTGCATTTCATGTGTATTCTTTTGTGACTGGGTTAGGTCACTCAGGATGATATTTTCCAGGTCTAACCATTTTGCAATCCCACCAACAGTGGAGGAGTGTTCCTCTTTCTCCACATCCTCGCCAGCACTTGTTGTCTCTTGACATGGTCATCTCATTACATGCTGAAAAAGCATTCGACAAAATTCAGCATCCTTTCATGCTAAAAGTCTTGGAAAGAGCAGGAATTCAAGCCCCATACCTAAACATAGTAAAAGCAATCTACAGCAAACCAGTAGCCAACATCAAAATAAATGGAGAGAAACTTGAAGCAATCCCACAAAAATCAGGGAGTAGACAAGGCTGCCCTCTCTCTCCATATCTTTTCAATATAGTACTTGAAGTTCTAGTGAGAGCAATTAGACAACATAAGGAAGTCAAAGGGATACAAATTGGAAAGGAAGAAGTCAAACTATCATTATTTGCAGATGATATGATAGTTTACTTAAGTGACCCAAAAAACTCCACCAGAGAACTTCTACAGCTGATAAACGACTTCAGCAAAGTGGCTGGTTATAAAATTAACTCAAGCAAATCAGTAGCCTTCTTGTACTAAAAGGACAAGCAGGCTGAGAAAGAAGTTAGGGAAATAACACCCTTCACAATAGCCACAAACAACATAAAGTACCTTGGCGTAACTCTAACCAAACAAGCAAAAGATCGGTATGACAGGAACTTCAAGTCCTTGAAGAAAGAAATCGAAGAAGACCTCAGAAGATGGAAAAATATTTCTTGCTCCTGGATTGGCAGGATCAATATAGTAAAAATGGCCATCTTGCCAAAAGCAATATACAGATTCAATGCGATCCCCATCAAAATCTCAACTCAATTCTTTATAGATCTAGAAAGAGCAATTCTCAAATTCATCTGGAGCAACAAAATACCCAGGATAGCTAAAACTATTCTCAACAATAAAAGGACTTATGACTTTAAAATAGAGAAAATATGCTATATTTTTAAATCAATTTCAGATGTAAATGATAAACAATTTTGAAATGTGTCCTTCGAATAAACCAGTAGGAATGAAATGTGCATTTTGTTGTCTATATTACTTTAGATCTATAGATTCACAAAAGGTGTATAGTTAAAGCTTGAAATCTATAGTCAGAAGAAATCCCTTCAGCTCTAATACAGTTTGGGAGAAAAATGCAGTGTTTCATTGCTCTGCTATAGTCGGAATTATCCGCACTGGAACTAATATTAATTTAAAGGTGTTTAACTAGAGGGATAGTGATTTTGGTTACTGAGAAACACTACAAATGTAAATAATTTAAATATTTTTATAATTTCAAGTTAATGTTTAATAATTAATAGCAGTATGCCATTTGAACTTTTAAAATTAAAATTAAGAAGTATGGGACCTCATAAAATTACAAAGTTTCTGTAAGGCAAAGGACACTGTCAGAAGGACAAAATGGCAACCAACAAAGTGGGAAATGATCTTCACCAACCCCACATCCGACAGAGAGCTAATGTCCAATATATACAAAGAACTCAAGAAGTTAGACCCCAAAGAACCAAATAACCCTATCAAAAATGGGGTACAGAGCTAAACAAAGAATTTTCACCAGAAGAAATTCAGATGGCCGAGAAACACCTTAAGAGATGTTCAACATCATTAGTCATCAGGGAAATGCAAATCAAAACAACCCTGAGATTCCACCTCACACCAGTCAGAATGGCTAAGATTAAAAACTCAAGAGACAACAAGTGCTGGCGAGGATGTGGAGAAAGAGGAACACTCCTCCACTGTTGGTGGGATTGCAAAATGGTAAAACCGCTCTGGAAATCAGTCTGGCGGTTCCTCAGAAAATTGGGCATGGCACGTCCAGAGGACCCTGGCATACCACTCCTGGGCATATACCCAGAGGATTCCCCTGCATACAATAAAGACACATGCTCCACTATGTTTATAGCAGCCTTGTTTATAATAGCCAGAAATTGGAAGGATCCCAGATATTCCTCAAAAGAGGAATGGATACAGAAAATGTGGTATATTTATACAATGGAGTACTACTCAGCAATTAAAAATAATGAACTCATTATTGTAAATTGTTAGATCTGGAAAATATCATCCTAAGTGAGCTAACCCAATCTCAAAAGAATACACATGAAATGCAATCACTGATAAGTGGATATTAATGAGACCAGAAGCCCTAAATGTTCAAGGCACAATTAGCAAGTCAAATGACTCCCAAGAAGAAGAAAGGAGAGGACCCTGGGCCTGTAAAGATTGGATCCAGTTTTGTAGACCCAGAAGAGAGAAATCGTGGAGGGGGGATGATTGGGGAATAGCAGGGGGGAGAGGAATTATGGGAAATATGGTGGGGGGAACTGGGAAAGGGGAAAGCCTTTGGAATGTAAACATAGAATATAGAAAATAAAAAAAATTAAGAAGTATACTAACAGGGCATATGATCAGTGGAGCAGTTGGGACTGAAGTCTTCCCACAGCCCTTTGCACCAGGGAGCCAGAAATCTCAACAGCCTTCTGTGCACAGCACACCAAGAGAGAACAACCTCCCAGCAGTGCTTTCACTTCTGAGCACAGAGGTGAGAACTCCACCTTCTTTCTAGAGGGGACCAGATAGGAGCACACAGGGCCTAAGATAAGTGGAGCAACTGGGATAGAAGTCTTCCTGCCTCCATTTGCACCAGGGAGCATGGCAACTCCACAGCCTTCTGTGTATAGCCCATCAGGAGAGAAAGAGAGAGAGAGAGAGAGAGAGAGAGAGAGAGAGAGAGAGAGAGAGATCCCCCAGCAGTGCTTTCACTTTTGAGCTCAGAGGAGTAAAGACACAGGCTTACAGTCCAACAGGAGGAAAAATTCCAGCCAAAGACAACAATACCAACTATCACCGGAGATAACCAGATGGCAAAATGCAAGCACAAGGACCAACATAAACCAAGGCCAAATGGCAACATCAGAACCCAGTTCTCCCACCACAGCAAGTCCCGGATACCCCAACACACCAGAAAAGCAAGAGTTGGATTTAAAATCCTATCTCATGATGCTGATAGAGGGCTTCAAGAAAGACTAAACTAACTCCCTTAAAGAAATACGGGGGAACATTGGTCAACAGGTAAAAGCCCTTAAAGAGGAAACACAAAAATCCTTAAAGAAATAAAGGAGATCATGGGTGAATAGGCAGAAGCCCATAAAAAAGAAACACAAAAATCCCTTAAAGAATTACAGGAAGATCTTTTCCCAAATTATTGGTTGGCATTTTGTCCTTCTGACAGTGTCCTTTGCCTTACAGAAACTGTAATTTTATGAGGTCCCGTTTTGTCAATTCTTGATCTTAGATCATAAGCTATTGGTGTTCTTTTCAGAAACTTTCCCCATATCCTCCAGGGTCTTCTCCAGTTTCTTTTCTATTAGTTTCAGTGTGTCTGAACTGTTTATGTGGAGGTCCTTGATCCACTTGGAGTTGATCTTAGTACAAGGAGATAAGAGTGGGTCAATTCGCATTCTTCTGCATGTTGACCTCCAGTTGCAACCAGCACCATCTTTTTTCCACTGGATAGTTGTAGCTCCTTTATCAGAGATCAAGTGACCATAACTCTGTGGGTTCATTTCTGGGTCTTCAATTCTTTTCCATTGATCTACTTCCCTGTAGCTGTACCAATACCATACAGTTTTTAACACAATTGCTCTGTAGTACTGCTTGAGGACAGGGATATTGATTCCCCAGAAGTCCTTTTATTGTTGAGAATAGTTTTAGCTATCCTGGTTTTTTTGTTACTCCAGATGAATGTGAGAATTGCTATTTCTAGATCTATGAAGAATTGATTTGGGATTTTGATGGGGATTGCATTGAATCTGTAGATTGCTTTTGGCAAGATGGCCATTTTTACTATATTGATCCTGCCAATCCGAGACCATGAAATATTTTTCCATGTTCTGAGATCTTCTTCAATTTCTTTCTTTATCAACCCCACATCGGACAGAGGACTAATATCCAATATATACAAAGAACTCAAGAGGGTAGACCCCAAATAACCAAATAACCCTATTAAAAATGGGGTACAGAGATAAACAAAGAATTTTCACCAGAAGAAATTCGGATGGCTGAGGAGCACCTTAAGAGATGCTCAACATCATTAGTCATCAGGAAAATGCAAATCAAAACAACCCCGAGATTCCACCTCACACCAGTCAGAATGGCTAAGATTAAAAACTCAAGAGACAACAAGTGCTGGTGAGGATGTGGAGAAAGAGGAACACTCCTCCACTGTTGGTGGGATTACAAGATGGTACAACCGCTCTGGAAATCAGTTTGGTGCTTCCTCAGAAAATTGGGCATGTCACTTCCAGAGGACCCTGTCATACTACTTCTGAGCATATACTCAGAGGATACCTCTGAATACAATAAAGATACATGATTCACTATGTTCATAGAAGCCTTATTTATAATAGCCAGAAGTTGGAAGGAGCCCAGATGTCCCTCAAAGGAGGAATGGATACAGAAAATGTGGTATATTTATACCATGGGATACTATTCAGCAATTAAAAATAATGAATTCATGCAATTTGTAGGCATATGGTTTGTCTTAGTTAGGGTTTTACTGCTGTGAACAGACACCATGACCAATGCAAGTTTTATAAAAGACAACATTTAATTGGGGTTGGCTTACAGGCTCAGAGGTTCAGTCCATTGTCATCGAGGCAGAAACATGGCAGCATCCAGGCAGGCATGGTAGAGGAGGAGCTGAGAGTTCTACATCTTCATCTGAAGGTTGCTAGTGGAAGACTGACTTCCAGGCAACTAGGGTGAGGGTTTTAAGCCCACACCCACAATGACACACCTACTCCAACAAGGCCACACCTCCTAATAGGTTCACTTCCTTGACCAATCATAAACAAACCATCACATTCCACTCCCTGGCCACCATAGGCTTATTCAAGCATGAGTCTATGGGGGCCATACATAAACATAGCATAATGCAAAATGCATTTAGTCCAACTTCAAAAGTCCCTGTAGTCTATAGCAGTCCCATCGATGTTAAAAGTACAAAGTTCAAGGTCTCCTTTGAGATTCATCCAATCACTCAACTGTAATCCCCAAAGCAAGACAGGAAACCAGCTGGGAAAAGTCCAAACTCCATGTCTGATGGCAAAGCTGTCTTCAGATATCCAACTCCTTTTTCATCTTTGTTTACTTCAACAAGGTTCTTTCTCCTGGGCTTGTTCCACTCCCTGTTAGCAGCTTTCCTTGGCAGGCATCCTGTGGCTCTGGCATCTTTAACATCTTGGGTACCCCAAGTCAATTTCAGCTTCACAGCTTCTTGTTCCAATGTCTGAGATCCACACATGATCTTTTGTACATCTCCAAAGAGCTGTTGTCACTTCTCCAGCTCAGCCCTCTGTAGCACTCTAAGTTCAGATTCATCCACTCCACTGTCACTGCTGTTCTTGGTGGTCATCCCATGGTACTGGCATCTCCAATATGCTAGGGTCTTCCACTGCAACTATACTCCACCAAAGCCTCTCATAGGCTCTCTTCATGGTACCAAGTCTCGACTCCTTTGCATGATCCCTTCAGTCCTGGGCTGTCAATTACAACTAAGGGTACACTTTGACCAATGGCCTTCCATGGCCTCTCACAGTACCAAGCCTCAGCTGTTCTTCATGATGCCTTCATTCCTTCAAAACCAGTACCACCTGGATGATTCTTACACGTTACTAAGTACAGCGGTAGCATGAGGAACACATGGCTATCTCTGAAATACAGCTTCTTCGTGCTCTCAGAAAACACTTCCCATATTTCATCTCAGTGATGTTGGTCTTAATCACCACTAATTTCTTAGCTCCAGCTAACCAGCAACAATTGTTCCAGTAGTCTCCTTCTCCTCTTGAATATAAAGGCAGAGACACATGGCTGAAGCTGCTGGGTTCTGCTGCTTGTAGGAGCTAGAACATTGGCCCCATTGTTCTATTACATTATCACTAGCTTCCTTTTTCCCAGCTCCTTCACTGCCTAAATTGGCTGTCCTGAATCTTGCTCCTTAGACTGACTTTGAACTCAGGAGATCTACATGCCTGTCTCCTAAGAACTGGGATTAAAGGTGTGGTCCACTAAGCCTGGATTAAAGTTTTTCTTCACCTAGAATTTGCTCCATTCTAGGCTGGCCTTGAACTCAGAAATCTGCTTATCTTCCCCCCCCACGCCCCCCCCCCGGGGTTAAAGGCTTGTACTACCAAGCCTGGACCTAAATTTAGCTGGGTGGAATCTTGCCCCAAGGTCACCACTCCTTTAATTCAGTTTAAAATCCTTGAATTCAGCTACATTTCACTTCCTGTAGTCCCTTTAATACTCAAACTATATATTTTGTACTTTTCCTTTCTCAGCTTGCTATGTTTCTTCAAAATTCTCTTTATCAGACTTAACCAGCAACAAAGTCTTTGTTGGGCTTCTTTGAGACTTCCTTTGCAGATGCAATTAATATAAATCTCTTTACCTTAGTTCTTGGCAGTCTCTTCAGACAATGGCAAAAATCAGCTGTGTTCTTCACCAAAACATCACAAAAACAGTCTCTCAGCCACATATTAAATTTCTTCTCCACTGAAACCTCTTGGGCCTACACAGTTCAAATGTCCCTGAGCACCACTGTCTTCCATATTCCTACTAGTCTGGCCCATTAAGCCCCACTTAAAGAATTCCGTGGCTTTCCAAATCCAAAGTCCCCAAATCCACATTCTTCCGAACAAAAGCATGGTCAGGCCTATCACAGCAATACCCCAGTCCCTGGTACCAACTTCTGTCTTAGTTAGTGCTGTGAACAGACACCATGACCAATGCAAGTTTTATAAAAGTCAACATTTAATTGGGGTTGGATTACAGGCTCAGAGGTTCAGTCCATTGTCATCGAGGCAGAAACATGGCAGCATCCAGGCAGACATGGTACAGGAGGAGCTGAGCGTTCTACATCTTCATCTGAAGGCTGCTAGTGGAAGACTGACTTCCAGGCAACTAGGGTGAGGGTTTTAAGCCCACACCCACAATGACACACCTACTCCAACAAGGCCACACCTCCTAATAGGTTCACTTCCTGGGCCAATCATATACAAACCATCACATCGTTGTATCTGGAAAATGTCATCCTAAGTGAGTTAACCCAATCACAAAAGAATACATATGAAATTCAATCACTGATAAGTGGTTATTAATGAGCCCAAAAGCTCTGAACACTCAAGGCACAATTAGCAAATCAAAAGATTCCCAAGAAAGAAGGAGAGGACCCTGGTCCTGAGAAGACTGGATCCAGTTTTGTAGGAGGGGACCAGAAGAGAAATGGTAAGGGGAGTGATTGGGGAATAGGCAGGGGAGGGGTGGTGGAAGGGGACTTATGGGACATATGGTGAGGGGGGAACTGGCAAAGGGGAAAGCCTTTGGAATGTAAACAAAGAATATAGAAAATAAAAAAATAAATAAATAAAAGAATTACAGGAAAACACAAACAATCAAGTGAAGGAACAGAACAAAACCATCCAGGATCTAAAAAAGGAAGTAGAAACAATAAAAAAAATCACAAAGTGAGACATCTCTGGTGATAGAAAATCTTGGAACAAATTCAGGAATGATAGATGCAAGCATCAACAACATAATACAAGAGATAAAAGAATCTCAGATGCTGAAGATACCATAGAAAAAAACATTGACTCGACAGTCAAACAAAATGCAAAATGCATAAAGCTGGTAACCCAAAACATCCAGGAACTCCAGGACACAATGAGAAGACCAAACCTAAGGATTATAGGTATAGATTATAGCAAGGATTTATATCTTAAAGGCCCAGTAAATATCTTCAACAAAATTGTAGAAGAAAACTTCCCTAACCTTAAGAAATAGATGCCCATGAACATATAAGAAGCCTTCAGAACTCCAAACAGACTGGACCAGAACAGAAAGTCCTCCTGGCCCATAATAATCAAAACACCAAATTCATTAAACAAAGAAAGAATATTAAAAGCAGTAAGGGGAAAAGGGCAAGTAACTTATAAAGGCAGACCTATGAGAATTACACCAGACTTCTCACCAGAGAAGATGAAAGCTAGAAGATCCTGGGCAGACCTCATACAGATCATAAGAGAACACAAATGCCAGCCCAGACTACTATACCCAGCAAAACTCTCAATTTTCATAGATGGAGAAACCAAGATATTCCATGATAAAAACCAAATTACACAATAACTGTCCACAAATCCAGTCCAACAAACGATAATCGATGGAAAATGCCAACATAAGGAGGGAAACTACACCTTAGGAAAAGCAGGAAAGTAATCTTCTTCCAACAAACCCAAAAGAAGATACCTACACAAACATAAAAATAACATCAAAAATAACAGGAAACAACAATAACTATTCCTTAATAACTCTTAACAACAATGGACTCAACTCCCCAATAAAAAGACATAGACTAATGAAATATTTCTCATGTAAATCTTCAATTTTATTAGAAGATATTTGTAATTCCCCTTTTAAATAATTCAGTAATGTTTTAATGTCTACCATTTTATCTGCATTATTTTTCATGAGAATCTTTAATTTTAATATGTCTTTCTATATATTTCCTCTATTTTATCAGAAATGTTGTCAATGTAAAACTTTGATTTTATCACAAATGTTTCTAATTCCACCTTCAATTAATTTAGAGCTTTTATATCTACCATTTTCTACTAAAATTGTCCATGAAATAGTCAATTTTAATGTATTTGTTTGTTTCTTGAATTTTACCAGAAATATTTTCCATGTAAATCTTCAATGTTATCTGAAAATGTTTTTAATTCCACCTTCAATCAACTTAGAATTATCTTTATACATATCATTTTATCTATATAATTTCCCTGATAATCTTTAATTTTAACATGTTTTTCTATTATTTCTTTAATTTTATCAGAAATATTTTCCATGTAAATCTTCAAGTTTATCAGAAAATGTTTATAATTCCACTTTCAATGAACTTAGGAATACTTTTATGCCTACCATTATTATATCTATACAAAATTTTCCATGATAGTCTTCAATTCTAACATGTTGTTCTACATTTTTCTACAATTATATCAGAAATATTTTCCATGTAAATCTTCAATTCTATCATAAAGGTTTCTATCCCATATTTCAAATAATTTAGAAATGTTTTACATGTCTACCACTTTACTCCTTAATTTTCCATGAAAATTGTCAATTTTAATGTATTGATCTGAAATATTTTCCATGTAAATTTTTAATTTTACCATAATGTTTTTATTTCCCTTTTCAATAAAAAAAGACAGAAAAAAAAGTATACTAACATTGGATTTTCTAGTCCTTGTAACATTTCTTTTGTTTTTTCTTAGTATGAATAAGCCAAAACAAACTCAATATTTTTAAACTTCTTTGGAATATATATTGAATATGATAAATATTAAACACCTAGCCATTAATAATGAAAAGTTTTATAAATAGTACTCATTAAATTCATGGCAAAAATGAAAATATAATGAATCTGAAATAAAATTGTAGTATGCTTTAACTATTGTTTTCAATATCTAGGCCAAATTTTGCAAAGCATTTGCTATGTCTTATTAACTCTCAGTTGTTCATGTATCATTTAATATATAAAACTGAATAATTACTGTTAGATTAATTTTGCAGAGATAACCAATAAGGCTCAGCTATTGTAAAATCATTGGCTTCAACTATTTATGTAGTTAGTATCTTTTTTAGGTTTCAGAACAACTTGTATATAAACACAATATCAAGCCCTCTCCTGTAAGGTTGTCATAGTTACAAAATCTTCATATCACCAGTGAAAAACCTCAGGTCATGAGATTGTATAGGCACATTTGACAATTTGATTATTTACTACTAGTGCTTTTATGTGAAAGGGACATCTGTGACACAGAAATAAATATTACTAAAGATATTTTATAATAATTAATTATAGAATTTAGGAACAAAAACACAGCATGCATCTTCTGAGTATTTTGAAAACAAAGCATTTCTAATTTTTGCTTAGGTTAAGATAATAGTTTTCTTTTTTGCCAATACAATGCTGTTTTACTCTGTAATACAACATTAAAGCAGTTATGATGAAACCCCCAACAGTTTTTTTTATTCAGAATTGTTTTAACTATCCTGAATTCTTTTGCACTTTTATAGGAAGCTGATTGTTTTTTCAAGATATATAAAGAACTGCATTTAAATTATGATTGAGATTGCACTGAATCTATACATGACTTTTAGTAGGATGTCATTTTTTTTTTTACTTTATTAACCCTACAGATTTATGAGCATGGGAGGTGTTTCTACCTTCTGATATCTTCTTTGTTTTTCTTTCTTCAATGGCTGGAAGGGTTTTTGTTTTGTTTTGCTTTGTTTTGTTTTTTTAAACATTTCTATCAACCACACACCCAACAGAGGGCTAATAGTCTAAATGTATACAGAACTCAAAAATAATTTTATAGGTATGGATCTAGACAGAGAATTCTCAAAAGATGAAACCCAAATAGGGGAGAAACAAAGAAATATTAAACATATTTAATCATCATGGGATCGCATACTGACAGTTCTTTGAGATTTCATCTTATACCAGTCAGAAAGAATAAAATCAGTGAAAGAAGTTATAGCTCTTGCTGGTGATGGTGTAGAGTTTAAACCCAGCAGAGTTTAAAATACTATTGATGCTGGGAGTGTACACTGTATAAGCCACTGTGAAAGTCACTGTTGTACACAGTAGTCAGAAACTGGCAACAACCTAGATGCCCCTAAAAAAGAAAGCAAATGGGTGAAAAGATGTGCCTCATTTAAACAATGCAGCAGCATCTCTATAAAAAATTAAACCCTGAGGATTAAGCTACCAACCAGAGAGTACACATGGATGGACCCTTGGCTTTAGCTGCATATGTAGCAGAGGATGGCTTTATCTGGCATCAATGGGAGAAGAGGACCTTGGTCCTGTGAAGGCTTGATGTTCTGGTGTAGGGGAATGCCAAGGTGGTGAGGAGGGAGTGGGTGGGTGGGCACGGGAGTACCCTAGTAGAAGCAGGGGAAAGGAGGTGTGATAGAGGGTTGGTGTAGGGGAAACAGGGAAAGGAGATAACATTTGAAGTGTAAGTAAATAATATATACAATAAAAATATTTAAATGAAAAATAAGAAAGTAAGTCTCAAAAAAAAATAAAATCCTGAAATTCACAAGTAAATAGATGAAACTAGAAAAATCATCCTGAGTGAAGTAACATGTCAGAAAGACAAATACAGTTGGTATTTGCTTATATGTAGATATTAGCTGCGCATTAATGACAACCAAGTGTGATATGAAGTTTTATATTAACTGGACACAAGCTAGAGTTTCTGAAAGGAATGTGAAACATAGTTGAATAATGCCTTTATAAGTTCAAGCTGTAGATCATTTTCATATTTATTGATGGACGATGGTCCAGCCCAATGAGGGTGTTGTAAGACATCAGACTGAGCTTGCCATGATCAAGCCAGTAAATAGCACCCTTCTAGTCCTCTATATTAGTTTCTCTCTCAGGCTTTCTGCCTTGGTTGAGTCCCTGCCCTAACTTCCTTAGATGATGACCAGTGATATGGCAGTGGATGCTTCCTCCTCAACTTGTTTTTGTCATGGTGTTTCATTATGGCAATTCTAACTCTATGACATCAATATATAAATTGTATATTGAACCTAGAGGTTAAGTATAGAATAAGGAACTAGGTTGGGACAGATAAATATTCTTATGAAAGGTAGATAGAATAGATAGTTACAGATTATGTAGTGGTACAACTATAATGGTAAAATAAAGTGGAAATGGAGATGGAAAGGGAACAAGAGAGATAATAATGGGTGAGACAACTAAAATTAAGGGCCATAAAAAGGTATCCCAACATAGTAGAATATTCCTAAAACATATACAAATACTAAGGTGATCTAAATGAAATTACCAAATCACTGGGGAGGTTATTTCAATTTGGCATTTCTTTTCACCAAATAATCAGTCCTTCCAGTACTGGAATTGAGTAAGATCTAATGGACTTATTGGCCAAAAGGGTCCAATCGAATCACCAATAACCTATGCTATTTGAAAATTTATGTTGTTCTTGAAAAGCTGATCATAAGACACTGTTGCTAATGAGAACAACCCCCCCCCACTGCAACACATTGAGCATAGAGAAATTAACTGCTTAACTGCTCTGTACACAGAGCCTAATATTCTATATGCTACACTTTTTGGTACAGGTCTGCGTACTACCAAAGGGGCCCTAAAACCTTGGCTCTACAATGATGATTTGCCTGTAAGATACACTAGTGCAATGGTGGCACACAGTTTGTGAGGGTCAGCAACCAATATTCAATTTGGCTGAAGTTCCACTCCAAGAGATGGAAGCCTTACTGGACACTACTTGAGTGACCAAGAACCTGAAACTTGATAGCCTTGTACATAAGGGAAAATAATATACTACTGTTGTACTAAAGGCACAATGCAATCAAATGACTGCTAATGGCATTCTGCTATACCCATAGATGCATGGCCTTGCTCAGGTGTCATCAAGAGACATTTCATACTGTAGTAGATGGAAACAAACACAGAGATTAATAGCCAGAAATCACTGTGAGTTTCTGTATTAAAAGAAAATGAGAGAACAGCCTTAAACATGATGCCTCTATCAAACAATCTCTCCTCAGGGATGAGGAAACCCCACAAAAGTGGAGACAGTAATAGTATAAAGTCAGAGGAAATGGAGGACATAAAGAATACAAGAAATCAACAAGATCAATGCATATGTGAACTCATGAAGACTGAATCAGCATATCTAATATATTATCTAATATGTTTATATTTTACATATTTTAATATAACAACATATTATATATGATAGATAGATATAGATGATATAGATATAGATATAGATATAGATATAGATATAGATAGAGATAGAGATAGAGATAGAGATAGAGATAGAGATAGAGATAGAGATAGAGATAGAGAGAGAGAGAGAGAGAGATAGAGATAGATATAGATATAGATAGACAGAGATAGAGATAGAAATAGAGATATATCCTTTTACCCTACAGGTGCTTTGATTTACATTAAGGTTTCTAGTTTAGTGTTTTTATGGGATACCTGAGTGTATGAACAAGTGTTTCTCTGTTTCTTGTGACTTCTCTAGTGCTATTTTTTTCATTCTTTTTTTTGTCTAAATCTGATGTATTAGCTACTGTTTTAACTTTTTATATTTTACTTCATTTCATTATCATCCCTAGAAGTCTGTTAGTTTTTTAATGAGAGACAGACAAAAGGAAAAACAGGATATTAGGTGAGGGTAGAATGAACTTGGCAAAATAGAGTAGTGACTGTAATCAGAATATATTATGTGAAAAAAATACTTGCAATAAAATGTAAAAAAGAGAATAGCTCTCTATCCATACCTTATAATATATGGATAAGATCAAATGATTCTTTGTCTTTGAATAACTACAAGCCATTGATGTACCGCTGCTTTGGAAATTAGGAAAATAGGAACTGTTAATTTTTAAATTAAATTTTAAGAAACTATACCCTTTGCACTTGTCATTTCTTATACACATGTATAATCAGAAACAGATTTCTTTATGTTCCTTTGTACATGTATATCCCTGTGCTTTGCTCATAATCATCCTTCTTTGTCCCTTGAACCCTCCCTCTTCTCCCATTCCATTCACAAAGAGTCTTCAATTAATTTCATCAAGTATATGCATATTTATGCATTTATTCTTGATGACATAGGATAAGAACAAGTATGTGTGTTCCAACCTACCACAATAAAATATTTTATTTTGCAAATAATGTAGAAATAACTTGAGTTCATCAAAAACTATGTGATATAATTACATAATAATTTTAAAAGGACAATAAACTAAAGGACTGTAAAATACTGTGGTGGATTTATTATGCTAATCTTTGTCTTTTCCTTTTCTGTGCTTAAGTACACAGGCCATTGTTCTTTGGTATTCATAGATGTTTTAAGGAAGTCAAAGGGATACAAATTGGAAAGGAAGAAGTCAAACTATCACTATTCAAAGATGATATGATAGTATACTTAAGTACCCAAAAAACTCCACCAGAGAACTCCTACAGCTGATAAACAACTTCAGCAAAGTGGCTGGTTATAAAAATCAACTCAAGCAAATCAGTAGCCTTCCTATACTGAAAGGATGAGCAGGCTGAGAAAGAAATTAGGGAAATGACACCCTTCACAATAGCCACAAACAATATATCACACCAATATCTTGGTGTGACTCTAACCAAACAAGTGAAAGATTTGTATGACAAAAAACTTCAGGTCTGTGAATAAGGAAATGGAAGAAGACCTCAGAAAATGGAAAAATCTTCCATGCTCTTGGGTTGGCAGTATTAATATAGTTAAAATGGCAATTTTGCCAAAACAATATACAGATTCAATCCCCATTCAAAATTCCAACCTAGTTCTTCATAGAGTTAGAAAGAGGAATTCTCAAATTCATCTGGAATAACAAAAAACCCAGGATAGCTAAAACTATTATCAACAGTAAAAGAACTTCTGGGGGAATCAGTATCCCGAACCTCAAGCAATACTCAGAGGAGTAGTGTTAAAAACTGCATGGTATTGGTACAGTGACAAGGAGGTGGATCAATGGAATAGGATTGAAGACCCAGAACTGAACCCACACATCTATGGCCAATTGATCTTCCACAAAAGAGCCGAAAACATCCACTGGTAAAAAGATAGCCTTTTCAACAAATGGTGCTGGCTCAACTGGAGGTCAACATGCAGAAGAATGACAATTGATCCACTCTTATCTCCTTGTACTAAGCTCAACTCTAAGTGGATCAAGGACCTCCACATAAAACCAGACACACTAAAAATAATAGAAAA
This sequence comes from Apodemus agrarius, assembly GCA_964023405.1. Taxonomy (NCBI): domain Eukaryota; kingdom Metazoa; phylum Chordata; class Mammalia; order Rodentia; family Muridae; genus Apodemus; species Apodemus agrarius. Next base: position 18,124,100 of record OZ030014.1, on the reverse strand, counting down.
GAAACTGGGGAGGATCCTTGAGGACGTTGGTTCATGGGGAAAGTTCCTGACCAGAACACCAATAGCTTATGATCTAAGATCAAGAATAGACAAATGAGACCTCATAAAATTACAAAGTTTCTGTAAGGCAAAAGACACTGCCAAAAGGACAAATCAGCAACAAACAAATTGGGAAAAGATCTTCACCAACCCTACATCTGACAGAGGGTTAATATCCAATGTATAAAAAGAACTCAAGAAGTTTGACCTCAGAAAACCAAATAACGCTATTAAAAATGGTCTAAACACCATTTTTTTCCAGCTAAACAAAGACTTTTCACCTGAAGAAATTCGGTTGGCAGAGAAACACCTTAAAAATGTTCAACATCATTAGTCATGCAAATGAAAACAACTCAGATTTCACCTCACACCTGTCAGAATGGCTAAGATTAAAAACTCAGGAAACAGCAGGTGTTGGTGAGAATGTGGAGAAAGAGGAACACTCCTCCACTGCTGGTGGGACTGCAAGCTGGTACAACCACTCTGGAAATCAGTCTGGTGGTTCCTCAGAAAACTGGAAACCTTATTTTCGGAGGACCCATCCATACCATTCCTGGGCATATACCCAGAAGATTCCCCAGCATGCAATAAGGATACATGCTCCACTATGTTCATAGCAGCCTTATTTATAATAGCCAGAAGCTGGACCCAGATGTCCCTCAATGGAGGAATGAATACAAAAAAATGTGGTATACATACACAATGGAGTACTATTCAGCCATTATAAACAATGAATTCATGAAAACCTTAGAGAAATGGATGGAGCTGGAGAACATCATACTAAGTGAGGTAACCCAGTCTCAAAAAAATACCCATGGTATGCATTCACTGATAAGTGGATATTAGCCTAGAATCTTGGAACACCAAAGACACAATCCACATAGCAAATGATGTCCGACAAGAAAGAAGGAGTGGACTCTGGTTCTGGAAAGGCTCAGTGCATCAGTGTAGGGGAATATCAGAACAGGGAAGTGGGAAAGGTGTGGATGGGGAAACAGGGGAAGGGAAAAGGGCATGTGGGACCTTTGGGGGCAGGGAACCAGGAAAAGGGAAATGGAATGTAAATATAGAATATATCCAATAAACAAAATAAAAAATTTCTTATATTTAACTAGAATCTACTAAATGTATTTAAATTAGTTTTTACACTTGATACCCAAGAAGATGTTGCAAAGCAAGCTAATTATGTATTGTTATTTTGGTATTGAGGTTTAGCATGCTCCATTCAAAAAGTAATAACATACATTTTAATGTGCAAATAACTATAATTTATTGTCCTTTTAATTATGTAACTTTTCATCTTCTTGTACAACTTTTTTTCTTATCCAATGTGATATTACCTGCTCTTTCATAAAGATTCTATGGCTTTCACTGATTACCTTCCAACCTTTAGCCACATATTCATGCCTTAATTCTCTATGAATTTTCTGACATGTTTTATTTCCCAAAATAACCTCTCTACTTGAAAACATATTTTACTCAACTAAAATTGATTTGTATCATTTTCTTCCACCGGATTTTGTCACTTACTCATTTATTCTGATCACATTTGAAAATCCAATTTATGTCCATGTATCCAAAATGACTTATAAAATGTTATTTTTTTTCAGTACTGCTCCAAAGAAAAATAAAATGGTTAGTAACATCAATAAAAACTGTTCACATGGAAAATTTTAGAATCATTACTCATTTTGTGTCTTATACTGTGGCATTTTTTAAACCTTTTATTCCCCCTAAATATACCAAGAGTATATAAGAATGTTTACTTTAATTTTTACTGTCAACTGTTCATGACCATAATAACCTGTGAAGCAAGAGTCATAAATGAACAAAGACCTAGACCCAAGGGACTTATGTACTATCTGGCTAGAATAGTCTTGAGTATTGATTGATGTCATAAGATACATCTCACTCTGTATGGTACTGTCTCTAGGAAGGTCATCTTGGGTAGTATAAGAAAATGGCTGAGCAATCCAACAAACATGACCCTCATGGTGATGTCACTAGGTTCTTGCCTCGATTTTCTGTCCTGACTTTCTTCAGTGATGGATTGTTAACTGGATGTATATAAGCTAAACTAAACTTTTTTCTCCCCAAGTTACTTTGCTCATCCTCTGAGTCTTAGAAAATGAAAGCAAACTTGGCTTATGAGTAAGGGATCAGAATCTTTTCTCTTCTTTGTATCTCCAGTGCCTAGGGTAAAACTCACCAGACAATGATATTAAGTTTTTGGAATAAATACTTAAAACTTTCTAAGTGATAAAGAAAAAACAATGAAGTAAAAAATAACAGTTTGATATTTCTGAATCCTATAACTTCTGCTGTATAGAATAGGCTCCTACAGAAATTAATTAGAAATTATAGCTATTAAATTAATTTTGTATCATAGTATTTTTAGAGTACAATGGATGAAAATCAATTAATTTCAAACATCCTACTTAGAGCTAAATATCAATAGGCTCATAAGTAGAATTGTTAAAATATGCCTACAAATAGAGGTAGTAGTTAACAAGTTTATTACATAGTCCCAGATAAACGTCAGGCTCTCCAATTTTTAGCCTTAGGAAATTAGATATACAAATGTGGGTCAATAATCTCCGATGTGTTCTAAGAGTAAAATCTTAAAATGGCCCTTAGTAACATTTCCAAAAAGTAATAATATACATCTTTACATTTGAATATGAATGGAACAGGACAAGGAAAATGATAGTAAAATAGGTTTTAAGTCAAGGTCTCATTATCTAGCATTGACTAGCCTGGAATTAACTATGTATAGATAAGGTTGACCTTGAGGTCATAATCTTCCTACTTTAGTCTTCCAAGTCTTCCAAGGAATAGAGTACTGGTTATACCACTAGGCTCTATGCCACACTGAATTTTTTATCTAAATGAACAAAGCTTCAAAAGTTTGTTTAATTTATTTATATACATATAGCAATGATATTTTTATTTTCATTTAAAAATGTTTATATGTCTGCATGTGAATTTTTATTTTTAAGTATTGGGGTGACCGAGGACAAACAGAAGGCATTAGATACCTGGAGATAATGTTATAGTCACTTGGGAGCTGTCCAAGATTGATGATGGGACCAAATTTCTGACCTCTGCATGTATAGCATGTATACTTGATTGCTGAGCCATCTGTCTGGCTTTTCTAAGAAATATTATTGTAACTTTTGGCTAACAAAAGAAAGCTATGCTAATCAATTATATATACAACTCAGGGAAACAAACTTAGGAAAAGTTATAGATAATGGTCAATAGATAAACAAAATTCTAATTACAGAAAAGGTGATATATATATATATATATATATATATATACATATACATATATATTTGCTAATGTTAAAGACAAGGTAGATTAATTTAAAATTAGTTTCCTCTATTGTGAGACATTATACTTATTGAATATTAAATGTTTATAGTTAATAAGTAGATTTGCTCATTCCCAGTTAGCACTTACCTACTTAATTGTAGAAACTTAGCACTGTTTTAAGGTTCATTCATAAAAATGCTCTCACCTTTCATCTCAAATTCCCTAACAGTTATCTATAACCTTCTGTTCTTCTGAACCATTTTACATAAAACTTTTCCCACTGATGGGTCATTAGTAAAGAAGAAAGGGCTCATGAAGGTGCCAGAGACAAGAGGGATAACTGAGAAACAATATTCATATAGACATCAGGGTAAGGAAAAGAATATATGCACCCATATTACAAAAAATATTTCAGCATAGAGTTAAGTCTTTGGTTTCTACTAATTTCAGTTTGGTTTCCCAAATTCAATATTATTCAGTACAATCAACTTTTTATTCTGATATGCTTCTTTTGTTCTCTTATTTTAAAGGCTTTTTTATACTTTAAATGTCAATGCTTTTATATAATCTATAATTTTCTTTTCTAACACTATTGATCCCATTTTCGAGAGTAAAAAATTATGGCAAAGTATTTTGTTTTTTCTTTGGTTAAATCCTCTCTCTCTTTTTAATAGGGTTATTTGGTATTTTGGGGTCTAGCTTCTTGAATTCTTTGTATATATTGGATATTAGCCCTCTGTCGGATGTGGGGTTGGTGAAGATCTTTCCCGATTTCTTGGTTGCCATTTTGTCCTTCTACACTAGCAGCTTAATCGCACACCTGAATTTTCACCTAAGAAATTTGGATGGATGAGAAGCATCTTAAGATATGTTCAACATCATTAATCATCAGGGAAATGCAAATCAAAACAAGTCTGAGATTGCACCTCACACCAGTCAGAATGGCTAAGATTAAAAACTCAAGAGACAACAGGTGCTGGTGAGGATGTGGAGAAAGAGGAACACTCCTACACTATTCGTGGGATTGCAAGATGGTACAACCACTCTGGAAATCAGTCTGGCGGTTCCTCAGAAAATTGGGCATGACACTTCCAGAGGACCCTGTTATACCACTCCTGGGAATATACCCAGAGGATTCCCTTGCATGCAATAAAGACACATGCTCCACTATGTTCATAGCAGCCTTATTTATAATAGACAGAAGTTGGAAGGAGCTCAGATGTTCCTAAAATTAGGAATGGATACAGAAAATGTGGTATATTTATACAATGGAATACTACTCAGCAATTAAAAATAATGAATTCATGTAATTTGTAGGCAAATGGTTGGATCTGGAAAATATCATCAGCCTAAGTGAGCTAACCCAATCACAGAAGAATACACATGAAATGCAATCACTGATTAGTGGCTACTAATAAGCCCGTAAGTTCTGAATATTCAAGGTACAATTAGCAAATCAAAAGACTCCCAAGAAGAAGGAAGGAGAGGACACTGGTTCCAAAAAGACTGGATCCTGTTTTATAGGAGATTATCATAACAGAGAAATGGTAGGGGGTGTTGCTTGGGGAATGGGCAGAGGGAAGAGTACTTATGGGACATATGGTGAAGGGGGAACTGGGAAAGGGGAAAGCCTTTGGAATATAAACAAAGAATATAGAAAAAAGAATATATCTAATAAAAGAAAGAATGAAAGAAACTCTCTTTCTCTCTCTCTCTCTATTTCTTCATACAGTACACCCTAACTACATTTTTCTCTCATTCCACTCCTCCCAGTCTGTTACCATCTCCTTTACTTCTCAGATCTATTCTCTTTCCCTCTCCTGATAAGGCAAGAACCCTCACATCAAAGCTTGACACAGCAGCCCAACAGGAGAAAAAGAGTCCCAGTAGCAAGCAGTAGAGTCAGAGAAACATCTGCTTCCAATGCAAAGTGTCCTACAATGACACCAAGTTAACAGCCATAATACACAGAAGACCTAGAACTAACATACACAGGACCCAAGCTTCAGTCACTCTGTGCCTTTATGTGCCTGGCTTAATTGATTCAGTGTCCCATATTCTCCTGGGGTCCTCCATTCTTTCTAATTCCTACAATCTTTTCTTATTCTCTCTAAGGGATCCCTCCAGCTCTGAGAGGAGGATCCAAGAGGATCCCCCAAAATAGACCCTCTAGTCTTTCTGTGGGTCTCTGCATCTGCTACTGAAGTAAGCCTCTTTCTTAATATTATATATTTTACAAAGATTGCATATATGGACAAACACAATACTAATAATTAAGGAAAAGGAACAATACTGTTGATGAAGATTAACCTTAAAACAGTAAATTAAACTATTTTAAAATGGACCAGAACGCTTGGTGTCTGTGATTGGATTGTTTGACATGAATTAACCTTTAGAGACCCAGACTTATAATCTTGGTATATGGTGCAGGTAGAAGTGGAAAGTTGCTGAGGGTGAATTCCACAACATGCTAGGCATGTATTTAACTTTTAAACTATGTTCTTGGGTCCCAAGCAAAATTCTCATTGATAGATCTCTTTTGGTAGTTTTGTTTGATCATTTCATCATCTTACAATATAACCATAGATCCTTCTAGTTTCTGGAAGTAGACTGAAAATAGCTTTTACTAATTAGGGTATACTAATTGATTAGATAAGTCAATTTTGTTTTGAGTTTAGAATGAGACAAATGCCAAATTTAATTGAGCATTATTTCAGTAATAAAACATTAATAGTTTCTTTATTAGATTTTTTCTTTATTGACATTTCAAATGTTATCGCCTTTCCTTGTTTCCCCTCCAAAAACCCCCATCCCTTCCCCTCTACCCCGCACCCCCGCTCACTAACCTACCACTTCTGCTTTCCTGTTCTGACATTCACCTACACTGGGGCAATGAGCCTTCACCAAGGTCCTCTCCCCTCATTGATGTCCAACAAGGCCATCCTCTGCTAAATATGCAGCTGGAGCCATGGTTCCCTCCATATGTACTCTTTTGTTGGCAGTTTAGACCCTGGGAGATCTGTGGGTACAGATTGGTCCATATTGTTGTTCCTCCTATGGGGCTGCAAACAACTTCAGCTCCTTGGGTCCTTTCTCTAGCCTCCTCCATTAGGGACCCTGTGCTTAGTGCAGTGGTTGGCTGAGAGCATTCGTCTCTGTATGTGTGAGGAACTGGCAGAGCCTCTCAGGAGACAGCTGCATCAGGCTGCTGTCAGCAAGCACTTGTTGGCATCCCTAATAGTGTTGGAGTTTGGTCACTGTATATGGGATGGATCCACAGGTGGGTCAGCCTTTTCTTCAGTCTCTGCTCCACACATTGTCTCTGTATCTCCTCCCATGTGTATACTTGTGTATATGTATTCTCACACATTCACACATCCATGCACAATACAGGTATGCATACACATACACACACACACACACACACACACACACATACACACACACACACACACACAGAGAGAGAGAGAGAGAGAGAGAGAGAGAGAGAGAGAGAGAGAGAGAGAGGAGACAGACAGGAGAGAGAAAAAGAGAGAACAAGAGAGTATAAGAAACTAAGAAACTAGGTCTGCTTTCTCTGCTTTAATTTTGCTTTGTGTCATTCTTTACCTCCATAATTTGGTTTTGATTAAAAATTAGTAAAAAATTCTTCCATATGGTACATTTCCTAGTGTATTAAATGCCATTATTTTCATATGCAAATTTATGCTGACAATATTTCTTCATCAGCCTTAGCAGAGAAAAGGGCAATAGGAATAGTGGGTTGACATTCTCAGATCACTGCTTCCCAGTGCTCTTGAGGTGAAAGCAATTTCTGTACAAAGAGTATCTATTCTGCACTGGCACTATTGTTATCAAGGCAGTTTGGGTCACATACTTAAGAAAAAGCTATTTAAAGAAATACTATAGTGATTGACTAGCTAGAGACCACGGCATCTGGCTTGGAAAGTGTCTCACGGGGAAAAGATGCTTAAGTAGCTGCAGGTACCTGTCACTTGCCTCACTGTGAGTAATTCTGAGAATGACAAGATCAGGCCATGATGGGTCAGGGGGAAGAGATCCAACAGCGGAAGAGCCAGAGAGACAGAGTCTCACCAGAGCTGAAGAATTTGAAAATGTGTATAGTAGACTTCACACTGACTCTGGTTAATACTGTTTCTGAAATACAGAATACATCTAGGAGAGTGAATGTTGTACACTCTCCTAGACCTTATCTTACAAATAGAGGCCTTCTCCTTCAGACAGTCACCATTTCATGCTTGTCTCTTTTCATGCTTACTTTTGCTTTTCTTTATGACTTAGCTATCTCACAGTAGAATTCTGAATTAAGGTTGAGCAAACCAGGGCATTTTTTTTTATCATTGATTTAATTGCTGTGAAGGTGAAGGTTCAATGTAAACATTTGAAAAAATCATACCTAATTCCATTTTAACCATATCAAATATGGTTAAAAATGTAGCCCAGAAGTATCATTCTATGTCAAACTTATGGAAATGTTGAAATTAAGCATTTATATCTGACAGATATATTTTCAACATTTGCCATAGGTAAAATCGCAGAATGCAGTTATGAATATGGCTATTATTATAATTTGTTATAGCATCCCTGTTAAACTTAAGTGTAATTAATTGTGAGATAATATTTTATAAAAAATACTAATCACCTTGGTTTTGTATTAACCATTTTAAAAATTAAACCATGCTTTTAAATCTATATAAAACTCCAACTCCAAGTGGATCAAGGACCTCCACCTGAAACCAGACACACTAAAACTAATAGAAAAGAAACTGGGGAAGACCCTTGAGGACATTGGCTCAGGGGAAAAATTCCTGAACAGAACACCAATTGCTTATGCTCTAAGAGCAAGAATAGACAAATGGGACCTCATAAAATTACAAAGTTTCTGTAAGGCAAAAAACACTGTCAAAAGGATAAATCAGCAACCAACAAATTGGGAAAAGATCTTCACCAACCCCACATCCAACAGAGGGCTAATATCCAATGTATACAAAGAACTCAAGAGGTTAGACCCCAGAAAACCAAATAACCCTATCCAAAAATGGGGTACAGAGTTAAACAGAGACTTTTCACCTGAAGAAATTCGGATGGCTGAGAAACACCTTAAAAAATGTTCAACATCATTAGTCATTAGGGAAATGCAAATCAAAACAACCCTGAGATTTCACCTCACACCAGTCAGAATGGCTAAGATTAAAAACTCAGAAGACATCAGGTGTTGGCGAGGATGTGGAGAAAGAGGAACACTCCTCCACTTCTGGTGGGAATGCAAGCTGGTACAACCACTCTGGAAATCAGTATGGCAGTTTCTCAGAAAACTGGATGTGATACTTCTGGAGGACCCAGCCATACCACTCCTGGGCATATACCCAGAAGATTCACCAGCATGCAATAAGGATACATGCTCCACTATGTTCATAGCAGCCTTATATATAATAGCCAGAAGCTGGAAAGAACCCAGATGTCCCTCAACAGAGGAATGGATAAAAAAAAATGTGGTATATATACACAATGGAGTACTATTCAGCCATTAGAAACAATGAATTCATGAAATTCTTAGAGAAATGGATGGAGCTGGAGAACGTCATACTAAGTGAGGTGACCCAGTCTCAAAAGAATACCCATGGTATGCAGTCACTGATAAGTGGATATTAGCCTAGAATCTTGGAACACCAAAGACATAAATCACATACCAAGTGAGGTCTGACAAGAAGAAAGGAGTGGACTCTGGAGCTAGAATGGACCAAAGCATCATTGTGGGGGAGTACAAGAACAGTGAGGTGGGAGGGGTTGGATGAGGGAGCAGGGGGAGGGAAAAGGGCATGTTGGACCCTTGGGGGTGGGGAACCAGAAAAAGGGAAATGAATTGTAAATATAGAATATATGCAATAAAAAAGAATTAAATATTTTATCATTCTTTTTCAAATTTTTTTATATTTAAAATATTTTCAAGTTTAGCCTCTCTTAGCTTTGGAAAAATATTGAGGGGCTCATCCCTGGGAAAGATTATTTTTTTCCCAGAAGTTGTTGCTTTCCTGCAATTCTTCCTCTAGGTGTGGAATCTCTGGAATATTTCCCCTTCTTCATTAACAATGTCCATTGATATATTCATTGTTAAAGTTTTGTTTATTAGCCATTTCTAGGAAACTCTTCTTTACAGCCTAGGTCCTGCTATTCTGGTTCTTACAAACTTTCCATCCCACCTTCAATGATGTTCCCTGGCCCTGAGATGCAGGACAGACTCAGTCTGTTGTATTTATGTATATGTATATATACATATATATATATGTGTGTGTGTGTATATGTATGTGTATAAGTGTATATATTTACATGTATATATGTAATTAAACACATGTACATATATATGTGCATACACATGCAATCATACATACATACATAAATATGCATGCATGTTACAAAAATAATCTAAGAGTCTATCAAATTGCAGAGGGGTACTAGAAGAGGTTTGTGGGGGGAGAGCTGGGAAAAGCTAGAGAGAGATTTAAACATTTTAATAAGAGAGAGATTTAAATATTTTAACAAAGACAAAAAACAAATCTTCAGAAATGCTTGTTATTATAAACAATAGGAAACTGGGGTGAATTGTAAGTAATGACAACTACTCCATTTTGAAAGTACACACAGAAATAAAAATAAATCAAATAAATACACTTTAGCAAAAAGGATGCCCATTAAGAATTAATTATTTTCCAAGTTTTCTTTCAGTAAGCTGCATTTGCTTGCTTGTTTATTTATGTATGTATTCTGGGAAGCTTTAGATGTAGACCTGGTTCAAGAGAAAAATCCTAACTTTAAAGATGTTATCATAATCCAGCTTCCAGATTTTCTTAGCTAAGAAACAGATCAATCAGAAAAGCAGCAAACACATTTATTTATTTATTTATTTATTTATTTATTTATTCATTCATTCATTAACTCATTCATTCTATATTTTGATTGCAGACACCCCTTCTACTCCTCCCAGCTCTACCCTCCTATCTCCCCTCTCCTATTTCCCTCTCTTCTTCTCTAGTGCTGACCCTTGGCTACCCACCTACCCTGGCACATCAAGACTCATGCTCTCCCACTGAAATCTGAGAAGGCAGTCCAATTATGGAAAGGTATTAAAAGGCAGAAAATAGAGTCTGAGTCAGAGACCACCCCCACTCAAATTGTTAAGAACCTACATGAAAACCAAGCTGTACTTCTGCTATATATGTGTAGGGTGCCAAGGTCCAGTCTATGCCTGCTCTTTGGTTGGTGGTTCAGGCTCTGTGAATTCCCATGGGCCCAGGAGAGTTGGCATGGTAGGTACTATGACCCCTCCTGCTTACTTAATCCTTCCCTTGATTGTTCCACAAGACTCCCTTGAGCTTTATCATACCACAAGGGCATTGGTTGATTTATATTCTTAGCAGTTTTGTTCATAACAGTCAGAAACTAGAAACAACCTAGATGTCCCACAACTGAAAAATGGATAAAGAAAATGTTGCACATCTACAAAATGGAATAGTATTCAACTGTTAAAAACAAAGTCATCATGAGTTTTGCAGACAAATGGATGGAACGTGAGACTACAATTCTCAGTGAGATAACCCAGACCCCAAAGGATATGCACGATATATATTCACTTATAAGTGGATGTTAGCCATAAAGTACAGGATACCTACTCTACACTCTATACACCCAAAGAAGCTAAACAAGAAGGAAGGCCCACGTGAGGATGCTTGAATCTCACAATGAAAAGGCACCTATCTGGTAACCAGAAAATGAGTCCTGGCCAAAAGCCTGAGCATTGTAACAGGCTGGTTTAAGGCTTTTAAACTTTAGCAGCATGCAAAATCTCTACGTATAGTATAAATCATCTAGTTCTGCCATTGCCACTACCATCCCAAACTAAGACAAGCTGTAAGATAAAAGTTGCTCTTAAATATAAAAATCTAAATTTCAAGGCATAACCTATAGCCCTTGATCCCAGCTGATGAAAAACTTCATGTCCTCCTTTCCTATCTGCCTATCTACCCAAGTAGCCAAATACCAACTTCATTAGTTTCTTTGACCTCCCTATAACCAGGGTTCATTCTTCCATATTAGAGCATGCCTGCACTGCTCCTTTTAGGGACAAGAGACCTTTCCTGTTCCTCTATGAGACCTCTAAAACTTCCTTCTGTCTCTGTGAAAATGACTTTATAGACTTCATAAGCTAGTTTTCACACTGCCTATGCATCTTTGTAATCACAGTAACTCCTGAAATGTGCAATCATTTAAGTGTTTTTTGAAATTAAAATATATTTATATAAATTTCTTTTTCCAATTCATCCCTACAACCCATTCCACATTCTCCAAGCCCTTGCTTTATCTCAAATTCATTGCTTTTTGTCTCTTTTTCATTAATTTTTGGTGTTTCTGGTGTTGGTAGTGTGCATGTGTTCCTATTACATGAATACAATCTGCTCAGTATATATAAAGCTATTTGTATGATATAATTTCATGCTGGGTACTGGACATTAGATAATTAATTGGCAGGCTTCTTTATTTTTTATATTATCTTACTTTTCTATTAATTGATGAAATGAGAGACTTCATTGGTATTCTACATTAGAGCACTCTGAACTCAAGCTACACACTGACAGGCTGCTGCTTTCTCTAATTTACGTGACACTGAATTTAGTTTTTCCCTAACCAGAGTCCAAAAATAGTTCTTTAGTATAATTAAACCATGTAGAATTTGTACTTAAATTCAATTGTATTAAGTCAAGAATATTTGTGAGCTTAGAAAATGTTTTAAATTTTAAAGAATGGCTAAATAAAATATTTCTACATTGTATAATTCAAATAGGTTTGTGGAAGTCAAGTCTTACGAAAAAAGCAAGCAGCTGAAATGAAGCAAAGGAATAATAGTAAGAATTTTTTAATATTTTAAACTAACTAGTTCCTTGAAAATAAACACCAATAATTTGATTCAGTTATCTCTAGATTTTTTAAAAAATATTAGAGTGTTAATAGACAGAACCCTATTGTTTAGTCACCTCTTTAATGTCCTTATTTGGAAGGCCTGTTTTATTGTTTAGTTATGTGTACATGTGTGTCTGTATGGGAGGCTATGTCTGTGAATACAGATACTCACAGAAGCCACAAGAGGACAACAAATACCTTGGAACTGAAGTCTCAGGTAGGTGGGAACTAGCCAACATTGGTATTGAGAAAGAAATTTAAATCTTACACATGTGCAATATATATTATTAGCCACAGTATAATCTTCCAATATGCTGTAAGCACCACTCTTTGCAAACATTGCTTGAAATTGAGAAGGAAAGATGTGCTAGGATCATTAATGAATAAACTTTTTAGAAGAACACTTTATATTGAAAACCAATGCCAGGTTTATTGGTGAAGAACACTAGTCTCAAGTGAATAAAATGGTTTATTATCCTTTTAGACTAGATGTAAGAGCTATGTATTTACTTAATAACTACTTCATGAGATGTAAGAACTACGTGTTTATTTAATAACTACTTCATGAAGAGAAATGTATTCAAGTGTATGAAAATCATTAGCTGCACACAAAATGAGAAGAAAGTAGTTGCCAGTGGTGAATAATTTCAAAGTAATATGTGTTTTACTAAATATTCTTTTGTACAATTCAGATTTTTACACATTTTAAATATCACCTTATATTACTTTATCCTCTGATCTTAAATAAAATTGTAAGTGCTATCTGATTGCTCCCAGAGAAGAAACAAATGATATTGCAAGACTGATGTTGTTCTGTGACTGTAGTCAAGTTTCACACAGTTCTTTTGAATTCATGTGAGATTCAATTTAAAATGTAATAGCACTGATGGACTGTTGTTATTTTTAGCTGCAGAAACATGTCACTAGTGTTAGAGTTGTCCTGACTAGCATGGTGACAGTTACAGCTTTAATTAGGATTACTCCTGGCATAAGCCAGGCAAAGCAGCAGGGTAGGCTACATTGTCCTGGCATTTGACCTGTATCTTGCTCTTGTGACTTAACAGAATGTGCAGCTACTTGGTGCATGTAGCACTGTAGATATCATCTTTTCTAATAGAATGTTTCCAAGATGCTATGGAAACATATACATCATTTCTTTCTGGCAAAATATCTTCTTTCCATAGAACTTTATAGCACTCTACATTCATCTTGATCCGCACCATACTAAACTTTACATAGTTTCTATGGTGCTTTCCAAAGCTAAACCAACTCCAAGAATATTCAAAAATGCTGAAAACTAAGAATTTCTGCTTGCATAGATATTGAGTAGCATATATCAACATTTAGCCAAATGTGCCTATCATTTACCCAATAAACATTTCATTTATTCTTGCTATATATATTTTTAAAAAATAGTTAAGTAATGAATCCCAAGGTTACATGAAAAAAAAACCCATAATCAATACTATTATAATGCTATCTTTAAATTTAACATTAAATAATTTCAGCTGAGATGCTGGATCTGTGGCACATTTGGTAGAGTGCAAGACTCATATACAAGGGACCCTGTGTTCTCTTTCCATTGGTAACAACAACAAAACAACAACAGCAACAGGTATATCAAGTGATACTTCTAACTCTAACCAAAGCAGAGGCAACAAAACTGATGGTCATTAGAGTTTTCTTTGGTGACAGAGAGGATGGCTGCCTACATTACTCCATTTTCCTCCTCTTCTTCAGTATCAACATCCTGATGAAGAAAGAAAGCAATGTGTCAGACAAAATATAACAAAATTCACATATATTTTGGTATTTTTCTTGAAACCATGAGAGAATGAGATGCAAATAAAATTCATTCTTAATATTTCTGAGAAAGCTTTTAGAAGAGGTCTTATTCCAGCTAGGAAATGCATCATTTCCCTTGTCATAGTCTTTAGATTTATCTCTTTTACTCTCAAAATAACATTCAAATCCTCAGGGAGGAGCTTGGAACAATAAGATGATCACAAACACAAAAGTTGTATAATCGACAGAGGGAGTACTCAGAATGAGTTTCTATAGAGTAAGTTCCTCTTCTTCATGACTGAGAAGAATAGAGAAACTATATAGTGATTTTAACAATTATCACTACAGCAGATTAACCTTCCAAATTTGGGAATGGACATTTATTCCTTCTTATGTCTACATTGAAATGCACGGTCAAGTTACCATTAGATTTCTCTAAATAATTTCCTAGACTCAGCACATCTGCAGAGTTTGTGTGATCAGATGTATGATGGGCTCTCATTTCTTGCTCCACACAGCTGTATCTCCTCACATTCACCTTCTACATAGTTGTCTATGTAGTTATCCATGTTTGGTCATTTCAATTGTTTGTGGTCAAATTTATATGATGTATTTGAATTCTATTAAAGCTAGTGTAAAATAATTTACAATATTGCTTCTTCATATGAGAAGACTACATTTAGTGGAGTTTCCCCATGGAAACCAAACTGCCTACGTCTTTGATATAGTGATATAGACATATCAGAAGAGACACCTATTTGAAATATTTGGGTTTATTTCAATTATCTAGCTTCTTCCGTATTCTGTGTTATTTGTAATAAATAGCAGTTGCTTTCTTAGAGTTAAATATTCCATGTTGCTCCTTTGACCGAATGTGAGTCTTTGACCTCACTTTGAAGTATTTTGCATATGTTGTTAATGTAGTTTTAATATCAGTAAATATGGACTCAAAAAGTATTAGCATGTAAATATATGACATTAAAATAAACTAAAACAGATAATTTCTCCAAACAAATTGCAATCCAATGCAATCAAATAGTAGGTCAATTGTAGCACATGTTATACAGGTAAATCACTATGTGATAGTTGAGCTCACTGGGCATCTGTCTTGGGACCCTAACTTATTTGTTTCAATGTGTTCTTGAAAACCTCTTGCCTCAGGATATAATAGAACCCTTAGGCTTGTGACAGGGTAGGGGAGATCAGTAAAACAAGCACAAGAATTAAAGTATTGTGTCCTTGAGAACAACTTGAATGTAAACTACAAAAGTTGCTATTGATTCTATGATCAAATCAAACAACAGACAGAGAAACAACCTTAAAGTTCAGCCATAGTGAGATTATCCAAGAAGAGAATATATAATTGGTAACGCGAGTTGATGGCCTCACCTTGCCAGCTGATTCATACTGGACACTTGTAGACCTCTGACTTGTTGATGTTACCTTCATTTACTCTCTCACTTGAGCTACTTTAATCTTCTCTGACAGATGCTGTGGACATCCGATGTACTATGCTTATTTTATCTGGAACATCTCTCTACTACAAGCTAATGGTAATTTCACCTTTACTTCTTATCCATTTATAAAATCATTTGTTCACAACCAAAACCACAACTATCATAAATTCTTCTTGGGATATTTTAGAATATGAATGCCTGGGTATAGGTTGATGGGGTCTAGTAGACTAAAATAACATACCAGAAAAGTATTGGTGGCCAAAGTACATTCATTTTTAATTAATCATTGGGAACGTACAAAGAAATTGGTTTTATTATGACAGTGTTGTATCTACATCATGTCATTCACTTTATGTTCTTTCTATCCCCTGTACTTTCCCCATTCACCTCTATTGTTCTTTTTCCTTTCCATTCGTTAGCCCTCTTCCTACACTGTTATGGTCTCTTTTTGTGTTTATGTTCTATATTTTATACTACATATTGTATAATATATAATCAAGATTTCAAATATATAGAAAATGTGAAATTTGTCTTTCTGAGTCTGGTTTATTTCTCTTAACCTAATGACATTATATATATATATATATATATATAATATATATATATATATAATATATATATAATATAATGATATTATACATATATATATATATATGGACATATAACAAAATGTCATAGATATGCCATATATACACATTCTTTATCTCTTCATCTGTGGATGCACATCTAGGATTATACCTTATATTGGACATTATGAGCAAGGCAGATATAAGCATGGGTGTGCTAGTTTCTCTGGTGTGCTGACTTAAAATCCTTTGATTCTATACCCAGGAGTGACACATCTGGATTATACAACAGTTCTGCATGTAGTATTCTAAGACATCCTCATGGTGTTTTCCAAAAATGCTACACCAGGTACCTTCCCAACGGAGTCAATAAGGGATCCATTTTGTCTGCATTTTTGTAAGTATTTATTGTAATTTCTTTTTTTTTTTCAGGGAAAGTTCCAACATTTATTATCAAGAAACCACAGGGGAAAACAATGACTGGCCAGGTGGGACATCTTCTGGATGGCCTGAGGTACCTGTTCTTTGGCCTTTGCTGGTACGGTCTACCTCAGGTCAGAGGCTCTCTAGGCAGAAAAGCCGCACTGGTCCTGGCCTCCATGTCCCCTGTGCCTGACAGAATGGTTGACTTTGGGACCCATTTGGCCTTCTTTTGGATGTAGCTCACAGACTCCAAGGACAATGCCTGGCTGCTGTTTGTTTTCAGCTATTCCCCGTCTGAAAAAAAAGTTGTATCCCTCAGGGCTGCTATATTGACAGCTAGCCATTCCACTCTTCTTTTTAATTTGACCTGCATCATAGGCTCTCTGGTGAGCAAGACCTGACTGTTGCTCGTCTCCAACTACTTTGGAACTATGTGGATGGTGGTTCCTCTCGGGAGTGGGAAGGTGGTCAAAGTCTCCTCTCTTCACACTTTTTGGATGTTGGTCACAGGATCTCTGGGCATTAACACATGAAGGTGTTTTTTCTCCAATTTCTCTGTATCTGAATGGAAGGTTGTGCCACTTAGAGTTTCTATGTGAACAGTAGGTCATTCCACTCCTTGTATGTTGATCAGAGTCCCAGGCTTTCTGGTCAGCAAGCTCTAGCTTCTGCTTGTCACCAGTTACCCTGTGCCAACATGGATGATTCTTCCCTTTGGAAGTGTGGAGTTTGTCAACAGTTATTCTATTCAGGATGTTCTGATGATGGTCACCGGTTTGCTGGGCATTAACACTGGGCTGTGATTTGTCTCTGATCTCTCTGTACCTGAGTGAATGGTCATGCATCTTGGGACTTCTATGTGGGGGACACTCCCTTCCACTCTTTGTTATAATTTTATCTTGGTCAGAGGCTTCCCAGTCAGCAACAGCTGTTGTTCCCAGCCTCCATTTCCCCTGTCCTTTGCTCAGATGTTGTTTACATAAGCTCTGGGCATCCATGCCTGACCGTGCTTTGTCTCCAATTCCACTGAATGTGAAAGGGCGGTTGTTTTCCTCAGGACTTGTGTGGCCACTGCTCATTCTTTTTGCTGGTCTGCAATGTTTTGGGTCATAGAGACCCTCAGAAGAGTAGGTGGAGTCACAGTACTCTTGTACCTCAGTCACAGAATCTATGGTGAGTTTTGATGGCTCATCTTCATTATTCTCCAAGTTCTGGAGCAGAGTATTTATGAGGTGTTGTAGTTCAACTGCTGTACTGTAGATGAGATTTTCCCTATCTACTTCCTCTTGTAGCTCCATAGCTGGTAGGTAGCTTTCACTCCTCAAAGAATCCCCCTCTCCCTTGCATTTTATGCTGACTACAGAATCAAAGTCCTTGAGAGTGATATTGATGGCTTGCCCCTTGGAAATCTCACTGGATCCCAGACTCACCCCCCATGCATGAGGGGCTATTGAAGGTGGGACCCTGTCTTCAGGGCTGATGGTTGTTGCACTCAAGTGGGGATGTCCTGAAGCCACATCTTGAGACTGCTTCCAGGGTTCGTGGTTGGCCATTCCTGGGCTGGTATTTGATTGCAGGGCGCCTCTCCCAGTTCCTTGGATAGTCCTCCTCTGCTGGCGTTTTGCCTGCAAGCAGGAAGTATGGGGTTGAACACTCTTGTTTTTCAGCCATTGATCTAGAAGGGACCTTGCAGGCCCATGGCTGGCAGCAGGTAGAGGGGTTCTTTGGGTCTCCCCAACCTCTGGAGGTGAGTGTTCAAGCAGAGCCTTTTGCAGCCTGGCAGATGATACAGTTTCAACCCTTTTCCCTCCTGGATCCTGGTGATGCAATTTTTCCAGGATCATTGCTGTCTTGGAATAGTATTCAGCCTTGGAAACACAGGGAAATCTCCTTCTGTGTTTCCCAGGAAGCTGCATGATGTTTGATTCCAGCTTCATTTTAGTATCTGGATCAATGAAGGAAAGGTCCTTGCTGGTGTTTATAGAGAGCAGCTTATCTGTCTTCAGTGCAGGGTTCCTGGGCTCCAGACCCTTCCCAGGTGTGCTGCTTGAAGTACAAGGCATATTTTTGGCTCCAACCCCCAGACTCTTCTCAAATCTGTCAAATATAACAGAATTAGCTCTGGCCTTCTTTAAGGGAACCACTGTGGGCACAGAATCCACCATCTCGCTGCCCTTGTAGTGTTTGGAATTGAGGATGGAGGGCTGGGCAGACTGGTTAAGTTCAGGCTGGTCCTTGCAATAACCATCACTGGTTGGTTGGTGATCTTCCTGAAGCTCTATCAGTTTCCAAGATGGGCAGAATCTGACATGGGTTCCTTTGTGTTTTCCCACATTAACTGCCTTCTTTTCATGCTGCGGGTCCTCGTGATGGTGGATCATTTGATAATGCTCAGGACAAATGGGGGATGACCTGATAGCTTTAGTGGGCAGAGTGTCCCTGGATAAGTTGTCAGAGGGCTGGCTAATGACTGCTTGACATTTTTGTACATCACAGTCTGCGATGTCTTTCCAATTTAGTCTGTGTTGCCAGGGCGCATTTACATTTGGAATGGAGGTCCGTGTCCCTATCTCAGTGGTAGGATGTTCTTGTTCTCCTCTATGGGCCCTTCTCTGGAATGAAGAATGTCTTTGGTTTCGTACAGAGTTTGAGAGGTTTTCTAATTCCTGGATCCCTATCAGACCTATCAAGCTGGGTGTCACAAGTTGGTGGGGTGAGTGCTGGTCCTGGATAAGCTGTGAAGGTTCTTTATACACAGATGAAGCTTGATTGGAGTCACTTTCATCAGTAAACCTCACACATTTCCGTCCTCCTAAGGAGGATTTCTTGGAGATCCAGGCAGGAGCCACAACTGCCTCAGAGAGCACAGAGCATATGCCCCATAAAAGTTGTTCAAATTTCTGGTGTATAAGGTCCTGTAAGACCTTGAAGTAAGAAAA
This sequence comes from Apodemus agrarius, assembly GCA_964023405.1. NCBI lineage: Eukaryota > Metazoa > Chordata > Mammalia > Rodentia > Muridae > Apodemus > Apodemus agrarius. Next base: position 18,104,600 of record OZ030014.1, on the reverse strand, counting down.
CAGCTGAGGGAGGGAAAGCTGATTCAGTTTCTCCTTAGAGTACCAAAAGGAGCTGGGAAAGGAGTCCAGTAAAGGATGATGGATGGGCCTTTCCATGGGTCGTGATGCATTCTGGGTATCTCGTGCATTTTTTTGGTTGTTTCTGAAGCCTTCCACAGTAGCAGTTTTCTTCCTGGCCTTGTTCCATCCCTTCCTCACCACCTGCCAGTTAGAAACAACATAAATGAGCTGGGGTCCTTTCTTCATTCTGGTAGACAAGCTGCCTGCTCTGTGTGCTCATGGATAGCACGAAATCCACATTTCTCAGAGAGCTCTCTCTCACCCATCCTTGACTCATTCATACTGTGCATAAGCACATTCCTTTTGGCCTTGTTGGGAAAACAGCAGAAAAAGACTGTCTATGTCACACTTACCATGGATGTCCTCAGTCAGTGTTCCTCAGACAGGATTCCTCAGACAGGATCCTGCCCAAAACTGAGATCTGTAGCTGCCTGGAGACTGTCGGGTGATAATTGCTTCCTGAGACCAGAGGAGACCCAAGTCCTGTTCTGAGGGCCTTGGTCTATTACCTGCTTCACATCAGCTCAATACAAACAAGCAAATCCCTGAGTAGAGGCCAGATGACCTTTCTCAGAGCTTGTTCTGTGTCCCTACCCACTCAGAAATGCAGTCTGTCCATGGAGCTACAATCATCCTTAGTGACCTCTCTGCCACCCTGTACATAAAGTCTGAGAGCTTCAGGCAGACGGCTCAGGCCTCTTTTACCTCTGTCCTGCCTGTAGACTGATGCACTGCTACTCCTTCTGGAGATTTCTGCTCACCTGCCTGTGGCTAGTCTTTAGGTTCTTCTTCCTTTCACCCTTCCCCACCCCATTTCTTCTACCTTTTCAATCCCCTAACATTAGATGAGAGATGAAAAAAGGATGGAGGGGAAAGGGGCAAATATTGTTAGACTATTTCCTACGAGTTAGGGGACTTGGTTCCTTTGGGGCATGTTTAAGCTTGACCTTCAGGATATCAATTTCTTCTACTTCTTTCTTCTTTTCACACCTCTACTTAACACACAACAAATACCAGAAACTGATAGCAAACAACCAACAACCAACAAACCGTCATGTCTCTCAAGGCCCTAGCATTTATCTACCCTCTGAAAAGTTCCCAGAATTCCAAATATCACACAAACACGGAAACTGCTGCTAGCAGAATCATACCCCTGCTATAGTATGAGACAAATCATAGTCAACTACTGTGCACAATCAGAAACAATCCAATATCCTACACCTGAGATTAAAATAAAATATATTCTTATATTTCTGTTTTTTTAAAAAAAGTCCAATTTGTTTCACTACACCTGTCTTTCTAGGGAATGTGAGAGTAAGTATCTTGGACTACTGCTCTATTGTATGTCAACCAAGGCTTTCCTCACCTTTGTGATGTTCTTTTCTCTCCCAGGTGGTGGTAACTCTGGATACTCCTTCAGGAATGGGATTAGTAGGTAAAAGAGCCCCACTCCACACATAATTGCAAAGCTCATGTCCACTACTGTGGACATAGAGCTGGGGATCGTCCCCAAGTTCAAAACGCTATTCATCAGAAGGAAAAAATTCTCCATCTTCTGAATCTCAGTGTAGCTCACAGGCTACTGAGTCCTGGAGTACAGCATCTGACATTTGAGGAGGGCTCAGGCCACATCACACAGCTGAGGCCTCATCACAAAGGGCTACTGGCAGGAGGGAGGGAGCAACAGCCCCTTTGCAGTCTCCACCCCAGGAGCTCCACCCACCTCCTGGCTTTCTCTATTCCCTCCTTCCAAATCCTGCTGCAAAGACAAAGATAGACAATCCTGAGACAAAGATAGATCTCTGTTCATGTATTGTTTCTCTGCCTAAACCCCAGAACTGTCTGCTTGAGTCTATCAGGTCAAATATCCTCCTTGGAAAGCCTCTTAATAAAGTGAGCTTCTTTATGGAACTTGGGTTTTTTCTTAGGGATTATTACTCTTAGGATGGCTTCTGACTGCACATACAGGTCTCTTCATTCTGAGATCATAGCTTATCAAATTTCCAGTAAATTATTTTTATTAATTGTTTTATTTATTTACATTTCAAATGTCTGCCTTCTCTGTCTGACCTCAATTAAACCCCCACCCCATAACCACCTGTTTGCCTCTAAGAGGGTATTCCCCCACTCCTATCACTCACAGCCTTAGCATCTCCATTCTCTGGGGCAATACATCTCCTAAGAACCAAGCACATATCCACCCACTGAGGCCAGATAAGGCAGTCCTCTACTACATATGTAGCAGAAGCAAGGGACTAGCCCATGCATGCTCTTTGGTTGGTAGATTAGTCCCTGGGAGCTCTGAGGTGTCCAGTTAGTTGATACTGCTCTTCTTCCTATGGGGTTGCAACCCCTTCAGGACCTTCAATCTTCAAATTGTACAATAGAGTCCCCTGGGTCAGTCCAATGGGTCGGGGTGAGTATCTGCATCTGTCTTAGGTGCTGGTACAGCCTCTAAGAGGACTGCCATACCAGGCTAGTGTTTGCAAGCACTTCTTGGCATTAGGAATACAGTAGAGGTTTGGTGTAAACAGATGGGATGGATGCCAAGGTTAGGTGGTTTCTGGATGGCCTTTCCTTCAGTCTATGCTCCATTTTTGTCCCTGTGTTTCCTTTAGACAGGAACAATTCAGGGTTAAAATTTTTGAGATAGGTGGGTGGCCTCAATTGGAGGCCTTGTCTATCTACTGGATGTGGTCTCTTCAGGTTCTATGACCCTGCTGTTGGGCATTTCAGCCACTGCCATTCTCACTAGAGAATTCCTGGGAACCGCTCACATCCCTTGTGTCTGGGACTTTCTAGTGGTTCCCCTATTCCCCACACTACATTGCTAAATATTTCTATTCATTCTCCTGGCCCTCTGGGCTTCTCTCCGGTTTTCCCCGTACCTGAGCCTGTCACCACTTTTATCTAGTCCCCCTTCGCTCTCACATCCAGATCCCTATCTCCCTCTGTCTCCCTGTTTATTTTATTCCTCCTTCTATGTAGGATTCAAGCATGCACAATTTGGTCTTCCTTCTTGTTAGGCTTCCTATGGTCTGTGAGATGAATCCTGGTTAGTCTGAGCTTTTTTGGGGCGGGGGGGGGTAATATGCACTTATCAGTGAGGACAAACCATATTCTTTTTGATCTCGGTTACCTAACTCAGAATGTTATTTTCTAGTTCCATCCATTTGCCTGCAAAATTCATGATGTCCTTGTTTTTAATAGCTTAGTAGTATTCCATTGTGTAAATGTATCACATTTTATGTAGTCATTCTATCCATTGAGGGTAATCAGAGGTGTTTCCAGCTTCTGGGTATTATAAATAAGGCTACTATGAACATAGTGGAACATGTGTCCCTATGATATGGTGGAGCATCATTTTGGTATATGCCCAGGAGTGGTATTCCTGTGTCTTCGGGTAGAATTTTTTCCAGATTTTTGAGGACACAGCAGATTGGTTTCCAAAGTAGTTGTGCCAAGTTGTAATCCCACCAGCAATGGAGGAATGTTCCTTTTTCTCCACATCCTCACCAGCATCAGCTATTAGTTGATCTTAGACATTCTGAATGGGGTGTGGTGGAATATCAGGGTCATTTTGATTTGCATTTCCCTGATGACTAAGGATGTTGAACATTTCTTTATATGATTCTAGGCCATTCAAGGTTACTCAGCTGAGAATTCTCTGTTTAACTATGTACCACATTTTTAATTGGGTTATTTGATTTTCTGGGGTCTAACTTCTTGAGTTCTTTGCATATTTTGGATATTGGCTTCATGAAGCAGTGTAGTATTTTGTCAAAGGCATTTTCAACATCTAATGTTACTGTTTTGTCCTATTAACAGTGTCCTTTGCTTCGCAGAAGCTTTTCAGTTTCATGAGGTCACATTTGTCAATTGTTGTACTTAGAGCCTGAGCCATTTGTATTCTGTTCAGGAAAATTCCTTCTGTCCTAACGTTTTTAATGTTATTTTCCACTTTTTCTTCTCTATGATTCAGTGTATCTGGTTTTATGTGGAGGTCCTTGCTCTACTTGAGCTTTGCAAAATAAGTTATAAATGTATCAATTTGCATTCTTCTACATGCAGACTGCCAGTAAGACCAGCATCATTTGTTGAAGATGTTTTCTTTTTTCTACTGTATGGGATTGGCTTCTTTGTCAAAGATCAAGTGCCCAAAGGTATATGGGTTTATTTCTGGGTCTTCAATACTAATCCATTGATATACATGTCTGTCTCTGTACCAATACATTGTGATTTTTATCACTATTGCCCTTTAGTATAGCTTGTGGATGCCCCAGGATAGCCTAGGTTTTTAGTTATTCCATATGAAGTTGAGCAGTCTTTCTGTCTCTGTGAACAACTGAATAAAATTTTTCATGGAATTGAATCTGCACATTACATTGGATAAGATCATTATTTTTACTATGCCAATTCTAAGGATCCATGAATATAGGAGATCTTTTCATCCTGTGATGTCTTCCTCAATTTCTTTCTTCAGGAACTTGAAGCTATTGTCATACAAATTTCTCACTTGCTTGATTAGAGTTATACCAAGATATTTTGCATTATTTGTGATGAACATAAAGGGTATTCTTTCCCTAGTTTCTCTCTCAGCCTGTTTGTCCTTTTTGTACAGGAAGGATACTGATTTGTTTGTGTTAATTTTATATCCAGCCACTTTGCTGAAGTTGTTTAGCATGTATAGGAGTTCTCTGGTGGAATTTTGAAGATCGTTCATGTATACTACCATATCAACTGAAAAAAGTGATACCTTGACTTCTTCCTTTCCACTATATATTACATTGACCTTCTTTTGTTGTCTAGTTGCTCTAGCTAGAATTTCAAGTATTATACTGAAAATAGAAAGAGAGTGCACAGTCTAGTCTTGTCCCTGATTTTAGTGGGATTGCTTCAAGTTTTTCTCCATTTAATTTGATATTTACTTTTGGTTTGCTGTATATTGCTTTAATTTTAATTGCCTTGAATTCCTGATCTCTCTAAGACTTTATCATGAAGCAGTGTAGTATTTTGTCAAAGGCATTTTCAACATCCAATGAGATGATCATGTGATTATTTTCTTTGAGTTTGCTTATATAGTGGATTACATTAATGGATTTCCATTTATTGAACCATGCCTGCATCCCTTGGATGAAGCCTACATAATCTTGGTGAATAATGCTTTTGATGTTAGCAAATAATGGTTTTGATGTTTTCTTGGATGTTTTCTTGTGAAAATTTTATTGAGCATTTTTGCATTGATAATCATAAGTGAAAATGGTCTGAAACTTTCTTTCTTGGGTCTTTGTGTGGTTTAGGTATTAGTATGATTGTGAGTTGACAGAAGGAAATAGGTAGTGTTCCTTCTGTTTTCTTTTGGGGAATAGTTTGAGGAGTATTGGTATTAGATTTTCTTTAACAGTCTGGTATAATTCTGCCCTAAAACCAATTGGCCCGGGACTTTTTTTGGTTGGGAGAATTTTAATGACTGGTTTTATTTTCTTAGAGGTTATGGGACTGTATTGATAGTTTACAGGATCTTGATTTAACTTTGGTATGTGATACCTGTCTAGAAAAATATTATCCATTTCATCTAGATTTTCCAGTTTTGTTTAGTAAATACTTTTGTAGTAGGATCTGATAAGTTTTTGAATGTCCTCGGTTTCTATTACTATATCTCCTTTTTAATTTCTGATTTTATTAATTTGGATACTGTCTCTGGGCCCTTTAGTTTTGCTAAGAGTTTATCTATCTTGTATATTTTTTTCAAAAAGCAGCTCTTAGTTTTGTTGAATAGCTCACATTGTTTTTAATTAATTGGTTTTAGCCCTAAACTATTTCTTTCAGTCTATTCCTCCTGGGTGTGTTTGCTTCTTTCAGATATACTGTTAAGTTGCAAGTGTAGTGAATTTTCATCAAATGCTAGTCTTTAATGTATTTCTTATTTCTTCCCTGATGTTATGAGTTAGAGATTTGATCAGCTTCCATAAATATGTGGGCTTTTGGTTATTTTTGTTTTTAATTGAAGACCAGCTTTAATCTGTGGTGATCTGATAAGATACACGGGATTATTTCAATATTCTTATATTTCCTGAGGTTTGTTTTATGTCCAATTACATATGTTCAGCTTTGGAGAAGATTCTATGAGATGCTGAGAGGAAGGCATATTTTTCCTGTCTTTTAGGGTGAAATGTTCTGTGGATATTTGTTAAACCCATTTTGTTCATAATATCTGTTAGTTTCATGTCTTTGTTTAGTTTCTGTTTCCATGACCTGTGCATTGGTGACAGGGAGTGTTTAAATCTCCCACTATTATTGTGTGAGGTTTAATATGTGTTTTTAGCTTTAGTAATTTTTCCATTAAAAATGAGGATGCTGGGCTGGAGAGATGGCTCAGCGGTTAAGAGCACCGACTGCTCTTCCGAAGGTCCTGAGTTCAAATCCCAGCAACCACATGGTGGCTCACAACCATCCGTAATGAAACCTGAGTGTGTCTGAAGACAGCTACAGTGTACTTAGATGTAATAATAAATAAATCTAAAAAAAAAATTAAAAAAAAATAAAAATAAATCAGATCCTTGAGCCGGGCGGTGGTGGCGCACGCCTGTGATCCCAGCACTCTGGGAGGCAGAGGCAGACGGATTTCTAAGTTCGAGGCCAGCCTGGTCTACAGAGTGAGTTCCAGGACAGCCAGGACTATACAGAGAAACCCTGTCTCGAAAAACCAAAAAAAAAAATAATAATAATAAAAAAATAAAATAAAACTAAACAAAAACAAACAAACAAACAAACAAAAAACAAAAATGAGGATGCTTGTGTATTTGCCACATATGTGTTCAGAATTGAAAGTTCATCTTGGTGGATTTTTCTTTTGATGAATACAAATTATCCTTTCTCATCTCTGTTGATAACTTTTGGTTGAAACTCTATTTTATCAGTTATTAGAATGACTACCCCAGATTTTCTTGGGATTATTTGCTTGAAAATTTGTTTCCAGTCTTTTACTCTGAGGTAGTATCTGTCTCTGTCACTGAGTTGTGTATGCTGTATGCAGCAAA